>CM019741.1:7452990-7815667 GCA_009761775.1 Ficus carica | reverse complement strand
TGCAACTAAAAATAGTCTTATAATAGTATCTCAGCAATTACAAAATAGAAAACAACAATCAGAAAATTAGACACTTCCCATTACCCGAATGTGTTTAAGATTTTATCGTAAACCTACTTTCTAGGTGCAACTACAAACAAGACACAAGCTTCTTTCATACGAATTTCTTTTCTTTTTGTGATGAATTAATCATGTAAAACCAGTCACCTAAAAGCTTCACTAATTATGTCAAAAAAAAAAAAAACTTCACCAAAATCACCAAACAATTTTACCTCTTCGCTAACATCAGGATCAATCAAACAATAAGATAAAATAAAAAAATAACCACAATGAGACTCAAAGTCAAATATTTCCGGATAACATAATCGGGATGAATTTAGCCAACAAAAACCTAAACCCGCGCAAAAGGTAATACCTTTGTTGAAACATATATACGCATATATACACATACAGATTATATTAATACATATAAAAAAAAAGTATTGCTCAGGAAAAAAGAGGAGTGAGAATTACCAACAGCGCCACCAACAGCGCCACCAACGGCGACACCGGCGGCAACACGAGTCAGACAGCTGTCCCTCGCCATTTTTAATATCTCAGTGTATCTATAGGAGTGTATATATAGCTACGTCTCTGACCCAGTGTACCGCCGCAGAGAGAGAAGTGTTTTGAGTGCTTCGGAGGGGGAGACTGGTGTTTATCGCATACGCGGCCGCTGAGTTTTTTTTTTTTTTTTTTTTCTGTTGAATTTTTTCCCCTTTTATTACCTAATTCTTTTTTGACGCGACACCAAAGAATGAAGCATCCATATTTTTGCTTCCTTTTCACTTTTTTTTTTATTTTTTTAAATAGAGAATTAGTGAATATTAGACATAAAGGATATATTCCGTTAAAAAATCTTGGGCTAATTTCAATTTTAGCCCACCAAGAAATATATATCGTCTTTTCAAACCTAAAGGACACATTATTTGCATTGGAGCTTATCACATGCTCGTTTAAAGATCTGCTTTGGAGAGGTTTTGAATATGTGTTTGACCGAGTAAAGAGATGTAGTTTTAGAAATATACGTTTGAAAAAAAAAAACTATTGAAGTGAAAAAATATAAAATCTTAAATATCTTCTAAAAAGATATTATCATAGATCTTGTTTCGTTCTTTCGATATTCTATATAATTTAAAAAAAAAATCATCTTATTTGGACTTAAAATAACAAGTTATGAACGTTTAAAATTTGAGTTTACAGTAGAGATTTAGAGATGTCAATAGTGAGAATAGTTTTGCATTTAAGAAAAAGATTACAAAAAAATTATGGAAACTAGATGCTAGTAGTCCCCCAAACGGGCCCTTAATACCTCTGTGCAGAATCATTAAAAAAGGAAAAACACTTAAATGACACAAATATAAAGCCATCGCACCAACATGACACAAAAAGTTAACATTAGACCAATATGACTCAAAATTAAACTAAAGTTAACGAAAATTTTTATCATGTTGGTCAAGAATAGAGAATTTGTGTCATCTTGGTCAATAGAAAAAAATGTGTTAATTAGGTAATTTTATTCATTAAAAATAAAAAACAATTTAAAAAAAGTGTCAAAAACAAAGCATGTGAGGCTCATATGGTGGGGGTGAGATGGAGGGTAGTTTAGTAAAATAAATACTAAGTGTTTTGATTTTCAATTAATTAAAACCAAATACACTTTACCTAACTGATCTAACATATAAAATTTAAAATTCTCGATTGGGCTGACAATCAGAACGACCATTCTCACAAAGACGACAACAGAACATCACGAAGACTCACCGCCAACGTTTTTTGCTTATGGTTATTGTTCTCAAATTATCTTGGAACTCATCGTCATCAATGTTAGTCGCTCCGTCACTCATTACCATTGTTGGCTTGATTTTCACAATCAGTCAACGCCATGATCATTGGGGGAGGAGGGTGGCGATGGAATTGATATGGGGAGGGAGGAGGACGACTGCTACTATTAGGTTAGGGTTTGATATTTGGGGTTTTATTAATAGCAGGTGGAAGGAAACAACTAGCATTATCATGAAATAGGACATCTAAATTAGATTTACAACCTTTTTATACCTCTAATGCTAAGCTCCCCATCAGATGTTATTACATGAGAGAGAGAGAGAGAGAGAAAAAATAAGAGTCATACAAATGGGTAAAATTGCGGTAAAATACCCTATTGATAAAGCTCAATTTTAAACCATTCAGATATAATCGAACGGCTGAGATATTATTTGTGTATGATAATTATCATTTACTTTAATTTACAGTAGTATTTGATTAAGAAATTAAAAAAAAATAAATTTAAAAATTTATGTCACTGGGGTCAAGACGGGGGGGCTCGAGTTCCTAGGGGGGGGGGGGAGTCTGGTCGGCATCAAGGGTGGAGGGCTCGAGCACGGGGGAGTAGTAGTCTTGTAGGCATTGGGGATGGAGGGGGCCGCTAGCGTAGGGGGCGCTCTTGGCCTCGTCGGTGTCCGCGGAGGGGTGTAGATCTGGTCAGGGGGTCCATAGCCAGCGTTGATGGGGAAGTTGCCAGCGTCAGGGAAGGGAATGGGTGGTTTTTTAAAATTTTTATTTATTAATCTATACTAATTTGAGGTAAGGTGTATGATAATTATGATACACAAGCAATATCTTAACCGTTCGATTACATCTTAATGGTTTAAAAATGAACCCTATTGATAGGATATATAAAAGGAGCTTTACCGCAGCTTTACCCCATACAAATAATAGGTAAAAAAAAAAAAAAAGTGTACGCAGGTGTGTAAAGAAAAACAAGGACAACTTGCATGCACGCATGACAAAACCAAAAAAAAAAAAAAAAAAAAAGAGACAAATTTCAATTTTTTTTTCCATGAACTTTGGAGCTCTTTTAATTTTGCTCGCTGAACTTTGAAAACTGGTAAAAGTACTGCATGAACAACAAAATATTATCATGTTTGCTTGTTCCGTCAATTAAATGGATGTAATTGACCTTGAAATTTATTATTCTTGTAACTTTGCCCCCCTTTCCCCCACAAAATATTATCATGTTTGCTTGTTCCGTCAATTAAATGGATGCAATTGACCTTTAAATTTATTATTCTTGTAACCCCCCCCCCCCAAAAAAAAAAACTTTGAAAACTGATGTTTATATCCCTCAAACTTTAAGTAGTTAGTAATAATGTCCTTCAAACTTTAAACCGTTAGCAAAAATATCATTTATTTCATACTTTGGCACTATTATGATAAAAGGTTAATTTAAATTAAAATCTTTATAATTACAAAAATAACCTTATAATTGAATAACCTAAACTTCCAAGGAACAAAAGGGTTTCAACAAACCCACAATTTACGTTAAGTCAGGATCTCACATACTGATTGCATAAATAATTAATTAGAATAATTAATTACTTGTCAAAAAATCAATTGCTTACTAGAAGCCAGCCCTACAACTAAATTGCCAAAACTTCATAATACTTTTTAGACATAGAGTTTGTTGCAATCACAGCTATCACTTTCCCTCTCCTTTTGTGCCTAGTTAAATATGAATCCTTGTCATCCGAGCTTCCCCGTAGACTTTGTCATTGTCGATCCACCGACTGCTCCTGAATGCCGTACGGCCAATGACGTAAAAGATTTCTAGGATGTTGAGCACCACAATCTTGATCGCAGAGATCTTTCTCCAACTCTTCCTGAGGCTGGCAAGAACACTACTCTGCAAGAGTCGCAGTTATAGCAAAGTTGGTCTTGATCGTTCTCCATTTTGTACAGTCCGGATTGGTTCCCACCACTCTTCCTACGGGGTTTCCATATAGTTTTCATCTACATAAGTGTAGCCACACTCTGCAGGGGGTTTGCAGCAACCAGACTGCAAAAAAATAAAATAAAATAAATAAATAAAAATAAGAATAAAAACAAGAAAAAGAACAAAGTTGTTTTTGTCATTATTCAAATAGAAATCAAACCAAAAGGGCCATACATCTCACTACTCTGGAGATGGTCCATCCATACTGTAATGACCTTTTAAGATATATATATATATATATATATATATATATTCTCTTAACCAGTAGCCCTTTCCATAAGTTAACTAGAAACTGTTTGTGATGTATTAATCAGAAATTAATAATGGATTCAATCTAGTATAAGATAAGGCATGTGAAATAAGCATATGTGCTAAGGAAGTAGATGCACATGTGTGCGTATCGCTACACAGAAATAGCTCCATTGTGGTGCTCATCATCCTTGCAAATCTTTTAAGTCATTGACCTTGTGGCATTCAGGAACAATCAGCGGATCAACAACGATGAAGCCTATGAGGAAGCTCGGATGACAAAGGCACAACCTAGTGGGATTCATAATTTAACTAGGCACAAAAGGAGAGGGAAAGTGATAGCTGTGATTGCAACTACTTATAGGTTTTGTCTAAAATGTATTATGAGGTTTTGACAATATACTTAATTGGGCTGGTTTCTAGTAATGAACTAGTGAAATGAATTTGGAATTCTTAATTTCTGGTAGTTTATTTTCTTCTTTTACATCGTAATACTTCTTTGTATCAAAACAACAAGAACTGAGTTTCATTTTTCTTTATAGTATTAACGTAAATTACAAAAGCAAATTCTAAACAAGTAGAACAATACTTCAACTCCCTGAAGACAGAAAGAGAATAATGGCCTGTTTGAGTAAGCTATTTGAATAACTATTATTGTACTCAAATGCATTACACATTTAGTTGGGTTGCTATTGAATGTTACACTATTTCACAACAATTAAACTCAAATCCACATCTGAATTTTCATTTTTTAGAAATCGGTACCATGCTCAATTTTTTATCCTTTCACTATTTAAATGTTATCTTTAACAAAAACAGACATTTCATTTGAATACAAAATTCAAATTGTGCAGTTGAATACAAACATTCAAATGTAATAAACGATCCAAACAGGCCATGAGTACTTACTTAGTTCCATGACCATACCATCCTCAACAATTTGTAGAATTAGTGCTTTCACTTTGAACATCATTTTGATCTTCACGACATCTCTCTGGAAGCCATCTTGAGATTGTGTACTCACCAACACTGTACTCTTCTAAACATGAAGGAGAGCCAGCACCATGACCATTCTTACCGATCTCAAACACCAACAAAGTCTTCACAACACCGCTACAAAGCCTAGCGGTACAATGAACATTAGACCACACCCTCAATCTTTCGTTTTCATTTGCATCACCATCTCCTCTTGACAAAACCAGCACGGCAAACTCAGAGTGGACCAGAGCCGGGTGATGGCGGTAGGCAACAAAGTCGACACCGTATCGAACTCCCGACATCACAACCCAATTTTTAACTCGGAGATGAGAATAGGCCTTGTAGAAATCTGGGAAATTTGGTTTCTGGGATTTCATGTACTACCATAGCTGCAGATGGGTCATCAAGCGCTTGTCTTTGTCGAGTATGTTGAGGCATTTGAGAGAATGGGAGAGGTAAAAGGCCTCTTCCATGCCCAGTTGAAACCATTGCTTGTCCTTCTCGAATGTGGAAATGGGTACGCCGAAACAAGCGCGGTTGAGGAGATCAACTTGTTGTGGCTCTGCAACGAGGAGCGCATTGGACTCGGAAAGGAGTGCCTGAGCCTCTGACTCAAGTAGGGAAGATTGAAGCTGAAACACTATTTTAGACATGGGATCGCCGAGAGCTTTGCCTGCTGAGCCCTTCCCTTTCCATCTGGGCCCCATTGATCCTATAATAACACTATCAAACGGCTCAAACTAGTCAGATCACCTTGCTACGCTCGGACCTGAGATAGTAAGTTGACAGTCAGAGGCTTTTCGACCGGTTAGGTTTTGTTTTGATCTGTTTTAACTGTCGTTACCTAGTCGTCATCAGGTAGTCTACAGGGGGTAACTTGATGGTTTTTTTTTAATTTTTTCAACGAGTTTTGGCTTTTTTTTTTTTTTTTTGGGCAAATTAGAGTAATCGCTTGACAAAAACGAAAACCAAGCAAGAAAGGAAGAGTATAGAGTCCCATGAATCTAACAGGAGAAGCCAATTCATTTCGTATGCTTTGTTCATCCAATTAATCTAATCACCAAATTGATATTAGAAAACAAACCCAGAAACTACCAAATCAACTGAAAAAACCAAAAAAAAAAAAAAAAAAAAAGGAATAGGAATTGAAACCTCTAGAGTCTAGGCCACGGCCATGGCCAAGGGCGGCGGCTACGCTGAGACAGTCCAGGTGACGGAAGGCGGCGGTGGCAGTGGCGGCGGCTATACTGAGTCGTGAGAGCTAGGACTGCTGGGTTGCGCAGGCTACGACTAATTAAGAATTGAGAGATGTCAGAGAGAGACAAACTCAGACCCAAATAGCATTCGAGATGGATTTACTTGCCATTTTACTAATATATTATTATTGGTGTTATAATGGTGCTATGGGTGAAATTACTATTAAGTTGTACATGTTATTACGATTTACATGCCTTTTTTTTTCAAAGCAGCTATTTTTTTTTCTTTTCTTTTCTTAATAACATTGAAAATGGAAGATTTGAACTTTACATAAAGATTAATCATAAATTAATAATAATAGATTGAATTTTTTTTATTAAAAGGTGACAACTGAAAGTTAATAGATATAGATGGTGAAATATATTATTAAATTTATATGAAGAATAAGGGCCGACGACCCATTCTTGACATCATAAGAGTGTAATCTGATCATTTGATTAGTTATAGTTTGATTCATATCATCGAATCGATCTAGCAAATAAAAGAATAACTAATAAACATAAATAAATAGAGATATTTTTATATAGGTTCACTCTCGATTTGAGCTTTACGTCTTCTTTGGTGCTTGAATTTTCACTATATATGCTAGAAAATAGTACGAGAGAGCTTGAAAATGCTTTAGAGGAAGAATAATAGTGGAGAAAAATGAAATTACATTGGTGTGTTTGGGACAGCTCTTGGTTTGTATAACTCCTTCTTAGAGTAGGAGAAAAGCCTCTTAGTTATAAATATACATCTTGGAACTCGTCCTAGATTCCCGAGATAGCGTCGACTTGTAGAATTCGTATCCTTGGAGTCATAATAGCTTATTTTTCTAGCTAGATTCTTCTTAAATCTCGAAATGGAAGGTTTTCGACTGATTATTGTTGAAATGTTGCAAGAAGTAGTCAACTCATATGTTGGTGTAGTCACAGTCAACTGTAAGAAACTGCAATCACTTTTAGTTACTTTTTTGTCGGAGTTGTTTCTAGCTTATGGTTTGGTCTTGACTATCTCCTAGTCTTGGTTACCTTGCTTTGGAACAATGCTATGGAGCATCAATGATGTTTAACATCACTTACTAATATAGGGTGGATCCCACAATATAAGACTCATCGGTAGGGATCTACTTTTCTGTTAGTGTGATATTAAATATCACTAATATTTTAAAGCATTTTTCCTTACTTTTTTAGCCTTGGTTGACTTCTGTGACATGTAGATGGTTGGGATTGAGATACAAAATCTACCCACAATACAAAAATTTTGAGAATAAAAATTAGTGTAGCTAATTCACTACTCATTTATATTATCCATATATGTTCTCAACTCTCTGCTGAATTTTTACCAATTGAAATATCATTTTACATCGTACAAATTCTTTTATTTGTCAATATAAAATTTATGTCCATCTTGTTTTTTTTTATTTTTTTTTCTCCCTCAAAGTCCTCTTTTATGGTTTACATTTCTCCGTTTATAAAATGTCTATTACTTAAAATGTCAATGGATTAAACTTAAATCAGAATAATATGCATATAAATATATATATTGAATTTGAGGTAGGAGATTCAAACTTATACCTACGATCACATTAAAAGTAATAAATTTGTTAGAGCAATACTTGAGGTGTTACTTTTGACTTTTACGTAAGTCTAAATTCTTTCTGAAATTCAATTATCTTCCATGACAACTAATAGTTGCTTAAATAAGAGACCGAAAATTTTTGCTAGAATAAAAACTTTGAAAGATGCTGAGAGTGAAAAATTTTAAAGGGCATTTGAATAAGCATTATCAAATTAATCGGTCAACAAAGTCATTCCTATCAAGTTTAACAATGGTGTGTCATTCTTTTTCAGTTTTCAGCAGTTGAAGTAAATAGTTTCAACCAAGCGAATGCATGTATAATGTTGTCCAATCATAAGATTTCTAGATGTATTTTTTTACAACAGGAAAAAATATATATATATATATATGTATGTTATATGCATTCATTCTCTCTGAAAAAAAGGTCCTTCAATATAGTGTATCCTTGGGGCCAGATGACTCATCTGAATACAAGTCATTTTTCTCCATGTGAGTAGAAAGCGTTTTCAAACATTCATAGATAATTTCTGCAAGTGGGTGAGACTTGTCTTCAAGAAAAAAGGTGTGGATCTTTTTGCTAATCTCAATCCAGCTACATCCGGGGTTCTTTCTCAATCCTAGCTCCTTCATCTTTAATCTCACCTTCCGCAACTCATGCCATTTTTTATCAGAACCATAAATATTCATTAGGCTGACATAAGTTGAAGCATCATCAGGACTCTTCTCGATAAGCAAATTCGCAACTTCGACAGCCAATTCAAAATTCTCATGCAAACGGCACAAGGAAAGTAGCGTGCTCAACAAGTCAACTTCCTCCCTCATTTCTGTATTTTCTCGGAGAATCTGATAGGCTTCGCGCAATCTTCCGGCGCGTCCAAGAAGATCAAGCAAACATGAGTAATGCTCTATACTCGGTTTAATTCCATACTTGTTAATCATTTGATTAAAATAGTTGCAACCTTCATCAATAAGTCCGGCATGGCTACAAGCAGATAAGATGGCTAGGAAAGCAACTCCATCTGGTTTTTCATTAGACTGTTGCATTTCGCTAAAGAGCTTTAATGCTTCAATAGCCCGACCATGAGACCCATACGCAGTGATCATTGAGGTACACGAGACAAGATCTCTCTCCGGCAATCTATGGAAAACCTCAACCGCTGCATCCACAGCACCGCATTTAGCATACATGTCAAGGAGAGCCCCCATGACCACTTCATCATTTTCGAACTTATTCTGTATGATACTTTTATGGATTTCCTTGCCCATTTCCAAAGCAGCTAGTTGTGAACAAGCAGGCAACACAGAAGTGAATGTGATGGAATCGGGTCTCACACCAACTTCCTTCATAGTGTCATAGACACCGAGAGCTTCAAAATAATTTCCCACCATAGCGTATCCAGAAATCATTACATTCCAAGAAACTCTATCTGGCTTGGGAATCTTTTCGAAAACGTTCTTAGCAGACAAGACAATTCCACATTTGAAGTATAGATCAATAAGTAAATTATTAATGTAGATATCAGTCTCTACACTATTTCTTACTATGTATCCATGTATGCATTTTCCATGTTGAAGTTGCACTGACCTTGTACAAGCCAACAATATGCCGCTAAAAGTAGTTAAAGTTGGTCTAGTTCCTTCACCGTTCATCCTTTTGAAAAGTTCGATGCACGATTTGCTGTCACCCTTTAAACTATAGCCTGCAATAATGGAATTCCAAGCAACCACATTCTTTCTGGGGATCTGCTCGAAAACCTCTTTAGCCATTTCTATGCATCCACATTTTCCATACATGTCCACCAGGGAAGAACGGACAAAACCCTCCGACAAGAGTCCAGTTTTCATCGCTTCCTTGTGAATCTCCTTTCCTCTTTCCAAATCCAAAAGCCTTGCACACGAAGAGATCACAACCGTGAGCGTCACCGAATTCGGCTCAAAGCCCGCACTCTTCATCTTCTGAAAAACTTCCAACACCTTCTCGGGCTGCCCATGTCGATAATAGCAAGAAATCACAGCATTCCAACACGCGACGTCTCTTTCAGGAATTTCATCAAACAGCTGGTTTGCACAATTCAACTCATTGCACTTAGCATACATAGTCACCAAAGAGCTTGAAACGAAAACATCCGATAAAACCCCGGTTTTCACTAACCGGGTATGAACCATTTTCCCATATCCAACTCTACCCATTTGACCACAGGCCTTGAGAACACTGGGAAACGTATAGCTATCAGGATTAACACAAGGGTAATGCAACAATCTTTGAAAGAGCTCAAGTGCTTCAAAGAACATGGAGTTCTTGGTATAAGCAGCCAAAAGGCCATTCCACAAGGAGATATCCAAAGGGTCTCCCATGGTTTGGAAAACAAGGCTTGCACAGACGTGCAAATTGCAGGAGAAGTAGAAGTTGACGAGGTACTTGCACAAAGAAGCATCATCGGTTAAGCTCAGAGTTATAATCTTCTGGTGGACGAGTTTGCCTTGCAATATTGACTTGGAACAAGTGCATATTCTCAGAAGAGAAATGAGATTTGGGGTGTTGTTGATTTGACACCTTGCATGCATAACTTCTTAGACAAGAGTTGGTGTATTCTCTAAAGACATATATATAGACAAGAACATTTCCTAACTACTGCTGAAGCTTTTACTTTTGCCTTTCTGATGGCAAGTTATTACTACCAAAGGCGCAAAGCTCCAAACTCAGAATACCAACGAAACCCAGTAACTACCAAACTTCGCAGACATAAGAAACACATAACCAACTATATATATATATATATATATAAATATTAATGTGTTCGAAAACCAAGTTTAAATTTGTAATGCGTGTTAATACCATGTTTAGCACAATTAATGAAATTAGTCCTTAAAACCTTAAAGAGTGTACCAAAGTGTTCTTTAACTTGCTTTTGAACTTTCTGTGCCTTTATTTTTTCTGCTCTCTAGTTTCTTTATGGATGCCGAGGAAAAAGAAAGAAAACTACCTTTCTTCGAGACTTTCATCATCATTGAAGTCAATACTTATAGTGATTATTTGACTTTTCATTCCGGACCTAAATTTTTTTTCAAATTTTTGTTTCTTTTTTTTCAAGTTAATAAAAATTATATAAGTTTTTAAAAGTTAATCAATTTCAACATAAAAAATTTCATTTCAAACTAATACACCACCAAAGATTAAGAAAACCTCTTTGAGGGCTCGTTTCACAGGAAATTCGAGACAAATAAAGAAAGAGTGTCGCCTTAAGAGTACATACTAGTAGTTGATTGCAGGATGGCCTGAGCAAAATGCATAAAACCGTGGAAAGCTTGAAAAAAAAAAAAAGAAAAAAAAAATCTGCAGATGCATTCACTTATGGAATTTACATGGCAGCTGCTTTCAAAAGAGCCAGCAACCTACTAGGAATTTACATTTCTGACCCTCAAATCCCCCCACACAAAGGAAAATAGGGAAAAAAATTGGAATACAAATCAGAAAAGGGGTAGGAAAAAAAAAATATACCAGAAGACCAAATTGGATAAAAAGAGAGAGAACACAATCAAACCCCTCTATTTCTCCTTTCCTATTTCCAAGCCTTTTCGCTTCCCTTGGCCCCTTTAAGAAAGGATGGAAGCCAACTCTCTAACTAATCAGTATGACTTCACTGTTACTCGAGCTCGAATCTAGTAAAAATACCATTCCATTTACATATGATGTTCGTTTCAAAGAGATGAGTGAGCCAAATCCTCACTTCCAACACCAACAGTAGACTTGTCTATCATACGGACGTTATATTGCTTGTAAACTCTTGCTCGGTTCTCTGCCCACCACTGCTCTGCTTGCTTTTCACTAAATCGTTTTCGACTACATTTGAAAATTGAACAAAGTTTAGTATGCATCTATATATAAGAGATTGCAGCTCGCAGCCAAAGAAAAAATAAACAAAAACAAAAAGTCCATTAAAGGTTACAATCTGTGACGCGGCATCAAAATACAAAGATGAAAAGGAAGATGTGGTAAACAAAAATGAAAATTAGGGGACTGGCATCAAGGGGTGTAATGTAATGTTCGAAAAGCAAAAACACACAACACTGCTATCTTGCATCTGGTCCTACGTATCTTGTACTCGATACCATAGAAAGGAAAACAAGTTTAGAAGTGAAACGAAAACGATATGTAATTGGTTTCTTTTCCTCTTACAATAGTCACCTCCCTGTTTCCATACTGTAGACGGTGGTTTCCAATCAAGATGAACACTATACTAAACTGGCTATTAAGTCTTGAAAATATATCTTCATGTGGTTCTATTTATAACATTTCAATGCCAAATATTTGTTAAACAAACAATGCTCGGTACTTGCTTACAACTAGCAAGGCATATGATGGAGCACATGCATCTAATAATTTTGTCCCTTAAAGAGTCCAGTGCCTTAATCTATTAACAAATTATTAGAAGCATCACCATTAGAAGTCTTTCTACTCTAAGAATAATCAGTTCGCATGTATAGAATCATGTTTGTTTGTGTGTCTACTTACGTGCGTCCAGAACAAAAATTGATTGGGTTTCAGGGCCCAAAACTAATATGTTCAAAATTGGGATTAAATAAACAAGCTCTAAATCTTTACTCAAACTTTAGCCAATGAATGACATCTATGCAAGTGAAATTCACTTGTTAATGTTTTGAAATGAGAATTAATAGACAGTTTTACTTCGTTAGCAGTAAGCATTTCGCAGTCATTGATATATTTCATATCAAATTATTAATCATCAGCAACGTGCACCAAAGAGTGTAAAAGTGTTGAACTCAGACAGTGTTCATGGAACAGTCTCCAACATGCAGAACTGCATCAAAGAAACATAAGAGTAGCGTACCTGAAGCGAACACGCTTGAGATCCTTGGCACCTCCTGGTAGGGAGGTAAGTGTGATATAAACACCCGGTTCGTCCTGCTCAACCCATTCAGTGTCGTTACGAGTTTCACTATCTTTTGTCCGGGTCCCATTTCTAGCTGTTACATCTGAATGGCCTTGTTTATTGTGACCTGTACTACGGTTGTTGGTGGTAGTGGACCCATTAGTATGCAATTGGATGTTTGACCCATTCGATTCTGGTTCTTGGCAAAATACTTGACTACTCAACCGATCTATTGAAGAATTGGAAACATCGCTGCCAACAAGATCAGATCCCAAGGACACGAGAGAAGGTGATTTAACATTCCGACCAGCCCCAACAGGAAGCCTTTCAGCCATGTCTTTTAACTGCCGACGTTAGAAACACATAATACATCATAAGCAAAAGACACCGATGAAAGATCAAAGCAGAAACTTATTTAGATTGAAAAAATCAGTCTTTGAGTTAAAAATAAAAAATTAATTAATTAATTAATTAAAAAAATAAAAAGGGATTGAAATAATCAGTCTAAACACCAAAGTAGTAGAATCAGGAACAGCTACTTAGTTTTATAGGCACATCACAAACGCAACGAGATTGCCCTCCCACTGCCACACCCAAGCCCCCAAAAGAAACAGAAAATGTTTCTTGTCTTTAATAAAAAGAGGCATTTAAAATCAGATATTTCAAAACAACTTTATCCAAACTTTTCAGAAGCACCATATATGTTTGTTGACAAAGCACTCAATGCATATGCAAAAGAAAGAAGAGCTCTTACGTCTGTATGCAGAAAAGATTGGGAAAACTCATGTTCACGTTAAAAGCAATAACCTCCAATTTATTAAGGTATAAATACACATGAACATCCAACTTACTTGGGCAGTAAGTGACTTGATCACTTCCTTTGCTGCCTTGCATTTTGCAGTCTCTTCCCCGGCGATTGCTAATGCTTCCTTCAGTTGTTTAGTTGTTCTTTCCAGCTCAACTTCTTGAAGTTGTGCCTTACGTGTAAGATTTTCAACCTAGAGAAAGAATAGTTAGGTCAACTTGACATCTTCCATTATCAGATGACATCTCCAATTAACTAAACAGGTAATCAGCTTGTTGAAATTTGAAATATTAAAGTGACCTTAAATCAAATGAAAAATTGTTGACAGTTTGTACCACAATTCAGGTTGGTATCAAAGATTGATCTTAAATTAAAGTAAAAAATTGCTGACTATTAGTCCAATCGTGGGTAATGTTCAGGGTAAATTAATTTTGTTCTCCTATAAATATGCCATACCAAACATAAGCAGACTTTAACCTTCCAAAACTGATGTTACTAAAATCTAATAATTATACGAGAAGTTTAAAATACTTTACCATTTCATATTAGAAGGCTTGCCATCATAAATATGGAAAGGCAAAGGTTCCTAAGTAACCAGACATATTTTTCAGTATATAGATAATTTGTTATAGCTGTTCAAACTTCTAAACATTCTATAACTATTAAATCTAATCCAAAAATATGTTTTTTTTTGTGGGGGGGGGGGACAAAACTTTCAAAAGCATCTATTGGTACAGAAAGTGCTACCTGTGCTCTTAGCTTGATAACTTCCTGGCTCAGGCTATCATTTGTCCTCTTAGCATTATCTAAACCAATTTTTGGTGACGTAAGTCCTTCAAGCGTAGGAGTTGGTGTCGTTGCACGGGGTGGGCTAGGGCGCCTTGAAATTGGAGATGTTGCTCGAGAAACAATTCTAGATCCAGGAACAGAAGCTGAAAAGAACTTCTTAGAAGACCCAAAACCTGGATTGAAAGATTTAATAGCTCCCCACTGTGAACCTCCATTTGGAACGGGAGAGACTCGACTACTATTAAATTCAAGTTTCTTGTTTTTCTTAGAAGATCGGGTTTCGACTTGCTTCAAGGATTCCATTGAAGAAAACCTTGCAAGTTGTGCTCGAGATCTTGAATCCAATTTTTCATCTTTATCAATAAACTCATTTGACCCCGGATTGATACTTCCTCTTCTGCTCACAGAAGAATGGGATGAAGCATCAGTTTCAATAGCTTTTCTCAGTTTGTTAAAACAATTATCACAAACACGATAGGGTTTGTTGGGATTTGGTGCCATAGAAGCCTTAAGAGACTTCTTACTGCTGCATGAATGACAGAAAACAAATCCACAATTGTAACAGTTGTGGCGTTTTCTCTTGAAATTAAATGGTAGTCGGCAACCAGAACACATAGATTGATCAATTCCTGATACCCACTTATGAAGGCATATAGCTGCAGTAAAATTTGTACCACAAGCAATGCTTTTAACTTGTTTGTCCTTCAATGCTTCTACTAGGGTTGGAGAATTTCGATCATCTATGTCCCCATGACCTAAACGACCATTTGCTCCCTTTCCCCAAGTGTAAACTTCAGTTCTTGAAGTTAAAACTGCAACATGATAGGCACCACAAGCTATTTCCTCCACGAAACTCTTGGAGAGTTTTCCTTCAACACGAGTTGGAAGTTTTCCATCAGCTTGAAGATTTCCCAGCTGACCATAAACCGGACTGCCCATTGTATAGACATGGCCCGAGGTTGTAAGTGCAACTGTTAGACTATGTCCACAGGAAACTTGACAGAAGTTTGGCTCGACAAGAGCAGCAACACAGGTAGGCACAAGCCTTGCTTCCTTGTCACCATGACCAAGTCGGCCTTTATCACCATCTCCCCAAGTAAACAGCTTTCCTGAAGAACAGTTGCTCGAACTTGAGTTTCCAACCATGACTTCTACAACAGCAGCAGTATGCCAAACACCACAAGCTGCTCGTACAGTACGGAGCCCCTTTAGGGATTCCACTTCCCTGGGTATCGAAACACTTGTCCGATCTCCATGGCCCAAAACACCAAACGTACCATCACCAAATGTAAATAACTGTCCAGCAGATGTTACAACAGCAGTGTGCCAGGGTCCACAAGAGATGTACGAGACATGTATGCCTTCCAGGGGACCATTAACTCTTTTAGGCATCCAGTGGCTCACTTCATTTCCATGTCCAAGAAGACCAAAATTATAAGTACCATCACCCCATGTGTAAAGCTCACCAGAAAGGGTTACTGCACATGTATGGTATTCACCACAAGCTACAAACTCAATGTTCGTGGTACTCAATGCATCAATAAGTTTGGGATGCAAAACGTCAGAATCTACACCATGGCCAAGCCTACCTCCGGATTCCTCCCCCCAGGAAAAAATCTCCCCTTGCTTTGTCACTAAAGCTGCATGTCGTCCACCACAAGCGACGTTTTGTACATCAAGCACTACAGCAGATTCTAAGCGCTTAGGCAACAAAGAATCTATTTTTCCACCAAAACAACCCCCAACTCTGTGTGGTCCACTACCCAGAACACCATCTCCCATGCCCTCCCCCCAAATGAAAACGTCTCCCAAGGCATCACCATCATCATGGCCAGAACCTTGGCTTGATGAGCTAACAGCACTAGATAAACTCACTCTAAAAGCATCCATTGGCATCGTCTTCATGTGGCCATGCATACTATCTGAGCCTCCTGATGACACAGAATGGACAGAAGCACTGGCAGAATCTGAGGGAAAGAAACCCTTGGGAGGAACAGAATATAGTATCACATCCGATAGTGCCTTATCCAGGCCATTCTTTGGAGGACTTTCATATGGACTATGAAGACGAAGGTGATCTGAACCATCCTGGATTAGAGAGAAGATGATTGATAGTTACAATCGTTTCATTTTTCTTTGTGCTAAAAGATATTGCATTAAAAGGGTCAGACTAAACACAGTCAAGCGAGGCCACTAAAAAGCAGGATGGAAAGATGCCCTGTCTACTTCTGAAGAAACTCAAGCAGATCAAAGTTAGAAAACACGGAAAACAGTTCACACCTTCTGCAAGCTATCATTACTACCAAAGGGAGAATGCAATGGGGAACTCCTCCTTGTGTATGTTCGAGGACTATTTGCCTCTGAGGGAATTCCATCACTCCTTGACTCTGTTCTCCATTTCCTATGATGACTGCGGGATATCAAAGCTTTTAAACCACTAAACCATACCTCAGCTTCATCTTTATCTTTGCAAATCTGGACGTGGGGCAATAGCAAAAGAATAAAGTAAACTCTTAGATTAAAATAATAATAATAATAATAGTAATAAAGTCTATAAATTATAACCAGGTGAGAAACATATAGGAGGGAAGAAAAACAATGAAAGGCACCAGTGCACTTCCTACCAAGTCCAGTGATCTATCATTATAGATTAGAGAGAATGATTGATACTCCTTCTCTGGCCGTGGATACCTTTGAAAGATTGGCTGGAAAATAATAAACTCATATTTAGTTAGTACACAACTTATAGTTTCTGAAGCAATGTGAAGTTATCACACATGAGAGAAGACATGGAATTGTGACAGCATAACAACCTAAAAACACAACCAATATATATATATAAACACAACAAAAACAAGTAACCATTATAATATCATCATTCAAGGGAAGCAAGTGTTCCCAAACATGACCCAAATCAAAGTGACACCCCATTTGACTAGTTGTTAACTTTTTGACTGAAATGATGAAAATACCCAAATAATCCAGACCCTTGAAATGTTAGCGAGATTTGATTTTAACCGTTGATGCATGTAGGGATATTGATCATGATTCATAATCAGACTAAGATAACGTTAGATTATGGCTGTGAGCTACACATCAACAATACTATCCTCCCATTTTGACCCAATTTCCCAAACTAAACTCAGGTCAATGCTACTATTACAGTAAATATGGCCTGCAAATATTGAAGCCAGAATAAAAACATTCTATAAAACAGCACAGTGCATAATACGCTACAGGAATTCAACCATAAAACCTGCCTTCATGATTCGTCAATGCACTGGAAATGAAAAACAGGACTAGAAACCTTTCCACAAAAACAAAAACAAAAAACAAAAAAAAAAACAAAAAAAAGCAAAAGAGTAGAAAAGAAAGAGTCCAGCCGTGGCGTGAAAAAATATCAGATAACGAAGAACTTAAAACATATCATTCATATGACAAAAACAGCAATTTTTGCAGTAGTTTTGAAGGTCTGAAAACTATTAATCATAACTTACATTTAATGCAACCTCTTCAACGACAAAAAGTAACTGTTATTGATCCAAACACAAATAATATAAATGCCATGAAACAAATAATTATATATCTAGTGCCACATGAAAAATCAAACAGAAAAAGTAAGCAAATTATGTTAATCATGTGTTCTAGAGTGGACTCCTCATCCCCTGTGGGCTGTTATACACTTTTCAACACATTTTTAATAAAGTTCGGTCTTTTCCTAATAAAGAAGAAGATCGTGTCCCCTAGAGCACTTTAGCCGACAATGTAAAAATAATCAAAGGATACTATAGATGATGTTATCTCCCAAGCAAGATACTTACAGTCCGTTGCCCAGAAATAATTCTAGAAACATGGCTCAGTTTAAGGTGTTTCTCCTCTTTCCCTGAGATCCAAATTAAAACCGACTCATCCTGAAAGCAACAAGACAATCAACAATTATAAATTATAGTTGTAAAACGCTAAGAATGCTCTTCTACAACCAGCTACAACTAATGAGAAGATGTACTAAATTGAAAATGAGATACATGCATAAAATTTATTAGTTTTTCACCACAATTATTACATGACCGCAGCCCAATGTAAGGAAAATCAATACCAAACTTACATTGGAAAGTCGGAATGGACAAAACTTGGGCTTCCCCCTTCTTCCATACTTGA
This sequence comes from Ficus carica, assembly GCA_009761775.1. NCBI lineage: Eukaryota > Viridiplantae > Streptophyta > Magnoliopsida > Rosales > Moraceae > Ficus > Ficus carica. The sequence continues at coordinate 7,797,168 of CM019741.1, read as the reverse complement.
GCAAGCATCCCCCTTTCTTCAGAGCTGTAATGGCCTGTAGTAAGAACATTCATGATCACAATATATGAAAATTTAGCATTTTCAGGTAGATAATAAACTAGAAGCAAACATATCAGCACTGACGTAACAAATGAATACTGAAACTTATTCGCACTTATTTGAACAAAATACTCAAAAACATTATACGTAACAAATGAATACTAAAACTTATTTGCACTTTATTTGAACAGAAGACTCAAAAACGTTCTAAATACATTTGGGAGAGTATGGGAGAAGAACAACGGATAAGAGCACTTGGGCGTATTTCAAGGGCCAAGAATCCAAAATGAGAAATAGTAAGACCACCCTTGGGTGAGTTTACACTAAGCTTCATCATTTCCTGTCCCATTACATTTTCTGGAATCAAAGTAGGTATCTTGCCTCATACAACGAATTCCTTGCTTGATGAGCGCTTTACACTTTCATTTCCACTCGAGTGAAGATGTGCATTAACCCATAACCGGAAATCCTTACTTAAGATTTAAAATCGACGTAAGGTGCTATACAATCATATCAATGTCAAGTTTCCCAACAGCGTCCTTCTTGGGAACGATAATTTGCCAAAAGACAAGGGCAAAGGACAAGTCAACTATCTTTCAGAGCTTGTAGAAACAACTTCAGTCTTACTGGCAACAAGTAATTTCAGTCTGTTTAAATAGCTTAATCTCCATTAGCCCCTAATTGAACCTTTGAGCTATATGAACTAATTCTTCAAATATTGCACCGACAACAGCAGCAGAAATGAGCATTGATGGCAGCTAAAGGAGACCGAATCGCTACCGTCGGAATCAACAAAACTTACATCTACTACAGGAAAATGACAATTTCAATCCCAGTTTTACAACATCTAATTTACTGATTCAATCAATTTTCTCACTCTAGAATGCCAAACTTTACCAACATTCACAAGTAAACAACTGAAGAACATAAAGAACAAGTAAAAACCACGAGAATCAGAACGAATACAACAAGTACCTGTTCGATGTCCCTCTCGACATGGCCAGTCCTACTGAGATCCGAAGCCATCCTATCAGTCCGCGACATTACGCGAAAAGGCGCGTTTTTTGCGAAAGAAACCCTAAATCTAAACTCCAAACTGGTAAAGCGACATGCTCAAGACCAAACCCCGCCATTCACGAATCGCATGCTCTGACTCCACCTCAAACCCCGAATCGACGCATCCAAACAGTTCCCAATCGCCGCCAACGCCCAAATCAACCACCACAGCCACTCGGTCGGACTCCAATTCACCGAGCTCGAGCTCCAAAGCTTCGCCAACAGTAAGAACCAACCGACACCGAGTCCGAATCGAATCGCCGAGTGAAGCTAGTACGGCTGACGCGAATACAAGACTCGGAAGTCGAAACTCAGAGAATAGGCGAGGCTTGGAGGTAGCGGAGCAGAAAATTCACGAGTGGGAAACTGAGCGAGAGAGAGAGAGAGAGAGACCAAGTGAGTCCGATAATCCCGGAGCTGACGAGTGGCTGAGTCGTGGTCGTCGAGTAGCTGAGTCACTGAGTCGCTGAACTCGAAGCGAGAATCTGGGCGAGAAAGTACGGGAAAAGGTGGGAAAATCTAGGAAACTATGATCTGATTATCAGTTGCAGAAGAGAGAGAGAGAGAGGTATTTTTCAGCTGAGGAGAGTGGTGGAATTATTTTATTCTGTTTTCCCTTTTTTTTTTTTTTTCTGGTATTTATGTAGAGAAAGAAAGAAAAGAAAGAAATGCAAAACGAGAAAAAAATGAAAGAGAAAAAAAAAAAAAAAAAAAAAAAAAAAAAAAACGTTCTCTCTTTCATGGCTGAGAGCTGAAAAAAGAAAAAGAAAAAAGAAAAAAGAAAAAAGAAAAAGAAAAGATGCAAAGGAGGAAAGGATAATGCCCGCCGTTTTACGTTTATTTTCCTTTTTGACACTTCTCTCACTCTCTCTCTATTTTCATCCAAGTGTCTTGTCATCTTTTTTTTTTTTACTTTTTTCTTCGGTTCTTTCTTTTTTTTTTTTCCTTTTTTTTTTTTTTTTTTTGGCGATGTGGCAGTTTCTCAAGAAAATCAGGGAAAATAAAAAGAGAGAAGAAATACGGAATTGGTATGACAAGAAAAATTTTATTTATCTCTATTTTATTTTTATTCAGAAAACATTTTACGTTTTAAATTTTTATATTTACATAAATAATGCTTTATATATATATATATAAATTTACATCCTTTTTTCCGATTAACAGTTAATTTTAAATTTAAAATACTCAAAATATCCTTAAAAAATATTATAATTATGTATTATCTACGGTTTTATACTATGGATTTTTTTATTTAAAAGTATATAATATATTTTAAATTTTATATTTTTATATTACTTGGTTACATTTAGTACATAAAAATATATATTTTATCAATCAACACTTAATTTTTATATTTAAAAATATCCAAAATTTCCTTGACTTTAAATTAAAAATAATCAAAGAAATTCTAATTTAAATTACAAAGTTAAATTTATATTGTCCCAGTTGATAATTAGAATTTCTCTGATTATTTTTATTTTAAATACAAGGTATTTTGAGTATTTTAAATGTAAAAAATTATGCATTGATTGAGAAAATGTATAGATTTATATACTAAATATAACTAATAATATAAAACTGTAAAATTTTAAAATATATTGTATACTTTTTAAATAAAAACAAAATGCATGGTATAAAAAATAATATATATTTTTGTAGGCCTCATTTGGTTTGCCGGTTGGAGTTAAAAATTTTATATTAGAGTTAGTTGACTTTTTAAAGACTAATTAAAAGTTTTGTTCATATTTCAAAAAAAAAATACAAAAACTGAGTTGGAAATTTTGAATTGGAGGTGGAGAACTAAACATACACGTTATCTTTCTTTTTAAGGGTAGTTTGGACATTTTAACCCAAAAAAAGTAACCCAAATTTTTAATAGGAATTGTATTTTTGTTGTATTGGTGTATGATTAATTTTTTAAGCATGCATTTAATTGGTCTGTTTGAATTGAAAATTTTAAATTTGAGTTGAGTTGGAATTGAGTTATGTGTTTGATATATGTTAGGCCGATTAGAGTTTAAAAGTGTAACAACTTGACATATTTTTTAGAAAAATTGTATCAATATGTATGTTGTTTCATTCGTCTCAATATTCTATGAAATTAAAAAAAAATCATCTTATTTGGATTTGTGTATGTAAAGTTATGAACTATTAAAGCTTAAGATTTTAAGTTAGAGCTGGAATGTGAATAGTAAAACTAAGTTGACTTTTCAGAAGATAACAAAAACTAAGTTGAGTTTTTTTAATATGAACGAATTTGCCAAATACAGACAATAGTTTCCTTTGTGATAGTTCACATTATTATTCATCATAATGTATAACTACTTTTAATTATAAATCAGACTGTAATTAAAATAATAATATCTATTTATAAGACAAAATTATAGATTTTTTTCAATAAAATGGTGATGATATATATCAACAGGTGCATCAAGATATTCCAATTAGGTTAACACCTCATCATCTACACATCCAATATGAAATTAATTATACAAAAAATAAATATAATAAAGTTCAATGAGGAAACCAAAACCACTCTAACTAGGAGATTAAACAAAGATATAATTATTAAACTATCATCCTATTAATGGTGTCTTTGGTGTTCGGGTTGAGTTTGAGATAAAATAAAATTTTTATGTTGAAATTGATTGACTTTTAAAAAATTAGTTATAATTTTGTTAACTTTTTCAGAAAAAAATAAAAAAACCAACCTTAAAGTACAGTTGAGTTCAAACTCACCTGTATTCTAAACGTAGGATCCCATTATAACACGAATCCTAAAAATCACTTTTGACAATTAAATCAGATGGAGCGGCTATGTAATGGGGATCAAATGAAAAGGGGCAAAAGATGAGGCAATGTTTACGGGCAATACTCTTTATCCTTCTCTTAGGAGTTTTTTGCAATACTCTTTATTTTTTTTGAATTATTATATTAAAATTTTTATTACGAGTATTATTAGACCATCTCCAACTCATAACTATATTTTAACGCAGTTTTTTGCACCAAAATGGTGTAACTTTTGCACTAAATTTAAAGTTCATCTCCAACCCATCTACTTCAAATTTTACTCTAAAAAGAATATCCCTATATATTCATTTTTATTTCATTTACAACAATTATTTTATTTTATCAACTATCTATTTATATATTTATTAACATATTATTACAATGATATTACATATAAATTTTATTTCATTTTATAAATGCTAACATAATGATATAATTAAAATAACTAAATTTTTTTTTGAATAATTAAAATAACTAAATTAAATAAAACCATTTATGTAATAAATATATATAAAAGAAAGTAATTTTCTTGAAAAATATACCATTGGAGTAAAATATGAATTTTTAAACTTGTTTTGGGTACTTTTTATTATTAGAAAAATTTTGCAACAAAAAAAAAGGAGGGGGGGGGGGGGGGGGGGGGGGTGTGTGGTGGGGATAGCTATTCTTGCGCCATTAATGGCGAAACGCTGTTACGCCACTCTATTTCCTGGTTCCGGTGCCAAATTGGCATTTTGCTTCAAGTTGGCTCTCGGTTGGAGAGGCTCTTAGTGAAGTTAATATTTGGAAATGATAAAAAGAAAAAGATGTTATCCTAATTCTAAAATTTATTACAAAAATAAGAAAATTTTGAGTTAATTAATTTTTTTGATTTTAGGAAGGAATGTAATCAGAGAAAACTCAAACTATATATTTCTAGTGTAATCATGTATAAAATTATCATGCAACTATTAGTTAAATAATATTTATAATAGTGTTTGATACAAATTTTTTTTAGAAAGGTTATATCAATATTTTTTAAATGGGGTGTTTGGTGTGTAAGTTTGAGTTGAAATATTTTAGTTTCAATAGTAAATTTTTTTGAATTTTCAGAAAAGACAAAAAACTTTTTGGGAAAAGACAAAAAAATTTTAAGAAAAAGATAAAAACTGAGTTGAAATATTTTAGTTTGAGTGATATCACCAATCAAGTCCAAAATTTTAATTGTTTTAGAGTATTTTATAACTAGCTTTGTCAATAAAGGAGAAGTTCTAGTTATATGTATTTAAAAAAATAAAATAAAAATTCCTGTTTGAACGCGGAGAAAATTTGTATTTTGACTAAATACGATTGTTTTCCTTATTTTTGTTGGCATTAATACTGTCAGAGATCAAGAAGTCTAAAGAGACCATCTTGACTGGGAAGGAGAACATGAGTGGGGTAAAAGAAATATATTGTGATGTTTTAAGGGAAGAAGCAAAGGAAAAAAGAATCTTCAAACGACAACTATGGTTTTATTCATGCCCTTGCCAAACTTTAATTCTCTTACGTTAATTATATTACAAGCGTTTTACGTATACAAAATAGACAAATAAAATAAAACAAAAATAAAAGTAAAAAAAAAATCACTTAATATTGATTGGACCACCACATGGCTGTCGCGTGGCAACCCCTAAAGACACGACAAAAAGCACATTCATGATTTTAAATAAGGGTATACATACATATAATACGCATATACATGGGAAAGTAGAAATATATAACATGTTGCATTTTTTGTCACTCATAAAAAGATTTTTCAAGTTATTACAAACGATAACTATTTATTTGACACAATTATAAAATATAAAATCCAAATTCCCTATTTTAAATTTTATTTCATTTTATTTTTTAAAGGGTGTTTTCAAAAAAAAATCAGATATACCGTTAAAAGAACTTCAACATTTTGACATGGCAAGAAAGATGATAATTCTTTCAAAAGATTTGGAAAATCATAAGAATGTTGTTCATAGACACAAAGCCGTAGTCTACTAAGTAAGAATATGTGTCTTCACTCAAATCTTGAAAGAAAAAAAAATCAGATTTAGTTTGGCATTTAAGTTTAACTCCAATTAAACTATATTTTTTTATCTCATTTTTTGTCTTTTTCTGAACAATCAATAAAATTTATAACTAGTTTTTAAAAAGTTTATCAACTCCAACTTAAAATTTTCATCTCTAATGGATGAATCAAACGCAAACTTAAAGGGAAAAATTATATTTAAATTAAAGAAAGACATACAAGCATCAATTGCAATACATATGAAATCATAAAATTTGAGACAAAATTCTCAATTGAGATCGATTCTATCAGTAAGATCTGACAAAATTTAAAAAATAGAACGAACACGGAGATCCGTAAATCCGTATTAGGTGAAAAGTAGTATAGAAATGGATAAAAATGATGGGTGGTTAAGAGCATGTGCAGAATGGGCTGGAGATTCAGAAACGTCCATGATGCCCTGAACAAAAGAGCCACTTGTATCCTTACGACCTTATTGATTAAGACCAACACCAAGAGAGGTCAGTGCACTTTTTTGAGAACAAAAAAGTGGATTAGCTAGAAGTCAGAAAAATTTATGGTCCCTTTTTTGCCTCCCCTTCTCAAGTGGTCCTAAATTTTATTTTATTTTTTTTATTTTTTTCAGTCCATTCACAATTGTGTGACAAATGGGAGATATTATCAATCCACGCCTAGACATCTCCTTAAAAAAGTCAATACTCTCAAGCCCAAACCCCTATTTCCATTGCTCCCCAAATAATGCATGCTTTCATTCCATCCATACAAGCATATGTATGTATGTATGTATATCACAAAAATTGTATAGTCTTGATGTGATAATATACAATAAGGAAATCGATTGAGAGTGCTATAAAGACTTTTTCCTTATAAATTCGGATTCCCGATTATCTTGAAATTCGTCTATTATCAGGTCATAAGTAAGTCTATTCGGTCCTCATACAGATGAGAAATTTGAAAGCTGCCTCACTTTTCGTCACAATCTCTCTGATATGACCTTTCGATGTAAATTTCTAAGTGATTCGAGTAATCCAATGCTACAAAACTCGTATAATATATAACTCGATACATAACTACGATCCTAATTTTCTCTCAGGTGTTATATAATGGCCTAAAGATTTGTCTCTGTTTCTCCTATGCCAGAGACTAAAAAATTCGTGATTCATATTTCTTTGGTGGCCTAATTGGTTAAATTTAATTTTGACTATATAGTTGTGGTCCATAGACAAGGGGAAGCTTTTTCTTTTTCCTTTTTTTTTTTTTTTCCCTATACTTTTGAAATTGACATGCAATTCAGTTCAATTATTAGGTCTTACAGGCCCACGAATGGGGTGTTTCTTGGCTTAAATGACATAAGAATTTTGAGGCTCATAAGCTTTCCCCTTTCCAATTTCCATTAATAATCCTATATGTGCATATATACTATAAAAGATTATATATACATATATATATGTACATCTCTGTCAAATTAAATTAGATATTGACCATGGCCTAACTTAATAATATATGTGACCACAGAAACAGAAAGGCTGACAGATAATGAGAGAAATATGCGCACACGTTTACGCGTGCTAGCTCATGCATGCATGAGAAAGCCAGAAAAATATTGCACAACAAGCCTATACACATATACATGTAATATATATACACACACACTCATATGTGTGAGAAAAGTAGGAAAAGATGTATAATGTGCCTGGATGGGGGATAAACAAACATGAGGCCAGTTTCAACTTTGAGGTTGTTTGGTGCATTTATGATGCAAAAACCTGCATGTATTTTGTTGTAGGGATCCATATATATATATATATATATATATACCGATATAAATAATATGGCAAAGTTGGTGCTAAATGCAAAGAAATATTTGAGAACTAATGCAAGAATACCTCATTGATAATACGTGTTTTTAAAAATTGAATCTGGATAAAAAAAATCATATCAATATACTAAATAAATAAATAAATAAACAGTAATGATTCAGAACATGGTCTTATCAGTAGAATATATTTTAAATTTTTTTTGTACCAAAAGAACCCTAACGTCAAATGTTTCATTAAATAATTTGTTGATTGTATACGTCATATATATCTTTGCATTTCAATCATCAATCCCACCTGCTTCTGATCTTTTTATTTGGTTGCTAACCATATTTTTATTATTATGGTCACCTTTTAGGTTGCCAACTAATAAGATACAAATCAGCCTGCACTTTAGGTTAAGAGAGAAACATATTTCTTTGGAAACTCTCTTGTACTTATTTTTTATGGCAAAAAAAAAAAAAAAAAAAGTGAAAAGACCCCTACATATCTTTCTTGAGTGTATTTCTTCGATTGGCTTTCTCCTTATACTTCCTTTGGCTAATAGAAGCTAGCTCGGTTGGAGAGGTTGTTGGGTACGAATTGTTTTTAATGTATTGAGTTTTAGATTCAAGGTTTTTTTTTTTTTTTTTTTTTTTTCTTTCTTTCTTTCTTTTCTTTTTAGTAAATTGCTTGTTTGATCTCCAATCTTTTTACGGAGTCAAGATTTGGTTCTCAATCTTTATTTGTGATTTAAAAGGTTTTTAAACTTTTCTGACGGTGCAATTTGATATTTTTTACGAGTAAAGGTTAAAAATTAGTTGAATAAATCACAATTATGATACATGTAAGTTAAATTATGTAAAAAGTAAAAATAAAATTTTTTAATTACCATTAAAAAGTAAATCATATAAGATCAACGTGACATTTTCTATTAAATTTTTAAAGTATGTTAACAATAAGGATCACTTTGCACCTTGTTAAAGAGTTTAATAACCTTTTAATCACAAAAAAAAAAAAAAAAAAAAAAAAAGAAGAAGAAGAAGAAGAAGAAGATTGGAGACCAAATATAACTTCATAAAAAACTTAAGGACTAAACAAGTAATTTGTTTTTTTTTTTTTTAATTTGAAGGTGAAATATTCGAACTTTACACCTTCTCTGGTGGAGTCAAATAAGGTAATTATATACCTGCAATCAGTTAGATTCAAAGTGTTTTTTTCTTTTTTTTTTCTCTCCTTAATCTCTCCTTATAATTTCCATTTCTATTTTGCTCCCATTCCATTGCTTTGAATATAACCAAAGTTATCCTCAAAAAGATGGGATTTCATGACTAGACATGCCATGTTCTCTGGTGTAAGAAAAGTATTTTTCCTTTTTTCCTTCTTTCTAAATTTATTCATTATTGGCCAGCTGGTGGGTAAGTTTATGCAATGTGGACCTCAACGAAAAAAGAAAAAAAGAAAATCCTTTATTTTGGAAAATGACTAGATTCTCACGAATTATGTATATCAAAATTTTCAAAATTAGTGTACTTTCTTCAAGAGTCAAACTTGAATGACACATTAGTAGTAATAAAAGAAGTATACCTTCAAGATATATGTTATCCAAGTAAAGACTCGGAGATATTGATGCCACAAGGAATGCTGAAAATAGACTCTATATATATTGTGGAAATACATGATAAATTTAAGCACTTATCTGAATCGTCATTGAGTTTAGATTTTTTATACTTTATTATAATGTTTGTTTGGTTGGTATGAAACATTCAAATGCAGAAACTAGATCAAAACAATTCAACTCTAATCAGCCAAATTCAAATGTTCACTTTTTATAAATCACACTCATTTTTTTTATAAATATATTTACACTATTCAAATATTAAATTCAATAAAAATATCCAACACATATTAATTTGGATGCATAATTTAAATTCTAAAAATTATTAAATTCAACTAATGATACATATGGATATAAATAAACAACGGTGTCTGAAATTGAAATTATTAAAAGAGAATCTTGCCCTCCTCCCTTAAGAAACCGAATATTTAAGGGAAAAAAAAAAAAAAAAAAAAAAAACTTTAAAAGAAGAATGGAAAATATTCCCTTTGCTTTCTCCATAGTTTGGCAAGATTTGGAGCCTTATCCTAAACTCAACCCAAAGGGGCAGCCAAAAGTGTTTTCTCCATATTTATTCATATAAAAAACCAAATTAGGTATTTATAATTTTCTAGTCTATCGGTCACAAGCAAAAATAGTAGTGAAAGGTAATGAAAACACATGCATATGCAAATGGCTTTTTCAGTCGCGTGCAAGTACTCTTTCGCAATCATGGAGGAGAGAGTTTGCTTTTGAGGAAGTCACAGTTTGGTATAAATATGTTGAGATATTTTCTTTGCTCGGAATCGTCAAAAAACAAATACCAACAAAGCTAATCCTATTTTAGCATCCACTTGTACCTCAATTATTCAAATAAAGTACACTAGTAACTTGATAGAGTTAGATGCCATTCTAGTTAATGTTAAGAATTAGATGTCTTGATTCTATATTATTGAGAGTAATAAAATCATAAAAGAAAATAAATGAATATGAACGTACAAGATTTATAACAGTTCACTTCAATACGAGATCACGGTTCATTCAGCCGTTGCAGTAATTAATTACGATAATTAAGAAGCTAACAGGAGAATAATGCACACCTCTCAAACTCAAAATTTTCTTTCTTCTAACCTCTTTGATAATCAACCCTATAGTCGGTGCCTTTTATTTATAGAGAAAAACTAGGACAATTGAAATTATATGTGTGAAATTCTCAAATTATAATGAACTACTCTTAATGAAATTTAAGTTTCAAGGCAATAGTTAAGCTCCACGTATTATCTTTACATCAGAGTAATAATTAGGCTTCACAACTTAATAATAAGGAGTTGATGCTATTTTATGTATTCTCGATTTGAGCTTATGTTTATCATATATGCACATATATGTGTTTAAGCATGGGGTGGTCTAGTTGTAATTGACTGTTGTGTGGTTATGTGGTCGAAGCTCTTGAGTTGGGTGACTTTTTTTTAGGATCTTAATTGTGAAGGTCAATCTGCATGTTGTCTTTGTATCAGGTATTAATTAGAATCCCCAACTTAATAGTTAGGCTATCTCTAATTCAAATGTGAATATCGATATTATATTTGTCAAAAAATAATAATAATAAATGTCATATTTGATATGTTAGTTCTCTTTTGAACTTCAAAACATTATGATATTGTAAATGCTATCTATTAATATTCACTTTTTGGATGTCATGCTTTGTAACTTTACAACAACAAAATTTTTTAATTTCAATAATTTGAAAATAATAATGTTGTATTTATTAAATCATACATTAATTATTTGTTGCATGCATAATTTAGTGGTAATACCACACATGACTCTACCTAAAGGTGTAGAGTTCGAACCCTCTCATCTCCAATTAAAAAAAAAAAAAAATCACACATTAACCAAATACTAAAACGTAGACACGTTAAATTGGCATTAAATTTATCACCAAAGATAATGTATACTAAATTTGACATTAAATACAATGTGCAGTGGAGAGTTGTTTTTCTACTCAAAAATGCTAAATTTTGGAATGCTCCAAATATAAATTTATTTACCCTTTTTAACAGTAATTGCTAATTTACTAGGGAAATGAAATAGGACCTAGTCCATACTTTTTTGCCTAACTTCCAATGAATCCAAAGTCTTCAAGGTCAAATCTAACTTGACAGATCATTGGAGAAACATAATTATAGTCTCAACGAACAATAGAATTTCATTGACATAAGAATATTTTAAACACCTATTACTAAAAAATGAAATAAAAATTCATAAATCACGATTGTTGATGAAGAAGAAGAAAAATTAGAACTGAAGATTTTTTAGTTGAATAATTAGAATTGAAGTTGATATCGTTAACATTATTCTTAAAATTGTTAAGAAACTCCAAAGTCCCAATCTACTCCACAAATATAAGATAAAAAAGATCCTTCCTAGCCATAGAAAAGGGGGGAAGAATGAAGAGCCGGTCTTGTCATTGAAAGACCCTGAAATGTCACAAAAATTAGAATCCAAATTATGATAATTGTTACTGTTATTGCTGGTGTGAAAACACACACACACCATAAAAGTGGCCCATCTCCTTTTCCCTAAATTTGTAAAAACAACAAGCAGGATCTGGGTTCCACCTTTGAACATCTCCTTATCCCTTTTCTTCTTTCTTTTCTTTTTCTTTTTTTTTAAATATATTTGTTTTAATTTTCTTTTTCTCTTTATTGGGTTAATAATACAGAATGCAAACTTTACGTTCCATGTTCCTTTATTTATTTCTTTGATAAGTTACGTTCCATGTTCCTTGGACCTAATAACATATAAAACTGTTGGGCCTAACTATGACTGATGCCTATATATCGTCAAAAGTGATCTTTAATGCAAAGTTACTTGGACTGATCCAACATGGCCTTAATGTGGCACCATTTTTTGTTTTGTTTTGTTTTGTTTTTTTGTTTTTGTTTTTTTGTTTTTGTTTTACAATCATAACAAATTTTTACGAGTAAATAGTAAGATATTAGTTTAATGTTTGTGTGTTGCATGAAAAAAAAAAGGGGAAAAAACGGAAAGAGAAATAGTAAAATTAAATAAGCAGCTAATTAAGATAATAATATAATTACAATAAATTTCAAGATTTTATTTTTTTGTTTTTTCTTACTATTAAAATATTGAAATATATACATTTTAGTTTATATTAACATGTAAAGTTATATATAAAAATATATTTTTATATATTTACAGATAGAGTTGTTGTGAGTGGAAGTTTCTGTGCTTGATTGAGATGTTGTCAACCATGTTTAATTCTTCGTTTTTTCTTCCGATCTGTCATGATGGAAAATTAAAAAAAAAATCTGTTAGTTATTTGATCTTTATAAATAAAATTGGAATAAGTAGGATTATATAATATGTAATTATATATTAAAGATAATTGTACTTTGTTTTCTTTCGTTTTTTGATGAGTCAGTTGAAGATATTTGGATTTCTGTTGGAGGATGCTGTTACTGGGGACTGAAATAATAATAAATGCAATTATATAATAGTTTGAAATTCATGAATATATATGTAGAGTAAGGAAATTAAAAAATTTTAAAATTAAACATGAATAATAATGTACATTAATTCAACTTCTTCTATTATGGGTTGGGTGAAACTGAGTTATTTTTTGCAATTTTTTTGCTTTCTGGTTACGGTGTTTCTGGGTCCAAAGAGACTAACGGTGGTGGGATGTCTTTAGGGGATTTAATTGGTGGTGCAGGCAATAACATTGGTGATTTATTGTCGTCAAAAGGCTTTTACAATTGTAGCACAATTAAAACACCTCTAAGATGAAATTGAATCAGAAATATTTTTGACATGCCTTTAAGTTGATCGATGATAGGGGGAATGATATTTGGATTAGTGTATCATTCTTGAATTGTCAATATAGAGCTAGATTTGTTTATTAGTGATTGGACAGTTTTTCCAAACATGACAACATTTATCCCTCCATTGCTGTCTTCGATTGAAGCATTGATTTTGTACATGTTGTAAATATTAAAAATCTATTTAATTTTTAAATGTTTAGAAATTTTTTATTTTTTATAATAAAGATAAAGAATATTATCAGGTGACTGGCATTGTAGTTAAATATGCATGTGTATTGCACCACCATGAAGTCCTCGATTGTTTGACTTGTCTATAGCAGCGTGGACCGGCTTTGTAGAACCAACCTTGGCATGCATCAAGTTCAGTAATGTTTGTTTTTGTGGTAAATTTTGTGTCCTGTTGTATGAATGAAGAATGCTTACTAAATTATATTTTATAATTGAGTTATAATAATATAATGTTTACCTGATTCTAATATGGATCTAAGGTTCAGAGTTCCGCTATTGTAATTATATTCATAGTTTATTGTTCTTCCAATTATAGTGTTTTTTTGTTGATACAACAATAAAGTCGATTCTTTGAAAAAAATGACTAAACCTATAAATAGATAATATATTAAGTAAAGTATTTTTTTTAAGAAAATTATAAAATATAAATAATTATAATATTTTTGTAATAAGAATTTGTAATACCTTTTTTTGATTTTCTTTGACTCAGCAATATCTAGATCAAAATAATATGAGATTCCAAAACTGCTTGCTACATAAAGTCCACATGTATATTTATAATTATTAAAATTAATAATCGACAATGTTTATTGTCATTATTTAAGATTAATTCTTATTAATTTTTATTGTATATGTACTTACCAATGTATTTTTAGCTGCCATGGCTATAAAGGCAATTATAACTGGTTTGGGCATTTTTTGAACTGCATTTTCATTAAATTTTTTTTTCCAATTTCTCCCCAAAAAGATATATTAAGTGTTTTTTCTCTCTGAAATATAATAAATTTATATAAACAATTTATTAATAATAGATTGTGAATCTATTGAAAATATGTTTATAATAATATGTGATTCATAGTTACCTGATATTTTGGATTGTTAGATTTCGTCTTTTTACCAGTTTGTCGTTTATACTGGATTTTTCGATGCCTTTGACAGATATGAGAAGACCAATAACATCTAACATAATATCATAAATATACAAAAATTATTTATTGATATTTATACGATTAATTTATGCATTTTTTGGCTAATAAATGTGGATATTATACATAATTTACCTGAAAGGAGGTCGTTGATGTCAACCTTTGATGTTATTGGTCATATTCCATTAAATTAAATTTGTATTGAGGTATTTCTGGAATTTCTTCTTTGACTTCCTTGAAAATTATCGACCGTGCAAATTGTAATATTACTATATGGGGAACAATTTTATATCTTTGTTTGTTGTTCTTAAAAAAGAAATTATTGATTTCATATATGTTACCCACTTGTTTTTTATTTGTTACGAAATCAACATTCTTGATACGAACGAATCCATGTATTACTTCATTCTAGAAAAAAAAAACATATATATATATTAATTTATTTTTACTTATATATTCAATAATAATGTAAATTGTTTATTGTGAAAAAATATAATATTCATAAAGGATAAATTTAATTACATGTTCATCTACTAATAAGCAATCAATGTTTATTAGATGATCAATATTGTAATTTATATGCCTCCATATGTGACAAACTAGTGCACGAATAGTCTAATGTGTTTCCCCTGATTTTTGTACTAACAATGGGCTGAACGCTTTCTATAGATAATAGAGACATATTAATATATTTGTTTATGTATCTATAAATTTAATTTGAATTTTGAAAATTATGACAATCATTTTATACTATAATTATTTAGGGTAATTGTTTTTTTTGGGTACAGATTTTTTTTTCAATGAATTATTAATTTTGATTAATATTATGCAATGTTTCATTATAGAGGATATTTTTTATATGATTTGGATATTTATTAATTGAATTATGTATTAAAATATGTAATTATTTTGGTGATGTTACTCTTGATAAAACAACGTATAATTATCCATAGCTTAAAATTTCATTTTTTAAGGAAATTCTAACTTTATTTCATGATTGACCTTAACTTTTATCTATTGTCATTGTATAACATATTTGTAAAGGGAATTGTCATCTTTTTAAAACAAAAGGCCATTTAAATTCATTTATTGTCATTTATATTCTTGATTTATAAACTTTTTCAGTTATGCTATCAAAATTAATATTACGTCCTTCAACGATTTTATTTGTTAATTGTGTAATAATAAGTCTTGTACCTTTACATAATCCCATTGATTGAATGAAATTTCGTATTAACATAACATGACCTCTAACTTTTAATGTTAATTTATGTGGAGGTAGTCCGTTAAAATTAAGTGTATGTAAATATTCAGGAAGATACAAATGATTTAATTCATCGAGATTTCCAGATAATAAAATAATAGTATCATAACTATAATAAATTTTAGTTTTCATTGGTATTAAAGATAATAAATATTTATTAATTTTTATTAGTTGTTTTGTTTTTTGGTGTAACATTCGCACGTTATTTTAAATAATCAATATTGTCAAAATTATCATAGAAAATTATTTTCGTACATTGTGGTAAAAATGTGTTTAATATAATTAGTTAGTTAATAGATATATGAAATTTAATTTAAACAAACAAAACAAACAACAATTGCTTTAACTAATAATAATGTCATAGATTTGTACGAAGTAAAAATTTTATGTTACATTATAAAAGTGCATGATAGAACAAATAAAATTATACAATCAAAATTATAACAAATTCAAATTCCACAAATATTTTCATACAAAAATTAGAGCAATAAATTTAAATATTTCAACTCTCTATGTGAACAGGGAAAAAGAAAAAAAAAACCCCGGGTAATAAAAAAAAAATGTATAGGTAAACACAAAAAAAGAAAAAGAAAAGAAGAAGAAGCAAGGGAACAATAATAACAATAAAAAAAGGCAGACAGTAAAAATACAAAAACATACATCTATAATACATTTAATGATGTATACCAAATTAAACAAACAATTTAACATTCAATACTTGACATTGTTACTATAAGAGAAATTTGATTAAACATCCAGAACTAAAAGAAAGCAAAAATATGGGTATGTTAGAAAACATATGCTAAAATACAAAAAATACTTGTTATTAATATGAGAAACTTTTTATAGCAAGTTCAAATCTCCCTTTTCTTTTGTTAGCAGAATACGTTAACAATAACTGGAATATAATTTGACATCATCTTTAGCTACCAATTGAAATGTTTGTGAATACATGCAAAAAAAATTTTAGTAAATGTTTGTAGTAAATGCAGAGAACAAACAGAACAAGAGAAAAAACAGTAGGGGAAAAAATTTGACAGAAGTGCAGGAATGTAATTAAGTAGTATGAAAAGAACAGATTATGGAAAATCAGAAATGAAACAAATCTCAAACTTTCCCAATAACAATAAAAACTGTCAAATCATACTCAACTGTTATCTAACACATGCTAACAACAACATTAAATTTATCAATATATACCAAACTAAATACTAAATCTGGTATATGTATTAGTCTATACTTAAATAGAGATCATCATAGCAAGCTTTAATTTCTTGAGGGAAAAAAATCCTTGAATGAAAACAAAATGTTCAAAAATAAAGGTTGAGGGGAAAAAAAATTAGAATTGTTTATTTATTAAAAGATAATAAACAAGGAAAAACATAAGTTAAACTGTCCAGAAAATAAGCAGTAGTAAAAAAACAAAAAGGAAATTACAATAACGAAATCAAACCTCTTTAGTATAGCAGATAGAAACAATAATAAGAGTAAAAATGTCCAGATATTGTAGAAAGAACAGTAACCTTTCACACTCTCTTAATATGTCGTATATATTAATAGTATCAGTAATAATAATAGTCATAGTAAAATAATAATGAAAGCAAAGAAGTCGATAAATAATAGCCAGAATGAATATGAAGTCATCAAGCAAACCGAAATATTCTCCTCATAAAAAAATTAAAAAGACGAAAAAATTATTACTAAACTAAAGAAAAACAGAAAGAGGAAAAAAACTATCAATAAATGTTAAAAAAAAAAAAACCATAAATATAAAAGGAAAAAAAAAAAGACATATAAAACAAATAAAAAAGATTTTGTTTAAAAAAACCAGAGCATAACATGAAATAATAAAAAAATAAAAAACATTAACATTGAAAACTAACATTTTTTGTCAAGATTAACACTAAAAATAGAAAACTATTATAAATCTCAATTATAATATTATTATTATGCTAACCTAAATAATCATCAATAATAATATTAATTACAACATAATCATCATTACATAATAAACTAATCATTAACAACAGTTGGAAGACATAAATGAAAAATCAATCATCAATAGTAAGAAAAAAACATTAATAAGAAAAGTACATTGGTGAAAAAAACACTTCTCCGCAGAAAAATGATAGGTAGAAGCATTCAATTTTCAGAATAGAACACATAAAACAATTAAAAGTCTTAAGTAGCAATAAAAGAGGAATGGAAACAGAGTGTTCAATTTAAAGAAGATAATAAAGAAGGTAATAGAGGAGTTTAGGTGAGAACAAAATAATAGTGAAAGTAGAGTAAACGGTAAGATATAGAAAAGGTAAAAATAACTAAGGATAAGAGTAAAGCAATAAGCAAATGACCACTGTATTTATAATAGAACAATCTGGTAAATGATATATTTAAAAAAATATTTTTTTTCTTTATTGTGAAGAAGAGAAGAAAAAATAGAGATTTCATACATAGGTAACAGAGTCAAATCTGTAAAAAATCAGAGGAAAACATGACGACTCCCACTAAATAACAGAGTTATAACAAATCAATGTATTACAAACTAAGAAATGTATTCAGAAATGTTAATAACAGAGTAACATGTGTAAAAAGTTACAGAAAAAACAGTGATAACTCATCACAAGTTACAAGCTCACAACAAATATCACATTTACAAATCACAAAAGATAGTATATAAGTATTAAATAACAGGGACAACTTAGCAAAAACAGATGAAAATATCTTAGTACAAAAGCTGTAAATAAGAAACAAAACCACCAATCTACAGACCTAGACAATAAAAAACTCAAACAATTCCTTTAGCTGTGACTGAACAACATAAAACTCCAGGAAAAGTGATGATAAGTTGCAAGGAATGAAGGAATTCCAGCGAATTACATACTTACAGAACAAAAAACACAATTTAGGAGCATTAAATGTCTGGGATAAATCAGCACAAATACAATGAAATATCTCAATACAAAAGCTGCAATAACAAATAATGTAAAAAATCTAGAAACTTAAATAATAAGAAAACTTAAAAACTCATTCGGATATAACTAAACAATACAATATGAACTCCCAATCAAAAAATAGGTTACACATATAACATAACAAAATCCAAATACAAACATCAGAATATTCACACAAACAATCATTCAAACATAATCTGCATGAAAAAAAAAATACCACATTCAGACCAAAATGAACTAACGTAAAAAAAAATATAAAATATGAAAACTAAGCTGCAAACTTCCAAAACGACACACAATCATAAACACAACAATTAAAGATGAATATTTAAAACCAAACTGAACCAAATATAACCCGAGGGAAAAATTGCAAAAACCAAAAACATAATACAAAAAAAAAAAAAAAAAAAAGTCTTGAATATTTCTCTTTGTACTCCCAATGTAGCCATTTTGGACCATCATCCCCACAACCTAGAAAAACAAATTCACATAAATTGAAAATTAAAAACAATATATATATATTATTTTCAGAAAAAAAAAATGCTACAAAAAAATTCAAAAAATAAAAAATAAAACAAAATAAAGCAGAACATACCTCATACTTTTGTCCTTGTTTTTGTCTATAATTTTTTACCAGGATCTTCCTCAATCATAAAATGTAAGCTGATGATGATGATAAAAATAATAAAACAAATAAAAAAAAAAACTTTTGTCAGGTTATGTACAAATAGGGAAAAAAATGATCACAATAATTAAAAACAAAAACAGAGAAAAAAGAAGAGAAAAAAAAAAACCCAAAAAACTCAAAAGGGGAAAAAACGATTAAAAAAATAAAACTAAAAACATATATCCCATTCTTTCTTTCATTTACTATTTTTAACTAAAAAAAAAAGAAACGGAACGAACTTTAGTTAAATTTTATAAATGCAGAAGACAAAAATAATTATAACACTTTAAAAAAATAAAACAAAACATACGAAAAAGAAAAAAAAAAAAGCAGAAACCCAGAAAAAAAAAAAAAGAGAATCAAACAAAATAAAATAAAATTAAAATTAAAATCAGAAATTTGGAGACAAAAATCATTAAAAAAAAAATACAAAAACAATGCAGAGCAGAAATCGAATAAAAAAATATCAAAAGAAAAAACCCTAAATCAAAATTGTTGAAAAAAATAAATAAAGAAGAACAAAATACAAAAAAAATAATAATAATAAATAAAAGATGAATAAAAGACTGAACTTTAAATTTTGAATTTCAAAAAGTGAAAGAAAAAAAAAAGAAGATAAACAGCAGGAAATAAAAAACCAAAAATTAGGGTTCGAAGAAAAACATAAACAGTGCAGAGCAGAAACCAAACAAAAAAAAAAAAACCTCAAAAGAAAAAACCCTAAGGGGGTGTTTGGTTGAAGGTAATCAAATGTAATCACATATCTGACAATCTTTTTAAAGTAATCGAATTCCTAGGAATATTAGATTATAGTGTTTGGTTTGTATGTAGACAATTTTAGTAAGATTATCAGGAATATTAGATTATTGTTCTAAAAAATAAAATCCAATAACACAAAAGGTTTTAAAAAAAAAACACAGAGTAACGGAAAAGGGATGAAAAAGAAAAATAAAAAAAGGTACATATTAGGGAGGAAAAAAAAAAAAAAAAACAACAAAAACAAACCAAAGTTGTGATTATGTATATAACTTACGATATTATGTAAACATATGCATATTAAATATATAAAAGTAGAAAAGAAGAATCATGTAAGAAAGGAGGGAAAAAAAAAGACGGTGAAGAAAAGTTAAAATTTTAAATTTAAAAAGATAATTGTGTTTAAATTATTTAAATTTTAAGATTAGCATGATATTTAAATAAGGGGTAATCTGAAACCTAAGGGGGGATGTGGGTTTCAGATTCTCAGGTATTTTAAAATAAGATAACCTCATAACAAACATGATAATCTTAAGTTTCCTATTCCTTCATAAAAGATTACTCAACACCAAACACCTCCTAAATCGAAACAAAAGATGAACAATATAGAGAAAGCAGACTAGAAAACATGTTAAGATCAGAAAGAAAGAGAACTTGAATAGTGTAGAAAGGCAGTGAGGTAAAGAGAGTGAAAAAAAAAAAAAAAAAACTGAAATGACGATTGAGAGAGAGAGAAGGTAAACAATGCGAGAAAGAGGCGAAGTAGAGAGAGAGAGAAAAATATAAAGCAAAAGATGAAGAGGAAGACAACAAGAAGACATCCTAGGGTTTGAGGGTATAAGAGTCCATACACTGCACACACAACACAATATCGAACAATTTGGAAGGGCAAAATCAACCAAACTTGCAAGTCAAAACATCCAACTACTGAAGCCACAAAAAAAAAAAACAAAAAATGAAGGGCAAAAGAGTCTATGTACAAAAAAGGTAAAGGACAAAGTCGTCCGATCACTGTAGCTAGTAAAAAAGCAACCGAAGCTTGAGAGCAAAATCGCCAATACACTATAAAAAGCAAGGGTAATTTTGACAGATCACTGTAAATAGAGTAAAAAGACTATGGACAAAAGGCAAAAAAGTCAAAACACTGTAGAAATAATAATAATTAGCCACGCCCCTTTAGTATGTAGTATGGATTAGTATAATTAAAGTAAATAAAAAATTTATTAGATAAGTAGAAAATTTACCAAGTAATAGCAAATTCACATGGTATTTTTTTTTTCAGGATATAAATAAATTATTTATCTGATAAATTTTTTATTTCCTATATTATTTACTCTAAATATTATGAAAATTTGTTATTTATTTCAATTATATTCTAAAAACTGTTATTTACTTCTTTTTACTTTTTACTTTTTTTTTTTTAAAGAAACCAAGTTATAACTCAACCACTGATCTTCTTCCAGCCAAATGGGAAAGAAAAAAAAAATTCCTTTTTCTTTTGGATAAATCGGAAAATTATTTTGAGAAACTTTAACATCTTCCATTTGAAAATATTTCTTAAAAGAATATAGGTAAAAGAATGCCAATTTATGTTAATCAAAATACATCCCATTTATTAATCATCTTAGAAAAATCTCAATCTAACACTATGGAGTGATGGATACATAGTTTCATTTCAGAGGGATATAAAAGAAGACAAATCTTCTGAACTAATTCAAAATTTTACCAGTATAATATACAATATCACATGTTTGGTAATTTTGATCATTATTAAAAATATTACATTGACTACAAGATTTATAACAATGGTTACTCTATTTATTTAAGGAAACAAGAACTCATGCTTGGGAACGTGCTTGGGAAATGCCCGAACCCGAACCCGAACCCGAACCCATTCTTGTGCCTAGGAAATGCCTGGGCCCGAGCACGTGCTCGGGGAATGCATGTGAGAGAGCTCAAGCGTCATGAAGGCAAAGGTGGCACCAAGAAGTCTAATGGCCAGGTACAGAGTATGTGTGTTAAGTTACTCGAAGGTGAAAGGCTTCATGACAAAAAGAGAAAATAAACTCTCAAATTAATGGGATAATTAAACTTTTGCAATCCAATGTACTATAAAATTTCTTCAAATTTTGAGAAGAAGAATTACAAAACACAATTTCCAACACAACTTCGAATTTTGTTCATACAATTTTATTATGTTATTGTGTAACCTTCTTAATTACTTGTTTGTTTATTCTTATTTTCTAGATTAGAAATGTTCATCAAGAGTTGCATGAAATTCTGCGCCAACATCAATCAATATTGGAATTATGTTTATCATAAAGCAAAATAGAAGACAAATTTTTTTTGAAACTGTACAATATTTTACTGTATAAAATACAATGTCACTCAATACTAGAATCATGCTTATCATAAAGCGTGATAGTTGCACTAGAATTAATTACTTCTTCGTTAGGGATTGATGAATATTATTTCTATTGATGTCTTTCTTAATGGGAAAAAAAAAAAAAAACTTTACAGAAAAAAAGGTTCATATTTAGGTAATTAGTACAGAATACGTTTTAAAAACCATCACAAAAATGTTTGTTATTAAACTCAATAAACCTTTGACAACAAGAAAAACTTTTTTGGTGAATATTAATGATTATAAAATACTAAAAATAAACGAGTGTAGAAAAAATTAAATGGTGGAAAAGGTCTTAAGAAAGAAAATGGAGAAAGTAATTTAAACTAATAAGTGGGGCACATTTAAAAAGAATATAATTAGCGGTGAAAATCAAGAAAATCTAAAAAATAATATTGGGAAAACTCAAATTCTCAAAAATTTTACTTTGACATGAGTCTGTCCCTTGCAATACAATTGTTACACACGAGTTGACATGATTAACTTATATGTCTACAATTCTACTGAACTTGACAGTTATTATGTTAATGACACATTTATTGACCCATCTAAATTTTTTTAAAAAAATAAACTGAATTAATTACTAGTCTCAAATATATGTTATTTATGTTTCGTAAATCATATAAGTTTTTCATTTTTTTTTTTCAAAAGATTCATGTAGAGTTCTGTACGATATTATGCATAGTTAACCAAATATTAACAAGATGCAAAATTTTTATATTACTTACAAAATCTTTATAACACTTTGTCAAGATTTACATTTTATTTAATTTTTTTTAATCTTTTGTTAAAAAAATAAATAGTGGATTTACATGATTTGATATTTAAAAAATAAAAAAATAAAAAACTAAGGATAAACTAATCATTAGATATCCGTGTTCCCCTGGGCGTCTACAACATTTTCAACGTTTGTCCTTTCCTTTTCCCGGAAAGCACAGGAATACAATGTCAACTTATTTTATAATTTAGCGCACACAAGAAATCAAAATCAAGTGAGGTTGAAAAAAAAAATTCTACAACTTTAAACCTTCTGATAAAATGTTTCTTAAATTTCAATTTGTAACATTTTTCTTCTAAATTTTGAAAATATTTGCAAATTTCTCTTTTCAGTAAAATTTTTAATAGAAAAATCCACATAATACTTGTTGAATATTAGTTAGAGATATTAAATGTGAAATTACGAAATAACACCCGTTATCCTAATTAAATATGAAATTATGAAATTATCCTCAAGAAAAAGTCATGAACAATAAAATAAAATGACAATCAATCTAAATATTTTCTTTGTTAACCTAATTATAAGCATGATTACGTTATTACCTTTAATACCTCTTAATGAGTGTCACTTTTTGTCAAAAATTTAACTCCAGGGAAATTCTTAAACTTTTGAAAGTTTTAGGTGGAAAAAATCAACAAATTCAAATTCAAGATATATTTTGTGACAACATCTAAAATTCAAGACGAAAAGTGAAATTTATTCAAATCATAAAGTTGGCATGTTTTAAACACGAATAAAAATAAATAAATGAACAAATAAGCAAAATAAGGACTGAGAGAGAGAGAGAGAGAGAGAGAGTGAGACCTTTTTCTATTACACATTGGACGCAGCCTTTGACCAACACTCAACCAATTTTGACCAGGATACCGTTACTCCTTCTCTTAACCTTATTCTTAAATCACACGCTACCTTCCCCCCACGCGATTTCTCTTCTCTGCACCGACCTATATATATATATGAGATTGAATCCTATTATACTTTTGTATCCACACACACACATATATATACACACACATGACATAACTCTCACACCGAGTTTCACAACCAGAGAAGAGAGAAATCAAGAATAATGGATGATATTGTAGTTGCTATAGCAGAGAGCAGAGCAGATCTTCTGCACAGGCTGAGCAACTGGGAGCGTTACTCGACGTTCGACGGGTCCTACGATCCCCGGACGTTCACCGGAGAGTTGGAGCCGGTGGAGCAGGAGGACGTCCGGCTGGAGAAGATGACGGCGGAGGCGGCGGTGGCGAGGGCGAGGGCGACGAACAGGGAGTTCGGAGTGGTTCTGAGGGAGGTGGAGATGGAGGTGGCGATCCAACTGGGGAGGATCCTGGCGAGGCCGGCGGAGGAGGTGGCCGAGCGGGTTCTGGCGGGGTCGGTGGCAGTGGTGGCGGCGGCAGCGGAGGAGGGGTTGGTCTGCGGGGTTTGCCAGGAGGAGATGGGAGGGAGAGTTAGGGAGGTAGTTGGGTGTGGACACAAGTTTCATGAGGAGTGTATTTTAGAGTGGCTCAAGAGGAAGAGGACTTGTCCTTTATGTAGGTTCCAATTGCAAGACCAAGACTAAAAATCAAATTGTCATAATTTTCTTTTTTATTTTTTTTTTAATTTTCCAATTTTGAGTTTGATTTTTGAGAAAATTGTAATTATTTGGAGAATTGTTATTGTACAGTCAGTAATTGCCATATTTTTGTAGTAACACAATTTTTTGAGGACTCAAAAGTGAATTTTTTTTTTTTTTCAATAGAAAGACAGCATTATATAATCTCATTAACACTAGGGGACATATTGCAACTTTGTTATAGATGTATCCCTTTTCTTTGAAGGGGACTGAGATTACAATTACCGATGCAAACTTTTTTGAATTAATAAACAAAGTCAAAAAAAAAAAAAAACCAGAAAAACAGAAAAACAAAGATCTCAACTGAAAGTCTAGAGATTGTTTGGTAAAAATATACAACATACATAGCTAATGTTAAAACTGAAAATTTGATATTTCTCCACTTGATAACTTCGCTAATCCATGGAGGAAAAAAAAAAAAAAAAAACCTATTTTTTAATGCATTAATTATTAAAAGGCGGCGAAAAGAATTATTTTAAATTCTAATCTAAATAACAAAAGAAAGCAATACAAACCTGTAGAAATTACCACCACTTTAACAACTTAAAAAAAAAAAAAAATGTGTTCAATCTTGTTTTTGGGTGCCTCTAGTGTAGCAGCAGATCAGGGCAGACGACATTTACAACCAAACTACTTCAATCTGTAGTAAATTCATGGTAGAGAAATAAAAATCAAATTAAATACAAAAAATATTTTCTACACTTATGAACAGGAGGCAAGTACTCAAACGGGCAGGTGAATCTGGTAGCCGCGATATAAACCGAGTTAGCTGGTGGTGATTGATGAGTGATGAGAAGAGACCCTTTTTAGTACTTCTGAAGTTACTGTGCCACATAAATCCTCTTCTATCCAACTATACATGCTCAAGAGTCCGGAGAATCTCTTCACGATGTCCATTGTTCCATGGATTACCGGAACCTCATTCCGCAGACGAACTGGTTTCTGCAGTTTCATCCTCGCTGAAGCTAGATGGATTCTCCGATGCAGATCTACATGATATAAGACGTAGTTAGACAGCAGATAGAGTTAAAGCCCGCAAATGGCTGATGATATGATAATTGCGCAGTGTATTTTCTTTTCTTTTATTTGCTAGAATTTGGCAATTAGTCCTGTTTAACTTGTAGGACGGTTTACAGGATGTGATGGATTCTCGGATGCCATAGTTCACCACAACTAAGAAAATCACTGATAAAATGACAAATCAATATTCCTAAATAACTGATACCTCCTTACCAAAATATCCACTTGTTTTTCTCTGACCTCTTTACATAGGAAAAACAAGCAGGGTTTTATAAATAGCAGTGAGTACCTCCTTACCACAATATCCACATGTTTTTCTCTGACCTCTTTACATTGGAAAAACAAGCAGGGTTTTGTAAAATAGCAGTGAGTGCTTTTAAAAGGGAGAAAAGGCTGCATCGAATACTAAATTTGGAGCATCGAATACTAAGAGTCCCTGTCTACCATGGCGACATACAAAACAGACACTAAATCAAGAAGACAATATACCCAAAACTAACTGAGGAACCAACTTGTTAAGCCCCAAACAAAGATGTTGAACCCTAACTAATAAAATTATCTCAAATACCACATATAAAGCTTATTGGATCTCTATCGTTGTCGCAAAGTAATTTCACAACCCCCTACTGCATTTAAGGAATGTGTTTGTGGAGAAGGACGGATATTACAGTAAGAGAGAAATTCCACTGACCCTTTCATGTGATTCTTACGCGGGGTAGCATCTCAGAGAAGGATGAATTCGTAACATTTTCTTGCTGTGGAAAATCCACTCTGACTCTTTTTGAGACCTATCATGTAAGTAAAATTGAAGGTGCGTCAATTAACAAAGCAAATGACAACAAGCATGTTGTAATGTATGCATGCCCAATCGACCATGCTTGCAAAGGGAATAATACATTGCAAAAATATTCCAAATATATCAATTAGAACATACCATCATTTCACTCACAGGCTTCATCTTTACTTTAACATCTTTCGTGGCTTTTCCTTCTCCACCAAATTTATCCTCCTGCGCATATAAATTAACCAAAGAGTTTAAAGCCGAGCACTTTCAACAGGAGGGTAATTTCATATTGACATACAAAAGTAAATACCTGTGTCACCATAACAGATATTCTTTTCTCCTCCATTTCAGGTGCCACACAATGATTTCTTGCTGAGATTGAGGCCTTAAACTTCGAGTGTTCACTCCTTTGGACAATCTTAGGGCTTAGGCCATCGTCCTCATACAACCCAGACAGTGATTGTTTGTTGGCAATTTTCCCACCATAATGCCCATGATGGTTAAGAAAAGAATCTGTTATCAATCTGTCGACACCATGTTTAGAGCCCATTTTACGACTCCTGTTGCCTCTATAACTAGAATCATCACACATATCCAAGGATGGGTTTCGTCCAAGGAAGTTACTATCACGATCAAGACACGTTGACTTTTGTCTTATTTGTTTGCAATGTTTCTTCTCTTGATGGTTGATCCCATACATGATACCAGGAGCTTCATGCAAATACGAGTCCCTAGAATTCAATTTGGAATTGTGTACTTCATTTCTCTGCAAATCATTGAAAATAGAGAAATAATTATGTAAATGCGAGATAAAAAGTTAGCAGAGAGCAATTTGGTTGCTATAGGAAAATAGGATTAATTTGAATACTGTCAAGACCGTTGAGTACGCATTATACATAAACAAAAATGTGCTAGTGTGTCACAGGCACAGCAAAGTTTATTTGGCTTCTGTCATTTCTCTAAGAACGGATTCAGATTCATGGGTTGTGGTCAAATTTTGAGGCTTAGAGAGTTTTGTGTGATGAACTTGGAGCCAGAATTCTACTAGAGTCATCAATATTAAATCATAAGAATCTTCCATGGAAAAGCACTTAAGTTTAATCATTACCAGTACATGCAGAAATATAGGACCATAATTTCACCAAAAAAATATACTGCAGAAAAATTACGGGGACATTATTAATATGCAGCATAATCATTTACGGATATTAGTCCAATATTAAATGTGCTAACGAGTTAAGTTTTTACATAATAAGAACCGAGGAATTTCCATAAAAAATCATCACTAAATTTGTTAAAATTTAATGGCATGTAAAAGAAAAATCCACTTACAGTAGTAGGACTGAGCTGCCTTTTCACTCCAGAAACATCTGGAGAATGAGGAAGAACTGGATTCCCAACATAAAACGGTTCTGCCACATCAATCAGCAAAGAAGTAGATTAGACCACAACCAATATTCCTAATCCGATGTCAAAGTATTCAAAATATGAGAAGTAAATAGAGAATTCATATACAAGACAGCTAACATGTAAATCAACAATAAATAATTTACTTTTTCATTTTTACAAGGAGCGTGGAGTTTTAGTCCATTTCTTGGAATAACTTAACACAATCATGAGAATTGAACAACTTGACTAAGATATTTTATGTTCTTTCAGAATATCTTCTATTCTATCACTCTGCCCACCATCCATCTCCTCTTATAACCTCTTAAACCAAAATTCTCCAGATCATATACTGCCAAGATCATTCCATCTTTATGGAAATTGGGCTGGGTTGGCAGGCTAATAGTCGTGATAATCAAGACCACTGGTTACATCTTACATGTACAAAATGAATTTCGAGAGAAACCAAAAAGGATAAGAAAGAGACATAACACAAGACGCTGATTAGAAGAAACTTCAAGAAGATAGTAGAAACAGCCGAGTATACTTGAACAAGAGCCTTCCGTAAGACCCGAGATCAACTCTTATCAACAAGAAGTATTTAGTTTTACTACAGTAAAAGGCAAACCAAGCCAGACAAAACCCGGGTCTAACCAAAGCAATTCAGCTTGTCTGTGCCAGATCTTCTTCTGTCCATAGCATGAGCAAAACCAGCCCATACAACAGATCACCAGTTCTCCAGGATGACTAACCAGCACGGGTTATTATGAAGTTTTCCCCATTACTATTTAAAGAAAAGGAAAGAAATTAAAACAGAGGAGAAAAGAAATATAAAAAACGGTAAAAAAATTCAGGAAGATTAAGGCCGTGGATTAGAATAATTCCTAAATTACACCACATCTATCTCAAGGAATAAGTAAAAGAAATTAAAGCTTGTAAGACTGCAGATAAATTCTAGAAATAACATATGCATTCAGCAAAAACCAAAAGTCATAGGGAAAAACATTGAAGGTTGACATATTGATATCAATATTGGCCCGACCAAGCCACTTCACTAAAGGAAATGCAGCGAAGATAAAACAAGAACAGTTTATTAGCCTTGCCTTTAGAACAACTTGATAAAATAAAAGCTCTCAAAACTGATGCTATATTGTTTGCTTCTCAATGCATCTAATCTAAAATATTACATAGTATAGACACGCCTTTGTATAACAAAATAAATGCACAACCAATTTCCTGTCTCGAAGAAGCAAAGCCTAGGCTCTCTACGAGGTCTTTCTTGGGTTGAACCAGTAAACAGCCATTCTATTAGATGAGACATCATCAACCGAAGAAAAGAAACCTATGTGTAATTAACCCTCTACTACCTACCGTACTTAATGCTAATAGACCAACAGTAACTAAAAATGTCCATCAAAATACAAAGAAGCAGAAAAAGACAAAGTATGTCAATTAAAATATATAAGTTGAGCAATAAGATCTACAGGTCAAAATATGTATCACCTACCATGAACAGGATCCCTAATTGGGGACTCAAATGCACAGGAGGAAGTGGATCAAAATCTACACCCAGCGGTGGACCATCTTCCCGATATTGCCTTCCCAGTTGCCTCTTAACAGCCGTAATAGCAGCATTTTCAATTTCACCCTTAACTTTTAAATATCCAGAGGGCTTGTACCCCATGTGCCTCGCTCCCTTGGAGTTTAGAGGTGCAACAAGTCCATCCTGTGCTAGATACCTAGAAGTTTCTACATTGTGAGGATCCTCAGTTTGAGAATATAACCCATCTCGTAATGATGAGCTACTTTCGGAAGATGTATCGCCCATGCCACTAACTCTTTCTGGATAATGGATCCTACTTTCAAGAATGAGGTCTGCAGCTGGAAAATCATGCCCATAAAGTCTCTGACTCTCCACTTCCCTTGGATCAACATGCCTATAATCCACATGTTTAGTGCTGCCACACGAGTCTTGACCGAGTCCACTACCAAGATCCGGAGTGATGCCGCTTAAACGTTCCTGCCGTCCACTGGGACATTTTTCAACTCCCAATGATCGTTTGTCTTTTAACCTTCTGTGGCAAAACCATCCAGATATCTGCTTTTCAGTCAATCCTAACTCGTCAGCAAGTTCTGATTTCATTTCCTCTGTGGGATATTTGTGCTCTGGAATAGTAAAACAAAGAAAACGTTTCCATTTTAGAGCCTCAAGGACACACTTCAATTGGGTTATTGAGATATGAATGAAGAGAAAAGCATTCTTACCATTGTAAAATTTCTCCAACGCCATAACCTGGGAGGGTGTCTTGAGCTGTCTTTTCTTATTATCTTGAGAAACTTTATTCTCATCAGAGTGCGCTTCACTTGATTCTGGACATAAGTTCAAATATAAGAGCTAATCTATATGGTAATCAAAACACATTAAAATCAAAACGAATTGTTTACATCCAAACCTCACCATGCACATTAGTAACAGAATTAGAGTTTACTCAAAGTAAATTAACATCCACTGGAGACTACATTTTTCATTAGATTATACATTCCAGATTCTCTAGGACCTGATACTTAGTCTATCATAAATCTAGTAAAATTTTTATGGTATCTATCTACTATGAAAAAACATCACAAATGATTCGGCAACAAAAACACCAGCAATTTGAGCAGACAAAACGCTCGGCAAAAGAATGGAAAAAAAAGTTTAGCGAGGTGTTAATCTAATAGCATTTCGGTTTGATAAGCATTTTCAATCAGAAAAGTTGATCTATTTTGTAAGAAAATCAATAGCATTCTAAGTTACATCTGTCGTGAAATAGCTATGCTTCAAATTTCCTGAACGCCAACCAATTTTCAGCACAAAAACAACATTTTCATCGAAATTTCTCAATGTTTCATGGTACAAGGTCCAAAATTTCACAGTCAAGGTCAAATCATAGCAAAATTATCTAAGCATTTACGAAATAGCCTGAGATTGGACAAAAATAAAGGGCAAATGAAGAAAATCGTAATGTGATTATGTTTTAAAAAAATATTTACAGGCAAAAAGAGCAATCCCAATCAACCATGACAAAACAAGCTATTCGTAGATTCCAACACAATGCCAAGAAAATAATATCTTGCATCTGATTACGCGAATTGATCAAATGCAGTTCAGAAAATCAATTAATTTCGGTTTCCACAACATGATTACGGACTTTATTTAAAAAAAAAAAAAAAAAAAAAGCAAGATAACATTAATACAGTTCAAAAAATTGAAAATTTCAGTTTCCCATCAATTTTCTCGGCAACCAAACAGCTGAATTTCATGGTTTCCCATCACCATTACAAAAATCCGGCCATGCATGCAAGGGATTCGAAACCAAAACCCTCGGGGGAAAAACCAAACACAAACCGAAGGGGAAATCAATGAGAAAACGAAAACCTAAAAATCCCAGAAATTGATCTGAGAAAGGAAGGAGGAAAAAGAGCAGGAACAATACCTTCCATGGCGGGTGAATTTCTGGCTACTTTCTCTCTCTCTCTCTCTATCTTCCTCGCTTTCTCTCTCTAAAATGGGTCTCAAGCAGAGATTTTGACTTGTGGGAAATTGAATTAAAAAAAAAAAAAAAAACATACAAATGAATTGCAATTGGCCTGAAAGTTTTTTTTTTTTTTTTGTTTTTTGTTTTTTGTTTGCATCTAATTAATGAATTCCTGTCATTGGAAGAAGATGAAAAGCCAAAAGGGAAATTCCTATTTTTTTTCCTTTTTAATTTTCACTTTTCCCTTTTTTTTTTTTTTTCCAAGTTCTCTTGGCCTTAGTTTTTAGTTAATGAGATCCAAATTTGGTTCTCTTATTATTATTATTATTATTATTATTTTTTCAGTCGTGTACAACTATTGTTTCCTTAAATATTGTGTTATTTTCTGGGAAAATATATTGAAATTCAAAGGTAACAAACACAAAAACAATAAATTTAAAAAAAATTAAAAATTAAAAAACAGTGCAAGATTTTTTAAGAGGCCACGAAAAGCCCAGTTGACAACATCCAGTAGTCCTTGGATTATGTCGGATTTTGGACGCACTCAACAAACCACTGGATTCAATAATTTTCATTTCATGAACATCCCCAATTACTGGTTAACTACTGCTCTACCTTCTAAACGAATATATATATATATATATATATATATATATTTTTTTTTTTTAATTTGAAAAGTAATAAAAATATTTCGGATTCGTTTTGATATTTAAGTTCAACTATTAATTAAACTGTATTTTTTCATCTTAATTTTTTTTTTCCTGAAAAGTCAATAAAAATTATAACTAGTTTTTGAAGAGTTAACAAACTTCAACTTAAAAATTTCATCTCCAAACGACGAACCAAACGCAAACTTCAAGTCCAGCAACTGAACAGATGCGACGTTGCAACATTCTATTTAAAATATCATAATTACTAGTTGTTTTATATTTAGACTAAGTGCAAAGAAACAAATATTACATTATGTTTGGAGTCTTGTAACATGTTACTATTTAGACTGAGTGCAAAGAACAAATATCACTAAAAAATAATACATTTAAATCAACTGGTTATTACAATAATATACAAAAAATGCTATAAATATGGTTTCACAAAAGTGTCAGTACAAGAAATAATGCGTATTTATGGTTGCAGGTATAGCCTAGTAGTAGAGTCAAGTGTAAGATTACCGCTATCACGAGATGTAGAATTCAAATCACCCACCCTCAAGTTAAAAAGAAAAAAAAGAAAAGAAAGAAACAATGTGTATATTTAATATATAAATCTTTATTTTCTTCTTGTTTAGTACTTAATTTTGACCTAAAATACCATTAAAAAAAATCTAAAATTTAGGTTATTTATCCTTTTATTCCATGTATTTTGCTTTTATTTATAAATTACACCTGCATTTTAAAGCCATGCATTTTATATAATTTTCTTTTTATTTACTACAACAATCTATATCTTTTCTTGGTTAATACTTCATTTTGACATAAAAATACACCCCTCTACAAAGAATAACTAGAAAAAATAGACAAATTTTACCTGGTTGACGCCCACGTACGGACAACGCTCGGCAGAATTAGGATCACAAGGAAGTCCATGGAAGGTGCTTGGGTGACTCTAGGTTCACAAGATACTGAGACGCGATGGCTTAAGTCATTTTAATGAAATTTCGATTTTATTTAACAAATATGGTTTACAAATTCTATGTTTGTAAATTTAATTGGCCCTTTTATAAAAGAGGATGTTTCTCTTAGGCCCCGTTTGGACGACCAGTCCAAACTGAGAAATGGCCGTTCAGTTTGAACCGAAGTCCTTTGGCATCCCAGTCCGGATTGAAATGGCCTCTGACCCGTTATACAGTAAACCCAGATGGGTGGACTGTTCACCCACGTTCCCCTGCGCATCTGCCTCCTCCATCTCGACCTCTGTTCGCGAATATTGTCGATGTCCATGCCGGTGCCCATGTGCTGTTGCGTGTTGTCAGTTGCTCTGTTCGCTGCTCCTCCATCCCATCCACCGGCGTCTGCTTAGCAGGCGATCCGGGTAGTGGGCCTCTTTCCTCTCTCCGATTTGGGTATTCCCTTCAAATTTCCCCTTCGCCTGGTTCTCGTGCAGCAGATGAGGCGCCGTGTGAGGACTCCGACTCGAAGGCGAACCCGTAGAGTGATTACCCACTACTTTGAAGTCCGGAAATCATCCCAACATCGCGTTAATTCGTGCCCTAATCGCCCTCTCTACTGTTTACTCATCGTCGGCTTCCAATTCAATAACCCCAGTAAATTTCCCTGCCCTAATTCTCTGTCAATATAGTTTAATCTTAAATATTTCAGTACCAAAATTACTTGTTCAAGTTCTGTTGTTCATGAGAATTTCGACTATTTGCCAATTCCTTAATTTTCTGGGTCAGTAGGTGACTTTCAATGGTGTTGTGTTGTTGTTGAACTACAGGCCGTTTCTCTTGTTTTTGTTGTTCTGGTGATTGTGAAAGCTTGCTTAGGTTCGGCTATAGGTTGCCATTTGCTAGTTTTTGGCATGTTTTAGGGATTTTTTGACACAAACTTGAAATTTCTAAACCTAACTTACAATTCATTTTGGGTGAAGTTTTGTTGGTTTTTGGCATTTTTTAGGGGTTTTTTTTTGAGCCAAATTTGAAATTGTATGGTTTTTTTTTTGTTTTGGTCATTGCTAAAGCTTGTTAATGTCATTTAGAGGCTGCCTATATGGTTTACACGGCCAATCTCCAATCAAAATTGCATTTTGGGTGAAGTTTTGTTGGTTTTTGGCAATTTTTAGGGGTTTTTTGAGCCAAATTTGAAATTGTCTGGTTTTTTTTTTTGTTTTGGTCATTGCTAAGCTTGTTAATGTCATTTAGAGGCTGCCTATATGGTTTACACGGCTAAACCTAACTTACAATTCATTTTGGGTGAAGTTTTGTTGGTTTTTGACAATTTTTTGGGGTTTTTTTGAGCCAAATTTGAACTGTCTGGTTTTTTTTTTGTTTTGGTCATTGCTAAAGCTTGTTAATGTCATTTAGAGGCTGCCTATATGGTTTACGGCCACACGGCTCTCCAATCAAATTGCATTTTGGGTGAAGTTTTGTTGGTTTTTGGCAATTTTTAGGGGTTTTTTGAGCCAAACTTGAAACTGTCTGGTTTTTTTTTGTTTTGGTCATTGCTAAAGCTTGTTAATGTCATTTAGAGGCTGCCTATATGGTTTATACACGGCCAATCTCCATCAAATTGCATTTTGGGTGAATTGTTTTGTTTTTTTGGCAATTTTTAGAGGGGTTTGAAGTCTGGTGTGTTTTTTGTTTTGGTCATTAAAGCTAAAAGCTGTCATGTAGAGGCTGCCTATGGTTTACACGGCTAAACCTAACTTACAATTCATTTTGGGTGAAGTTTTGTTGGTTTTTGGCATTTTTAGGGGTTTTTTGAGCCAAACTTGAAACTGTCTGGTTTTTTTTTATTTTGGTCATTGCTAAAGCTTGTTAATGTCATTTAGAGGCTGCCTATATGGTTTACACGGCTAAACCTAACTTACAATTCATTTTGGGTGAAGTTTTGCAGGTTTTTGGCATTTTTTAGGGGTTTTTTGACCCAAACTTGAAACTTTCTGGTTTTTTTTTTTTTTTTTTTGGTTATTGCTAAAAGCTTGTTTAGGTCATTTAGAGGCTGCCTATATGGTACACACGGCCAATCTCCAATCACATGCTGCCATACTGATCCACCCATTTGGCTATGATGATAGAGGCCCATAAGCCAAAATGGTATTTGCATCTGACTGGTGGGTCAATAACCCGAGATCATTTAGGTAGTTACCGGCGTTCGATGCCATGGTAGTTGCCATGATTTCGGGTTGATGACATGCCTCAGGTGCAATATGTCATAAATAATTTCTGAGCCAAAAGTAAATTCAACTCATTCAGCTTGTTGCGTTAAATTCATATTTCAATTTCACATGTATTAAGGACATGCCTCGCAAGCGTCTGGTGAGTCGTACGTTTGGACGGACGCCAAGGAACGACTATTCCTGGAAAAACTTGACGAGTACCTAGCCAAAGGGGGCGGCAAGCAACCTCCAACCGCGATTCTGGAGCTATGGGCCAACGAGTTCAACACACGTTTTGGTGGTGTTCCGGCCCTTGCATCCACTTTATCGCAAAAGAAAGAGCGGATGAAAAAAATTTACAGGGGTTGGAAGAGTCTGCAAACCCACAAGGGCTTGGATATGATCCGCGTACAGATACGGTTGTTTGCTCCGACGAAACATGGCAAACTTTCTTGAAAGTAATGCAACCTTTTCTATGCAATATATAAGCTCATATGTCTACTATAGGATTTCACTCTACAACCTTTGACCACAATCTGCTTTGATTTTACAGGATAACAAGGAGTGTACCCATCTCCGCTACGAGGGACTTCGTCACAAGAATTGTATTTCAACATTTTTGATAAAAACCATGCAGCAGGTGCCTCGGCTTTCGGATCGGTAACGATGGAAGGCGGAAGTTCGCTACCGTTTGAGTTTGATCTGTCAATGGGCCACTCCGGAACAACAACCGCTTATGGAGGACGATAATAGCCCAAGTATCGATGCGCGTCGACAGGCAAACACGAGAGGTGCGCACGACGACGCCGGACCGTCACGGTCACGTGGGAGTGCTGGGAAGCGGAAACAAAGGGAGGCGACGGATGATATGACGTATACGGCCATGGAGGAAATCGCTAATCATTTCCGCGCTCGATCGCAATCGACATCTGATAGCGCCAACAACAACGACATGTATTGTATTGTGGACTGCATCAATATAATGAAAGAGATGGATATTCCACAATATCAGCGAACGATAATGTGGCACTACTTCGATGCGCATCCGCGGCTGCATCGTCCTTTCACAGTGCTTGACGACGACGACCGGCGAGGAATTATTGCGTCAGTTGTCGCCTCCCAGATTCCACCGCCCCAATGATGTTCATGTTGTTGACGCTTCTTTTCCGTCCTCCATTTCAATAAGACACTTACACTATTGTTGTTTTTTTAAATTAGACATTTAAGTGTTAAATGTAGAATAATTTGGCTTTGTTTTTTACACTGATTGTAGTATATGTCGTTTCGTTATGTTATTTGACGAAGTTCAAACCATATCGAGGAATTTTTTATGTTTAAGGTTGTGTTTGATTCTTAGAATCAAACATTTAAGTGTTAAATGTAGAATAATTTGGCTTTGTTTTTTACACTGATTGTAGTATATGTCGTTTCGTTATGTTATTTGACGAAGTTCAAACCATATCGAGGAATTTTTTATGTTTAAGGTTGTGTTTGATTCTTATGAAAAACAGGTGACAAAGTGGATTTGGTACGGCAACAAAATACATAAATGAATTGGTTTCGATCCACAACTCGTCGTGACGAGACGCCCAATCAACATCTGACGCACAACGCGAGGACGACGATATGTGCGCGAGGGCAGTGGTGGCAATAATAATAATAGGCGGACTATACGCCGCAATCCGCAACCAATGCATGACTCAATGCTAACTGGAAGCATGCGTGTGGAAGAATACTTAATGGTCATGAAGACGTAATTCAATCGATGATCAGTATGAAATCATCAACCTTCAGATTACTAAGTAACCAATTAGGTGGTCGAGGATTGTTGAGGCCAACGAATCACATGAACGTGGACGAGCAGTTTATTCATTTTTTTAGTCATATGTTCACAAGGCGCTTCAAATCGGCACGTTTCGTTTTTATTCCAGCATTCCCCAGAGACAACATCACGTTGGTTTTTTAGAGTGTTAAAGGTTATTTTGTGCGTTGAAAGACGAATTCATACGACCACCTTGACTACACGACGGTGCAATCGTTGATAATTGAGCATGAAGGAAAATATCGGCCATGGTTGATGTACGTTACCATTGTTATATATTGAAAGTAGTCGTTTACACCGAAAAAAATAATACGGTCTAACCGTGGTAGACAAAATTTCATTTATAATAAATATTTTATGTGGCATGCAAAGTTTGCATTGGTGCTATTGATGGGACACACGTCCCCTGTGTTCCAAGGCGCGAGAATGCTGATGGTTGGATTAACCGGAAAGGATTCCACTCACAAAATATATTGGCGGCATTTCGTTCGACATGAAATTCACGTACATGTTGGCCGGATATGAAGGATCATGCCATGATGCGAGAATGTTGGACGAGGCCATAGCATACCATGGTTTCCCAATACCACCACCAGGTAATCATATGAGTCAATGATTAGGGATTAATCACATGGAAAAAATTCACAAAAAATAGTGTCAGTTTCAAAAGATTTTGTTTTTGCGTGATTTTGCAGGAAAATTTTATTTAGCAGATGCCGGTTACGCCAATAAGGAGGGATTCCTGAGCCCGTTTAGACGGGAGACGTATCATTTACCGGAATATCGAAGACGTCGTGGTGGGTTAGGCAACCGCAAGGAGGTATTTAACTACACGCATTCCTCGCTCCGGAATTGCATTGAACGAACCTTTGGCGTCTGGAAGGCAAGGTTCAAAATACTAAAAGGCATGAACAGCTATCCGATGGACAAACAAAAGATGATCCCCGTGGCGTGTGCTGTTGTACATAATTTCATAAGAAGGGTGCAGGTTAGGGACCCATTTATAGACGATTATGTAGGTAATGGCGTGGCTGTAGGCCGGAGCGACGACGTAAACGATGATTACGTGTTGGATGAGGGCATAGATGACACTGGGCCTAGTACAGGAACGGACCAACATGGGTCGATGAATCAGTTGAGAGAAAGGATGGCGGATGCTATGTGGGAACGTTACCAATCATATCCGTGGTACAGAGCCACGTGAATGCAAACGTGAAATATCTAATTAATTTCGTTAGGGAATGTAATTATATGCTTTATTTGAATTGCATCTACTGAGACGTACGTTTTTTGTGAGTATAGGGCACAATATTTCATTTCGCAGGAATTTTAAAAAGACTTTTGTTGTCTCATATTGAATTTTCAGCAAACGCAAATATATTTTTGGGAAAAAGACAACCACTTTTACTGTAAAAGACACATTCAAATTATGTGGACTCCAATAGAGTTGGATTGCTATTCCAAACTCCCCATAAAATATAAGATAGAGTTCGTTTGGTTGGTTAGTTTGAGTTGAAATATTTTAGTTATAATAATGGTTTTTGTTGATTTTTATAATAAGACAAAAAACTTTTTCAGAAAAGATAAAAAACTTTTTGAGAAAAAGACAAAAAATTTAGTTTGGATTGGTAGTTTGAACTACCAACCCAAACAAACAAACCCAGAATGTTAAAAAAAATTAAAAAATTTGATTCAGCTCATTTTAGTGACATCCAAACAAGGCCCTTGTTTTTACAATTCAACTCAACTTAAACTTTTTTCCACCAAACACTAAACTCAACTCAAACTTTTTAACTCAAACTTTTTACCAAACACTCATCATTTAAACTAAACTTAACTCATCTCATTTCAAACTTAAAATTCTCAACTCAAACCGGTGAACCAAACGAACCCTTAGTGAATGTAATCATAGTTTTACCTTAAAATAAAAACAAAAATAAAAATAAAAAAATAAAAAATAAAAAAGAGTTTGGTCAGATCAGTTTATTTTGATAATACATATTTCTAATTTCTGAATGTTGTGCTTATTTATAATTCACAGTATCAAGTTCAGTATAAAATCCATTTACATACGTGTCATGCTTTTAATATACCCACGTCTTAATTGTGTGCTTATCATGTCAAACAATAAAAATTTTCAAAAAGCAAGAAAATAAGATTTGAATATACTAGAAAACATTAATTTTTAACAAAAATAAAACACATTAAAAAAAAAAGCTATGATATTGATAACTTAATCAACTAATGATTAAATGGAGCAATATTGCCGTATCATTTTTGCCTCTTATCATACTTGTGATGCACTCGTTAAGGATAAAATTTATTGACCTTTTAAAAATTTGTTACAATTTTTTTTGTTGATTTTTTTAAAAAAAGACAAAAAACTAGTATGAAAAACTTAGACCCTGTTTGGGGTCATGTTTGGAAATATTTTTTTATTCATTTTCCTCAAATTTTACTATTTACTTTTCCAAACATTTTCAAAAAACTTAAACTTAAAAAGTCCATATCTTTATCATTTTAAATCGAAATAAGATTACTTTTTTTTTCTTCAAATTGCATAGAATTTTGAGAGCAACGAAACAAGATACTTGATAATTTTTTTACGAGTAAAGTTGTGGTAAAGCCCATTTTATATATCCTATCGATAGAGCTCAATTTTAAACCGTTAAGATGTAATCGAACGGCTGAAATATTGTTTATGTATAATATTATAATACACTTTACCTCATATTAGTATAGATTAATAAACAAAAATTTAAAAAGACCACCCATTCCCCGACGTAGGTGACTTCCCGCCGATGCCGGTGACGGACCCCCTTCCCTCAAGCCAGATTTGCCTCGCCTCCCCCCCCCCCCCCCCCCCACATCGGCGTCGACCCAATCCTTCCCCTCCCCGTCCGTCAAAGGCGAACTAACCCCTACCCCCAAAAAGAGCCACGAACCCGGCGACGACCCCCCACTGCGACCTAGGCCCCTCTTCTTGTTGGTTGACGAGCCCTTACGAGACCCAGGTGAGCCCCCTTCCCCCCTGATCAGCAACAAGCCCCTGCCGCGACCCATGACCACCCCCCACCGCGACCCAAATCTGCCCCCTCCCGACGAACCTCGCCAGATCTATGCCCCCAGCCCCCTAAAGCCCCAATGATGGGCCCCCCCTCCGGCAAGCTTCTACTGTTTAGGGACGGCGAAATCGCCTCCCCTCGATGACCTTCCACCCATCGGCGATGATGA
The DNA here is from genome assembly GCA_009761775.1 of Ficus carica. Lineage (NCBI taxonomy): Eukaryota > Viridiplantae > Streptophyta > Magnoliopsida > Rosales > Moraceae > Ficus > Ficus carica. The sequence continues at coordinate 7,756,826 of CM019741.1, read as the reverse complement.
CCTTTACGAGGATGGGGAGCGACAGGAGAAGAGAGATAGAGGGGGGAGAGAGATAAATTTTTTTTTTTTTAAAGGAAAAGTAAAGAGGAAATATGGTGTATTCAATCTCAAATTTGTACAAATTACAGCTGTAGATTTTAAAAGCAATTCAATAATAATTTTTGGATGAGTAACTACTGGTAGTGCCCCTTAAATAAGTTCTACCACATATTTTCCCTTTTTTTTCTAAATACTTTAAGTTTTACATTTTTTTTTACTCAAAACAGTTCATTTTTACCCAATACACGTCTTCAACTTTCAAAACACTGTATCTAAATGTGATTCTAATCAAATCCTTAGGTTTAGACCTGACAGGCAATCGAAGCCTTATGGTGCATTTGATATTTAAGTTGAGTTTAAATAAAATGAATTTTTAAAATCTTAGTTGTAATTTTTATTATTTTTAAAAATAAAAAATAAAAAATCAACAGTAAACTACAATTTAGTTTAAAATGAAATGGAATCTAAAAGTAGGCTTAGATAGTTTGAAACGGAAGTTGGAAGAAGGAAGAAACCGTTTAAACCCAAAACCCTCCTGTCATTCTAAAGGGAATGCTCTGCAAATGGCCGCCCCATAGACAACTTCCTCAAAAACCCATTCTCAGAACTCTCACAACTTTCTTAAACTCTTCAAAACAACCACACTTCTTCGCCCACAGATTTCAGGTCGTTTCTTCTTCTTCTTCTCCGAAATCTTACTCCAACCATGGACGCCAAACTCTGCAAATTCAAGAATCCTACGGAATCCCAGACCAGGAACCAGTTTCTTCGGCTTCTGCTTCCGATTCCTTCCTCGCGGAGAAGATCTTTCTGGGTTTGAAGCAAGGTAATCTCAGCTTCTCCTTGCGTAACTATCTGTTCCGATTGAACCCATTACTTGTTGTCGAAGTTCTTAGTCTTTGCGGTGAGAATTTGCATCTGGGTTTGAAGTTTGTTGATTTAGTTTTGTCGAATTGTCCGAACATGAGGCATTCCTCTCAGTCATTGAGTGTGATGATTCACGTCTTGGTGCGTGGTCGGAGGTTGTCTGAAGCACAATCTTTGGTGCTTAGAATGGTGAGAAGGAGCGGCGTTTCGAGATTCGAAGTCGTCGAGTCTTTGGTTTTGACGTGTCGTAGCGGATGCGGCTCGAACCCTTTGGTGTTTGATTTATTGGTTAGGACTTATGTGCAGGCTAAGAAGTTGAAAGAAGGGTCGGAGGTGTTTCAGATGTTGAGAAGCAAAGGATTTAGAGTTTCCATAAATGCTTGTAATAGTCTTCTCGGAGGGCTTGTGAAGGTTGGGTGGGTTGATTTGGCATGGAAAGTATATTGGGAAGTTGTTAGAAGTGGTGTTGATTTGAATGTTTATACGCTTAACATCATGGTCAATGCGCTGTGTAAAGACGGCAAAGTCGAGGGGGTTAAGTTGTTCATGTCGGACATGGAAGAGAAGGGCATTTTCCCGGATACCGTGACATATAATACACTGATCAATGCCTATTGTCGCCAAGGGCTTTTAGAAGAAGCTTTCCGTGTGGTAAACGTTATGTCATCTAAGGGGTTGGTACCCGGACTTTTTACTTACAACACTATAATAAATGGATTGTGTAAAGTGGGAAATTGTGCACGGGCAAAGGAAGTCTTGGATGAGATGTTGCGGCTTGGATGGAATCCTGATACTACTACGTACAATGCATTGCTTTGTGAGAGTTGTAGAAGGAATAATATCGTAGAGGCTGAGGCGATTTTCCGTGGAATGTCATGTAGAGGTGTTTGTCCTGATCTAATTAGCTTTAGTGCGCTGATTGGCATGTTTGCAAGGAATGGTCATCTTGACCAGGCTTTAGCGTATTTTGAAAGTCTGAAAAGGGCAGGATTGGTTCCAGACAACGTGGTCTACACAATCCTTATTGATGGATATTGTAAAAGAGGCATGATGTTGGAGGCATTAAAGATGAGGGACGAAATGCAAGAACAAGGTTGTGTCGTGGATGTGGTTACGTACAATAGTATCATGAATGGATTATGTCGGGAGGTGATGCTTGCTGATGCAGACATGCTGTTAAATGAGATGGTGGAAAGGGGTGTTGTTCCCGATTTTTATACTTTCACTACTCTCATTCATGGGTATTTTAAGCATGGGAATATGAGTAGAGCACTCGTGTTATTCCGTACTATGACTGAGAGAAATCTCAAGCCCGATGTTGTGACATACAACACATTGATTGATGGGTTTTGTAAGGCAGGTGAAATAGAGAAAGCCAAGGAATTATGGGGTGATATGATCTCAAGAAGGATATTCCCTAATCACTTTTCCTATTGCATTCTAATAAACGGGTTCTGTAGCATGGGTTGTGTATCTGAGGCATTCAGATTGTGGGACCAGATGGTGGAAGAAGGCATAAAACCCACTCTTGTGACTTGTAACACTGTCATAAAAGGTTACTGCCGGGCCGGTGATGCTGCAAAGGCAGATGAGTTCTTGGGAAAAATGAGTTCTCGAGGAGTTGTTCCTGATAGAATTACATACAACACTTTGATTTACGGATTTGTTAGAGAGGAGAATCTAGACAAAGCCTTTGGTTTGATTAGTAAGATGGAAGATCAAGGGTTGTTGCCAGATGTAATTACATACAACCTAATTCTAGGTGGATTCTCTAAACAAGGTAGAATGCAAGAAGCCGAGCTAGTACTGCGGAGGATGATTGAAAGAGGTGTAAAACCTGACAGGTCTACTTATACGTCATTGATTAATGGACATGTATCCCAGGACAACTTGAAGGAAGCATTTCGTTTCCATGATGAATGCTGCAAAGGGGGTTTGTACCGGATGATAATTTTTGACTTTCTGCTTTTGTGGCTAAAGGTATGAGGTTCTCTTGTCAGCTACTTCATCTTAATGTGCTGTTCTGTTGAAATTATTTTGATTTTTTATTTATTATTTGTTGCAGTTTGTTTGCACTAGCAGTGCTCACGTATAGAAAGGTGGAGATTCCCATTTGTGAGACTTTCCCGTGTTTATTTCCTGATGATGAAGGTTTGTTTGCCTGTCTAACTGACAACATTTTGATAGCGGTTTATGAAATTGTGAAAATAAATGTTTCTTCTACTATGTAGGGAACTTTGGATTTGGATAGGATTTAATCAGTCCAATGAAATATCTTTTCCAAATTGGAGAAAACTTGACGCGTATGTCATGAAAAAGGTATGGGCGTATGACATCATTGAATTCATTAAATGAAACCAATTTCTTGATATTTTAATTTCCAGTTTATTATTTTATTTGAGCTTTTCTTTTCTGGGAGTGCAAACAAGTTGAGACAAGCTTGGCTGTGTCATTCTAGATGGTCAGATTTTAATCAAGTTCATGCTGAGCATGAATCTAGCTTGAGTTATCAACATATCAGCTCGACCTTGTCTCGCAAGAGAGTTATGTAGCCTGCGTGTGACTTTTTTGCTTAAACAAGCACAAGCAGTCAAGCTTGAGTCTTGAAAATAAAAGGGGGAATCTCAAATATTCTTAGACCATGTAGTAAATACATTTACAAAACACTTTTGCACGGGCTCTGAGTTCTAGCTCCTCCATAACCAAATGACCAAGCTTGAGCTAAAACCTTACAGATATTCTTGGTAGCTGCTTAGCCTGTTTTCACGGTCACTTTACTCTTAGCCTATGTTTGTAAGAAGGAAAGAAAATAAGATGGAAAGGAAAAATTGAATAGAAGGGAGAGAAAATAAGAGGAAGAGAAAAGATTTTACTTTTCCTTTATGTTGTTTGGTATATGGAGGAAAGAAGTTAAAGTTACCTTCCATTGTTTGGTATTGCAAGTGAAAATGGAAGGAAAGAAAAAGAATCATCCGTGCAATTACTATTCTACCCAAAATTTTTGTTGTCTTTAAGGATTTTTATTAATACATAAGGGTAGTTCAATAGTTTTCTTAGTTTTACTTTTAACAAAGTTTTCTCTCCACTTTTCTCTTCAATTTTGAAGAGATTAAAAAAATATGAGTCCCACGTACTTTTTAATCCCTCCTATTTTCCTTTCCATCCAAAAATCACTTCTACTAAACACCATAGTTTTTGAATTTCCATCCTAAAATCCCTCCACCATCTTCCTCCTCCACTTTTCATCCCTACCAAACATAGCATTAGATTTTTGCATTGTTGGACTCGTGACATTCATGCACCCGTTGTTAAGAATCAATAAGCATTTAGAGAACTTCCAGTATTGAGTGTTTGTGAGAATTTTTCACCTTGTTATTGTTTATCTTTGTAAAAGAGAGAAGATTTTACTATTTAATCTCACACTGCACTACTTAAAGTTTTGGTCGAGTTTTGTCTTTTTGAAGCTAGTTAGTTAAGTTTGTTTTGTTTTATTTTTTCGTTTTTGTTCTTGTTCTTGTTCTTGTTCTTGTTTTTGTTTTTTCATTCATTCCAAATCATTAACCATGCGCGTGGAAAGCACACAAACCTTTCCCATTAATATATTTAACTGAAAGCAATGAGAGTGGAGTCATGACTTCAAGTGAAGTTCGACGGATATCTTTTCGTCTGTGCTCTCTCTTGAACTATAATGTACATAGCTAGTAAGATGCCGCGTACTATGGCAGCATCTTCCTGCTCGCCGGTCCTCCTCTTGCCTTTTTAATTCAAGTGACAAGGTTAGGATGTTGTAATTGCTGTTTACCTTTTTAGCTTCTTTGGTCATTTAACAAAATAAACAGTCATGCTTATTCGAGTTCGTCCTCATATGCAGGTATGCTAATGATGACTTTTTTAATGGAAAATGGTTTTCCCCACTTCCCAGTTACCAGAGACAGCTTCATTAGCTGAATCACTGTGCTTCAAACTAACCTGGCTTTTCCAACCGCCGCTGAATGAAAAATTTGGCATTCATCGAACAGAGGAATAGTGCGTCCATATCAAAGATGTTTTCTGACGTAGGAAGTCTGTAGAAGATGAAATCTACCGGCCTAACCCGGACGGAGGACGGAGCTAGGGCTCCAAATCCACCTAAAGAAACCCATAAAAGGGAAGGATATAGAGAGAAACCTCTCTGAAAATTATATTCTCAGAATGTCAATACAAAAGTCTGCCAAACAACAATACATGGAATTGGTTAATGCCTTTGGAAAGACTCAAAACTACATGTTAGATACACACTCAAAAAAAGAAACGACACTCCAACATGTATTCTTTGGTGGAGAATACACTACAAACGACACTAAAGGGAAATATGCAACAAATACCATTTCTCCTCCATCATTTTCTTAGGTCAATCACCTTTGAATTCTCCGATGGATTTTGAGCTTTCCGTGGTTCTAGAGTGCGTAATTGCTGGACTGAACATAAGTTCGCTTTTCGGCAATGGACCTTTCATATTTAGCAGGAGAGACTGAAGTTGAACTTTCAAGTATTGGTCAAATTTGAAGATTTTGGCAGCTGGAGGGTCGACTATTCTCTGACTCGAGCTACCAGATGATGATATGACCATTCAAGTTCAACTCTTGGTAGGGTAAGTGAGTGGTTATCTGGCCGATCGGATTAAACGATAACAGCGATTTGAGAACATATTCGTCGTCTGGGCAGTGATTAAATGAACGTTTTCCATTGTTTTGGTTGTTTGCAGAAGCTGACCTAATTGTTTTTATTGGTGAATTAGTGAGAATTATTATTGAATGATAGTGACAGATTGATCTTGGTTGCATCGTCTTCTGCTTTGTTTGTTAATCTTTTCATTAGTCCGACGCCACAGCATTTTGACATTTTCCAGCTTTGCTTACGAAGCACGTTATAAACCAAATGAAGCTTGAAGCTTTTGGCAAGTTGGACGCCTTATGGACTCCCATTTTTTCCAAATTTTTACCGTTGATTTTGGCATCAAATTGGGATGTTTTAATTGGATTGTTATTAGGAGATTCTCTGGATGGTTGTGTAAAAATACCGTTCCAATAGGATATAATTTTTAACAAGAACAGTTCTAAAATGTCATATCAAATTAAAAGGTATTATATTTTTGCCAAATGAACAAAGAACACCACAGTTAATTACCTGGTCATTCTTGTTGTAGTGTTGTACTTTGATTTTTCTAAAACGAGAACAAACGAAAGGATAATTTAAAAGGAAAAAACAGGAGAGAGAGAGAAAAAAATTAAAAAAAAAAAAAAGAAATAGGAAGAAGAAGAAAAGATAATTGTATTGACAAGTGGACCTTTTTGAAAGGTTATCTAACTAGAACTACCACAACTCTTCCTATTAACGTCATGATATTGTGAGTTACACCTCATTCTTGGTTTAAGAAGATTGAAAATGACCAGAACTTTTGTTTCTCTTTGATATAAGCCCTGAACAACGTTTTTGTATAAAAAGATCTTTCTATTATTATGGATTTTTGATTGTTAAATCTTATCAAAATCATACTAAAATCGAAATCAAATCTCATCAGTAAGGTACTTTTTCATCCATTATCAAAGAATTTTTAGAAAACATTTCAATAATTACCGACCTTTGTAAGGTAGGATAAACTCTATTAGTCGACATCAAATCTGTCAAAATTATATCAAAGTTTAAACTTAGACGAAACAGACAAAATTTTGATAAGAAATCAAAACATAATCTTATGTGTAATACTCTTATTTATACTTTTCTTTGCATTTTCCCAAATCAAAGACGTTGTTCTCTATGTCATGATGATCACGTTAACTGATGATTCAAGACTGCATTGCAAATGGCTCTCTTGTTCTTGACTTGGTCGACACTAGTTGACTTTAATTTATTTCATAAAGCCAGAATTTTAACCAAATTGGTTTTCTTGTTTGACAAAAGAAATCAAGTATAGGATTAAAATTTAGCGTGCAAGATTAGGTATATATATATATATATATATATATATATATAAACTAATATTGAATTTTCGTATCAAACCTCACTTGTGAGCTTTTCTTGTTTATTAAAAAGCATTGTAACTTAGAATATAATACTATAGTTAGTCCACATTCTAACAATGAAATTGGCACATAGTATTTTTGTCCTACCTAATTAGAAAGCCAAAGATTTAAAGTAAACGAAGGGCAAATTAGTTGGTGTACTCTTTAAGTTATTTGATTTTGTTCTTGAATCCAAGTTTTAGGTGAGAGTTGTTTGTCCGCACACACACACACACATATGATAATACAGTTTTTCGTCAAACTTTGTTTTTTCCCAAGATGCTGAGAGAAATGTAGAAGATTATAAATATAATATATATATATATATATATGTGTGTGTATCTATAAATTGTTGCAACCCCATAATGATAAGTACTACTCTAATATAATATATTTGTATACACATATATAATATAAAGGTCTAGGTTGCAGATTTAGAATAAATCAGCTATATGTATAAGTATTTGTTAAATAACACGTTCGAATTCTATTTTCCATGATAATTAATCTGAATGTGAAAAACAGTGGTCGCCTGTTGATGTGAAAGCCGCAAGATTCTGCTATTATATATATATATAACGTTTATAAACATTTGAATGAATCCAAAAGTAAATAAATAAATGAAACCAAAAAAAAAAAAAAAAAAAAGACGATTTCATATGAGCCTTGCTAATTTTAGGTAAGACGATGACATGACTTTAGGAAATTAATCAATTTACCTTATGCTAAAACACAAAAAAATTAAAAAAAAACAAGTATAGTTTTGACAAGTGGACCTCTTTTAATGGTTAAACAACAAATTGACAAATCATCCCATTAACGTCATGATATAATCTATTATCTATCTAATAATAAACAACTAAAAGTGACAATAAGAGTTTTTTTTTAGAGTCTGATAAAGAGAGTTTCATCTTGATTTTTTAACGTGATTAAAAAATTGTATATTAAGGTTTTTATTTTTATTTATTTATTTTTTTTAAAGATTCGTATAGGAGTTTCAAATTTTTATCATAATAAATTTCGCAAAGGAGTTTTGATCTTTTTTATGTTTTTTTTTTTTTGGTAATTTTATGCTTAATCTTTTTTTTCCCCTTTAAATTCTTATTTTGTTCAGACAATATACTAACTAGTTAGATAAGAACAACGTTACATAAAATAATATTCTGCTTTCGAAAGTAACGAATTAAAAATTTCTTCCATTTACTGATAACCCCAAAAAATAATAGTTATAAGAATAATAATAATTTCTTGACATACAGTTCATCATTGAAGTAACAGGCACTCATTCAGTGTGTGCTGCAAATTGGTTCTTACTACGACTAATTCAGAGTGTATTATTGAGTGGATAAGAATAAGATTGGCTCATATAATATCCTTTCTAGATTAGATTTGTATACGTCTCTATATGTATTTTATTTTTTGCTGACAGTACCTCTCTTTATGTTAAACAAATTAAACGAGGAAATTAATTGTTTGTTGACAAAATGCTGGTGACAATTGGATATGACTTTTTAAGAGATTACATACGTACTCTATATATATTGTATATTGAGTACAAATGGTAACAGTAATTGTATATATTTTGTGATGATTTAATATGATGTATGGAACATGGTCATGATCTGTTTGAATAATCTGCGGGGATTTTATCTCAGCAATATATATATATATATATATACACACACACACACACACACACACAGAGAGAGAGATACAAGGAGATGGACCGGGAGAGAGAAAGAGATAAGTAGATCAGGAAGAAAGAGAGCAGAGGAGAGAGAAAGAGAGATTTTTAACATTCTTAATTTCTTTCTCTTTTTAACAACTAAGCTAATCCGTTAGTTGTCCATTCAAAGGGACCTAGTAATTGTTTCATTTTAAGAGTTCACAGTCACTTTAATTACGGAAAAAAAAAAAATAGGGATCAAAATGGCATAAATATAATAATTTAGTGATCTATCAAATAATTAATCTTAAATGTTAATGCTATGATTTATGAGTTGAAATGTGGTCATGTGCACATTTGTATGGTGAATATTTATATCAGACTGATGAGAAAAATAATCAAATGGTTAATAAAATGACCATGAAGGTTCATTTAGTGGCTTGTTTAATTTTTCAACGGTTTGGTTCATGAGTGTACACGTTAAAAATGTACACCGAACAACACAAAAATGCTTCAAATCATATATCAAAATTGTTAAAATATTAATCTATATAACAGTTGAAAAGGCCTTCACTACCTATAGGGAAGAGAGCCTTCCTTGCTGTACAAACTTCCCCATCTTTTAAGTTAAGATGCAAAAGAATTATGATAAATTCTATGAGAAAAACATACTCCTATGGCTCTACTTTACATAGATAGATTTGTATAAGATTTTGTCAATTTTTAGGTACTATATCACTTTGATTTGAGTTTGATACATCGTAGAAAGAAGAAAAGAATCTCCATTATAGGATCCTATTTCTCACCTCCGGTGTAAACTGTTTTTAATTCTTGGATTAATTTTTAAAGAAGTTTAATCTTAAAATGTACAAGTTAAAGATTATACATTATACAGTGCACATACTTTCAACCATAAATCAGACCGTCGAAAATCTTACCTTTTACGTGACAAAAGTTGATAAACTATGTGACTAACAAACAAATTGCAGTACCTTTAATTCATTAACGGAAAATTGTATAGCGCAAATCTTCAGTCTTTATTTATAGTGTCATGGATTTAATCAACTTCACAAAAATTTGACACACAACTCTTCACTTTAGGCTTTAGATCATTAATGAGTTCAATTATGAAATTAATTTAAGTATATAGAGTTGAAGGAAAACAAGATACGAGAAAATTGGAGGTATTAATTAAGGACTCAATTAAGTAGTCGAAATAATATGAAAAATATAAGGGAACATTAATTATGTTAAACATCACATTAATAGAGAAATGAGCTCCATGTTATGAGACCTATCATTTATTAATGAATGATATTAAATATTACTGATGTTCCCTAATATTGTTCAAATAAAATTGAGGGGAAACATATTTCCCTTTTCTTTATTTAGAATTTTACCACAAATGTGGTTATTGAAGATTATTCCTTTAGCGCAACTTAAGGTAATAAAAAATTTATATAGAAATAAAAATTCGGTAAGAAAGAAAAATACTTTCTTTACTCTTTTAACAAATAACTAAAATGAAATAAGGGAACAAAATTTAACAAAAGATCTTTTTCTAATTTTTATATATTTACAGACATATATAGATAAATATATTCCATGCACGCACATAAAGATAAAAGTGATCATACACGTAGGAGTCTAGTCCAAAAAAGTAAATATGATCAAATTTATAAACTAACAGCTACATAATGATATCATTATGATCCCAATATATTTATTCATAAGTCGATCTTTATATTTTATATATATATATATATATGATTTTACTTAAATATGTAGAGTTCAAATCTCCACATCTTCAAAGTTCAAAAAACATATATCTAATTAAATAATCTACTGCTCATTACTTTTTCAACCAAAACACACGCTTTGGTTGATTTTTTTTTTTTATTTAATTTTTAGGTTTTGATTTGTTCTCTTAATTTCTTTTTTTACTTTCCCCTAAATTTGATTCCTTACATTTTGATCCTATTTTGTTTAGCTTATTCCTTTAAAGTTTTTGTATTTCTGTATTTGTCTTATTTGAATTTTTTTTTTCTCTTGATTTGTCACCAACATTTAAATATTTTTTTGTTTCAAAGATGTCCTCCTTAAATATTTTTCGTATAAGTTTGTAAGATATTATTGGATTAAATGTGATCTTAACAAACACTTTTTTAGAATGGATTAAATGTGATCTTAATAATAATACTTTTTTCTTCTAATCTCTTAAATAAAATTATTTTCTCAAATGTGTCCCATTGTAAACCTCTTTTTCTTTTTTAAATATAAACTCTTAAGATTTTTCTATCAGAATAAAGCATATTAAAATTTTCATAGGTTAAACACACACGTGCTATGCACGTGTTTTTTTAACTAGTATATATAAATCGCGATGCAAGAACTTGCATAAATATTTCAATAATTAATTGCATGTATCTTTAACTGATTAAAAAAGTGCCAATGTAATTATTGGTCTCTTTTTAAGTTTACTGTTAATATTCATGAGTTTGGTTGTTCATTAATCATTAATCAATGCAGCTATTATATAATTGAAGGTAATAACAACCACACTAATGGAAAATCTTCCTGTCCTTTTTTTAGCATACTTCAGTCCTCGTCAACTCTGTAGGAAGTATAATAATTGTTAATTTTATCGTATTCAATTTTTATTATTTCTATTTTTACGAAACTCTAGATTAATTTGCTCGAGATCCATCCGCAGTAGCTATGTATATTTGTATATATATAACACTGAGTTGGATGGTTCAAAACATTCCTACAATATTTATAAAAAATAATAAATAAATAAAATACAAACACATTCCGGTAAGTCAATAAATTATCTATATGTATAATGTGTTTGGGATTCCGAAGTGTAACATATTATAAATCATTTTTGAATACTGTTGAATTAAAAAAAAAAAAACAAAAGAATAATGAAAACTACTTCAGCTTTCTTGGAGGACATACATATAAAAAACACAGATTGATGAAGAGCAACCATTTACCTAATAGTCTAATACCACACCCTTACTAGCTTTGGTGGGACCAAAAAGTTTTTATTTTCATAATTACATATTTTAATTATTAATTAGGTGTACGTTTAAAAATTTATTTTGTAAAATGGGAGTACAACAACATATTTAATTTTTGAGTGGGGTGTAAACACAATATTTCTTGTAAAATACGTTTAAAATTAAAATTTAAAAAAAAATTTAAAGGATAAAAATCAAAATTTAAAAAATGAGAGAGTAGCTCTGCCACTGATTATTAGCAGATTATAAAATGAAATCAATTATCACTGTATAATTACTAGCTAGTCTCCGTTTCTACGAGAAAAAAATAGGTTAATTTAGACAAGAATTATCTCTTAAAGGGTCAGTTAGTGACCGGCAGAGCCAGATGTCTTTTTAAACTTTTTACCTCTACTGGTTTAAAACATGTGATGTGCACATAAATTAGATATATTTGAGAAATTTTGTCTCAATAAAGGAAAATTAAAATTATAAGTTAAAAAAATAAACCCAAAAAAAAAAAACAAAAAAAAAAGGAGCTGAAAATAAAAAAGAGAGGCATGAAAATAATACCAAAAAAAATGACCAATATGGAAAGAAAGCACTAAGCTGTAAAAAAAAAATGGTGCCGAAAACAAAAATTAAAGAAAATCTAAGGACCAAAAAAATAAAAAGTTTTTCATTTTGGTGCAAATAAAAAAGGACTAAAAATAAAAAGGGTGCATGATAAAAAGAGGACTAAAAAAAAGGACTAAAATGAAAAACAATAAATCAATATGAAGAAAGAACGAAAATGAAAAAAAAAAAAAATTAAGCCAAAAAGCAAAATAAAAAAAAGGACTAAAAAAATAAAAAAGTGGAGGTTTCAACCAAAACGAACCGTTTTGGTGGAAAAAGACAGCACAATAACTCTCTTTGTGCTTTCTATATATGTATGGATTACGGATATTGTAGCTTTATGAAATTAAATATAACAAGCAATAAAAAAACAGATTATAAGATATTTAAAGTAAATAAAATATTTATGATAAATATTAATTCATCGTACTTTCCTTTCTGGACCAGGCAGATGACCACTTTTTTCACGTCTAGATATTATTGAAGTTGGAATAATTGTTTTCAATCATTACGTAAATGAAAGATTCAATAGTTGAATAATCCTAGTATATACGTAACTACATGAGTACTACATACCTGACATTATTCAACGAGTGTCGATCAACATTAACATTTACTCTTATCTCTTCTTATTAGAATAAAGAGAGGGGCTTTGATAATCTTAAATTACTCTTTTGTCCTCTCCTAATATATGTTTATATATATATATATATATATATATAATAATGACGAAGGTAGGAAGGTAGAAATTTTTATCAGATGGGACTAATTACTACCACAAAAATTTAAGTATACACAGCAATTGTTTGTTTGTTTGTTTGTTTTGTTTTGGTTTTGGTTTTTTTTTTTTTTTTTTTTTTAAGTGTGGATATAAAGATTGAATTTTCAAATTTAAGAGGGGCTTCATTACATAATACAGGGGGTATAATATTTAATTTTTAAATTTCATGGGGGCGTGATGTAATTTGTTGTACATAAATCCATATATGTATAAGGTGTGTTAAAAAAATAAAAATAAAATAACAACAACAACAGTTGAGGAAGCCCCCGTAGGCCTATGCTGCCTTCCTCTGTGTATATATATTTTCATTTAGCCTTTCAATTTTGGCTAACTTGAGGTCCTGAATGGTTGCTATTATACATATATATATATATATGTGTTAGTTGTAAACACTTGCGAGATAGCTAAGTTTTTATTACATAGACGCTAAAATTTTAATAATACACAATTAAATATCATAAGTTTCTGACCAATTAGTTTCTTTCTTAATTTATTATTTTCTTAGAAAATTAGTGCAATCATGTAATCAATTAATTATAAATGAACAGGATAAGGAAACTCACATTTGTAGTCAGTTGGAGAACAACTATTCGAATCTGTAAGGAAAAGACGTTCAAGTAAGATAAGTATTTATAACGCACATTTGTACAAGAAAAAAAAAAACCATAATTAGATGAGAAAAACATCTAAATAAAAGGCATATTTGACATAAAAAATTATTTAAAAACATTATATTAATGAAGCACATCTATTAGAAGATGCATATACGAAAAGGAAAAAATATGAGGGCCATTTGGGGATATATGAATATGGTTTTTTGAAAGTTGAGTTAGAAATTTATATTCGGGGGGAAAAAACTTTTGAAAAAGTTCTGTGATATAGAAAATATTACAAAAATTTGAAATGTGTTCAGCAAAAATATATGCAAAATAACTATTGTCTAATTCTTCTCGTCGATACAAGCATTTTGACATAAAAATCATTTAATTTTGATTTAAAATCAAAAAAAATTATAAATTTTTAAATTTTGAGTTTTTAAAAAATAAAATAAATAAAAAATTAGATGTTAAATCTGAATTTTAAAATTTATATGATAAAATACTATCTTAATATTTGATCCCAAACTGGCCTGAATATGTTTAAATAGGATATTACATATTTAAGAAAAATATAAAGAGTGTCAGAAGTAATTGCAAAACAAAAAAGTTAGAAAGTATTAATGTAAAATAAGTAAAATATATTTGATAGATATAGATAGAGAATAATAGCTATAAGAGTTTTAGGGGAAAAAATTAAAACAAGAAACGTTGACAGAAAGAAAAGTAAAACACAAAAGTTAAAAAAGAAGCAATTATTAAAAGAAGAATAAGAAGAAGAAAAAGAAGAAAAATAGAAGAGACAGCAACAGCAAACGTCAAGACTCATATGGTAGTTTAAAAGAGAGAGAGAGAGAGAGGGAGAGAAGGGAGCAGAAAAGGACAAAACAGTTGAACCAATTTTTTAAACAATAAAAAAAGGGAACTCATAAATATCTACGACTAGATCAACGTTTATGTATCTTTGTATATATTTTATACATATATATATATATATGAATATATATATATATATATTGGATATGGGATATAAAATCTTTCGTATATATACATGTTTCATATAGGTGAATGCAATATGCATTATGCAGCAATGAATACGTAATTAAGCACTCATTAATTTATCGGCATGTAGGTATTAATGTGTGCGTGTAATTATTAGCCGGCCCGGCCGACAGAAATTTGAATATGTAGTTAAGTAATGGTCAAAAAACAGATTCGTGCGTGTTTGAAATGCGTTTATATTCATGAACTTAATTTGATAGAGTCGTTCGTTGGCCAAATCCAAACTTATTACAAGTGGACGTTTAATTTACGTGTTTTCAAGGGTTTTTTCCCTCCCCCACCCCCCCAAAGTTAAAAGCAAGCATGCACATGAAACACGAATGAAAAATATAGTACTATTACGATTGCTTTTGTAATTAAACTATGTAAAAATTTAAGTATAAAAAAAATATGAAATAACTATTACGATTGCTTTTGTAATTAAACTATGTAAAAATTTAAGTATAAAAAAAATATGAAATAACTATTACGATTGCTTTTGTAATTAAACTATGTAAAAATTTAAGTATAAAAAAATATATGAAATAATGGATAAATAAACGGTTTTTAGATGCTTATTTTTAAAAAATGGATGATAATTTTTTTTATAGAAAAATGGCCACTTGGTATTAAAATGTTGATTAATTCATTCGGTCAATAATCAAGTTAAGAAATAATACATGTTGATCATTGATTATTGACAGTCAACCAAGTAATCAATCACTGATTAATATTTTTTTAAAAGGTAATTTCTTAGAGCCCGTTTGAGGGGACATCTGGAAATGTTGTTTTAAAAGTTGAGTTGGAAATGTGTGTTTGGGGGAAAACTTTTTAAAAAGTTTTGTGATATTAAAAATAGTGCAAAAATTTAAAATATGTCCAGAAAAAATATGTAAAATAGATCTTGTCTTGTTCATCTCGTCGATACGAACATTTTGACATAAAAAATCATCTCATTTCGATTTGAAATTAAAAAGCTATGGATTTTTAAAATTTAAGTTTTTTGAAAATAAAAAATAAGGAAAATTTGATTTATAGTTGAGATTTTGAAATCTAGGTAGTAAATTACCATTTGAAAATGGTGCCCCAAAGGCCCTTAATTTAATAAAACTTTAGCATATTTTTTAACAACAATGCTTAAAAAGGTTTTTTTTTTTTTTTCCCCCCCCTCAAATACCCTTTAAACTATATATCAAAATTGTGATTGAAGTACGTATAATTTAACAATAAACCAAACATATCTCACTTTGTATAAATTTATAAGATGTCAAATTCAAATTCTTAACTCTAAATTAATCTATCTATGTATCAAAATTGAGCAAAGTACATTGAATAAATAAAAAATTAAGAAGTGAGCGCATGGATTTGTGTTCACGTGATTAATTCAGCAAAGCTGCTTTTTCATTAGTGTTGCGTGGGGGCATTAATTTAGTTGGCATGCGAAACACATGATTAATATAGGTTTCTTTTGGGTTTTGAATCCATGACTGATCAACAACCAATTTATTAGCCAAAAACCAGCTTGTTTCTTATAGATTTTTTTAATCATAAAAAGTAATCATATTTATATATGCACCTTTAACTAGTGATACCGTGGGTGTTAAAAAAAAAAAAAAAACTTTTATGTTGATACTAAAGACTTTAGATCAATTAATTAAAGTCTGTGTTTGGCACATACATTCTAAAAAAATTTAAAAATATTCTAATTAAAATTAGGAATCCAATTTTAATAATATTTGAAAGAGAGGAAAATGAGTGTAGTATCATTTAAAAAAAAAAAAATTTAACTTGAATTTTCAAATCCTCGTACTAAATATGAGCTAAGTCGTGGCTTATTGGGGTCGGAAACTTAAAAGGCTGTAGGAAAAAGGAAGAATTTTCTAATCATTCTGAAATATCATAGGAAACTGAAAGAAATAAAGAGCCTACACATCGTACTTATTTACCATGCTCGGTTTGTTAATTTGGTTGCTAACTTTAATTATCTTAAGTGCTCTTTCTTTTTAGAATAAAGTACCCAAATTTCAAATTAACTTAGTGGCTTATGATCACTGCATGCATGCCGACGTGGCAGAGCCAAGGGGAAAAAAAAATCAGTAGGAAACTAAGAAAAAACGTAGAGACAATAATTTTCCTTTTCATAGGAACATTGTTATATGTTTTGATAATTAAATAGGAGCACAATAATAATTCTTCTTATGAAATGGGGATATTACTAAATTTTGATTTTTAAAATCTAAGCTGGAGACTACTAAAGCTCTAAATTTTTAAGGGGTAAAAAGTTTAATTTCCACTGTCTACATAGTAATACATAGTACGTTATCCGAGTATTGTATTGTTAACACGTTTGCTTCATTTCTGATGTAATGAAAGCGTACTAAGAAAAAAAAAAAACAGTAAAATAAAGGGATATATAGGTCACTTATGACATGTTGGTTAACATATAATGACAGGAAAATTGTCTTATTTGATCTTGAGATGGTCCTAACGAGCCATAAATTCCAAATCTTACCGCAGGGCATCAATTTCTATTTACTTTTTAATTCCCTTTTGGATCAAATTTCAGTTGATTTTTTAACATGAAGAAATATTTTCCCAAAACTTCATAGTGGCAAGAACATTCGGCACGAAGTGATTGGTGGTTGAAATTTTTATTATAAAATAGTTTAGAATTGTGGATAAGTGTGACATGACAACAATGGGGATTTGCAGATAATATTATCTTAAACCATTAATTAGCAGACTATATTTATCTATTTAATTATAGCTAAATGCACATTTGTCATGCTTATGTTATACATTATAAACTAAACCTAAAACCAAAGTTTTGGCATTATTTATTGGCTAATTACATTTCAGCCAAGTAACACCTTGCCGTGGGACATCATATTCTAGATCTAGTCAAAGGGCTTTTTGGTCTTGAAAATAAAGAATGACTTGGAAATTCGTCTTAGCTGGATTTGAACAAATTTTCTCTAATCTCATCATATGATAATTTAAAATTAAAGTCAGCTATTTTATTTAAGCTATATCAAACATTTTCCTTGTGTCCAAGTCAATACAAAAGGTCGATTTTGTTTGTACTTTTAACACACAAAGCAGACACGCAGAAAAAGAAAAGCAAAAAAGAAAAGAAAAAAAGAAAAGTCTTCCATCAATTATCAACAACTAACAATATAATTCATGTAACTGTCACTATATGGTGTAGAATTTTGTCACGTTGCCAACTGTACAAGAAAAGGAGTGGCCAACATTTGAGGTATACATATATGATTTTATAATTAGCATAAGCTACATCATCAGATATTATTGACAAGCGTTATATTAATTATATTTTGGAATTTAAAATTTCATGAGCAAAAAATATATAAATTTACCATCCCTAAAGTAAATGTTGTTATAATAAGGTTGGTCGTAGAATGAATTTTATGATCAGTTTGGATGAGCTATTATAATAACTATAATTATACCCGGATGAAATAGGCGTTTCATTGGGTCACTACTATTGGAGTAAAACTATTATAATGTTTTACTATTTCACAACAATTTAATCCAAATTCAATTACAAATTTTTACTTTTTAAAAATCCGTACTACACTTATCTTTATACTTTTACACTACTATTCAAAAGCTATATTTAACACACACAAAAAATTCAAAACACATTTAATCTGAATACACAATTCAAATGTTGGATTTAAAATGCAAACATTCGGTATGAACAAACATTCAAATACAATCTATAATCCGAACAAACCTTTTTACATTGTCATGCAAAAAAAGAAACGAAGAAGAAAGCATCCAAGAAATTTACAAGTAGTAAGACTTTTGTTTCCTTTTTTTTTTTTTTTTGGCGGGGTATGGCTAGCTGCAACCTGCATTTATTAGCAAAATTTGACAGGATAAAGGAAACTTCTCAAGACGCAAAGTTTGAATTTAAAACCTAGCTAGCATGAGTCGTTGTACTAGTAACAAAGTTCCTTTGAGGGGCAGGAAAAAAGACCAAGGCATAAAAAAAGTGACTCTAGTTAGTGTAGTTTTTTTTTTTTTTTTTTTTTTTTTTTTTTTTTTTTGGACATAAATCATTTATGATGTAGTTATATATAAGCATATATTTATGTGTACATATGTTTGGATGTACATATGTTTGGATGTACATATATGTATGTGTGTATACGTACAGTCCAAAAATTTAAGTCTAACCTCTTTACTGTCAAAAAATGAACTAAAGAATTAGTAGAGATTCATAATTTTGACATATATTTATGTGTACATATGTTTGGATATACATATATGTATGTGTGTATACGTACAGTCCAAAAATTTTAGTCTAACCTCTTTACTGTCAAAAATGAACTATAGAATTAGTAGAGATTCATAATTTTGACGAAGTACTATTTCATTCCAACCCTTTTTTGCTGACCGTAGAAAAGAAACGAGAAGAGAGAAAAAGAAGAGAGTGAGTCAGCCAGAGTTTAAGGATTGCCTCTAGACACGTCGTTGGACCTCCGACCTTAAAAATTGATTACGGGACTTGCATCGTTGTGGACTTTCTGATGACGGGTTATGTTTGACAAGGTGGTTTCGTTGGGACAAATCTAATTTCGTTTAGAAGATGGAATCTGAACGGCTTGGAGGCTTTTTTTTTTTTTTTTTTTTTTTTTTTTTTTTTTTTTTTTTGCACTTTCCTTGTCTGGCGGCTATACTCTTTTGGGGTATTGTTCTAAACAGTAGTGGGCTTCTTGTGGAGATGGTAGTGTCGGCTCCGGATGGGATGGTAGTGGCGCATGTGTTTCATGTTCTGCTATTTGAATGCATCATATCGACTTCGTTGCTTGTCCTCCAAACCATTAATCTTCCTTTTCTCGGCTGCACTTTCTTTGAAGGCTTAAAGCAGTTGTGATTTAGACTTTAGTTGTTTATATTTTAGTCTAATAAAGGCATCAATATTTTCACCATGAATTTTTCATTTTTTTTTTGTAATAATAAAGGTGATTTTTCCACCATTTGAGTTTGTTTTTTGTCTTTCATATTTAGATCTTAGCGAGTTATAAGTTTTGCTAGCTTTAAGTCTATGCAGAATTGTTTGTGGCCTTAGAGCTACATGTTACGTGCTTTCGTTGGATTAAAAGCTTCGATCACTTGTAGTGGTTTCAAAAATAGTCTTATGCGTGCTCAAATTAATATGTCGAAGAATTTTCTCAATATCAGGTCTCATCTTGCATCATCTTCCTTAGGTTTTTATCGAGTATTTTGTAAAAGTACCATCATCTGTATTTTTTTTTTTATGTAAATAAGACTTTTTAGTTGAATGATATTTTATCTTTAAAAACCATCATCTGTATTTTTTTTTTTTTTATGTAAATAAGACTTTTTAGTTGAATGATATTTTATCTTTAAAAAAAAAAAGAATTAATAGAGATTCAACATTTTGTATTACAATTGGTTTCATAACAGTCATTACTATATATAATAGATGGAAAATAGTAATTCACCAGTCATATTAATAAATTTGAAAAAAAAAATTTGATAATACAAGTTTTGATATCTATACAATATTGTTCTATTTTTAAAGAAAAATAAGAAATTGGAAAAAAAAAAATGCCTCAATGGGAAAAGTTAATTATTAGAGTTATAATCTAACAATAATTTTACAAATGATTTTATTGAAATTTGTTGAATTTGAATCTTTCTATCCCCAAATTCAGAGAATAAAATATGCATTCTATTATACATGGATACGTGGGTCTAATATATATATATTTTTATTATTAATTTTCTTTTTGTAAAAAACATGCTTATTATGTGTGTTATCATTTAGCTCTTTATTTTATGAATGGTTACTCTTCATTTGATTTTTCTGTCGATAACTGAAAAGAAGATCCGTCGTGCATACGTATAATAATAATTAAAAAATATATTTATATATTCATTAAAAAAAAACGTATGATTTTTACCTGATACCTCATACTCCTCGTCCTTCATTAGGGGGGAAAAACACATATATCACTGAAATTACTATGTAACCAAAAAACTTGAGCAATTATGTATCAAGGTGAGATTGATATTTTGAAGGTTCTTTTTATCATATTTCAAGTTCCTTATTCGTTCAAAGTTTTATTTTTAATTTGTGTATTTCGGAAATATAATTCATGGTTGTTCTTAGTTGAATAAAAAATGTCCTCTTTAAGAGAAAACATGTGATAAGTAATTAATTTAGTTTATTTTGGTTCACTAGTTAGAGAAGGAATTTTTAAGTTAAAGTTGCTTGACTTTTTACAAACTAGTTATAATTTTTATTGACTTTTAAAAATAAAAAATAAAAAGACAAAAATGATATGAAAAAAAATACAATTTAATTGAAATTAAGTTAAAATGTCAAACGGACCCTAAAGTGAAACTTTAATATTAACCGGGTCATGGAAGTTGGGAGAGGGAACAAGTTGTAGCTTGGTCCACTTATACATATAAAATATGTTGTTGTTTTGAAGTGGCAAGATATGCAACCACATCCACTTTTTCATTAGTTTATTAAATGATTTAGTTGCGACAAATGCCTATCGACAATGGATGAAGAGGTCTAAAAATTCAACTCGTTTTCGTTAATAATACTTTTTTTTTATTCCATTGTAGTTTACCAATCTAAAGTTTCAAATATGACACATTACATATATTTTAATTAAAAGAGTAAATATTTCTATTTCATCATTTAATTTTCTATCGAGTAGGTTAACTTCTTTTAGACTTTTTTTTTTTTGTGTGTATTTTTTTGGGTAATAAAGTGATAACTCAAAATTCAATCGTTATTCCTTTTGCTCTCTTAGCAATATTGTGAGGGTTATTCTTAACATGGGAATAGAGTAATTTAGCATGTGTTTGGTACATGGGTTGGAATTGGGTTGAGCGTTTGAGGAGGAGTTTGAATTGCTGGAATTAAAATGTGTTGGGAAAAAAATCAATATAGAGCTTATTTTATTCATCTCGAAATTCTATGTAATTTTAAAAAAAATCATCTCATTTCGACTTGTATGTTTACAGAGTTATGAATTTTTAAAATTTGAATTATGAAATTATAATGATAACTATAAATAGTGAAACTGAGACATGAATTTTCATAAAAATAAAAAATAAAAATAAAAATAAAAAAGACAAGAAAAATGTGATTCAAATTGAATTGAATCCATACACTAAACATATACTTAAATTGTAAGTCTTATAATGAAGTTTGCTAAATTATATCTGCAATCATCATTTAATTAAAAAACAAAAAACAAAAAATTTTCAACAAGATAACCTTGGTCATTATTGGTCATGGTGTCTTATAATTTTGGTAATTCAGAGTGTACACTTTATTTTCCCCTATTTATTTTGGAAGCAATAGAGTGAGGACCTTTGACTTCGTATTGAAGTATATAGCGCAAAACATAAAAATTAAGCATGTAAAGTTTGTATGCAAATTTGGGAGGCAGCTAGTTAAATATTACAGACCAACACCACACTAATTAGCCGTACTGGCTAGCTGCTGCCGCTGCTTCTTTGGAAAATTTGGACTGATAATAACGTTTTTGAAAGATTTTAGGTTTCATGATGTGAAAGGTAGCTGAAAGATTGAAATGTAGTTAATTATACAAGCTGTATAATATTAATGGCCGTTGGTTGATTCTTTACTTCGTCGAATTTTCAGGTTGCGCTTTATTACAAGTTTGAATTTGAAGTAATCTAAAGAGGACTTTTAGGGGGGAAAAGGAAAAAAAAATTAAAAAAAAAAAGAATTACAAAAATTAGAGAGATGTGGAAAATAATAGGAAATTAATATAAGAAATTATATAACCGGTTGGATGTGTGATATCAAGCATTCGTTTTCATTTTCAAGTTAGGAGATTTCTTTTAAATTTCCAATCACATTTTTATTTCAATGTAAAATTTACATCAAGTCAAGTCTTTCGTCCAACTTAATTAAGTACATAATACGACGATGCCAATTAGGGTTACATTTTCTTGAATTCCAATTTTGGTTTTCTTTAAATTCCCAGATCATTTGCCGTTTTTTTTCTTTGTCTATCCTTTTTTTTTTTTTTCCCTCCCGCTTAGGAGTACGTTATAGCTTGAATTAGCTAGTTCTCTGACTAATTATTTATAAGCAGCACTATAATCCAAAGTAGGAAAAGAATTAGTAACAATTATAAACGAAACATTCAACCACAAATTTTAAGCAACATATATGTCGCATATAAAATCTGATTTAATTATCATCTTCCTCTTATAGATTTGTTCCTTCTTTTCTTAAATGAGTGTACTACTAATATTTGTACATATATATTATATGTATATTTCCTTGTAATTCATAATTTTATCTAACATTTCAAAAGAAATTCAAGATGTGAAATTGAAAGATGTTAGGAACTTTGTTTTGTAAACTTAAAAAAAGGAGAGAGATGGTTTCCTTACGCTTTCGTTTACCACTTAACTTATCTAACTCTAAGTGGAACAGTAAGACAAAAAGTACAAATTTTCAATTATTACTAGTTTGTATGCAACTATGAGACCATTTACCATCATCTAATTCATGTAAACTTAATTAGCTACGTGTAAACTTAAATAACATACATTTTAGACAACGTATAATTTAATTTTTCCATAAATAATGGTAAGCTTGAGATGATATTTATATTAATTAAACAATAAGTTTAAAATCTCCAAGTCCAAATAGTGGTTAAGAATAACGCCACACCTCTTCAACGCACACAAAACACATATATTATAGAGAGAGAGAAAGGGGGAGAGAGAGAGAGAGAGAGAGAGAGACGTTCAAAGCCGGCAAATCTGACCACCGACCTCTAACCTGCGATAAGGGGAAACTAACGTGGACTTTATCCAAGTCAATCTCTTCATTTCTTTCTATTTATAAAGTTCTTCTCTCTTCTTCATTTTCTCAACCCCAAATCTCTCTCTCTCTTCTCTCTTCTCTCTACTCTCTTGTCTCTTGTCTCTTCTCTCTTGTATCTTGTCTCTTCTCTCTCTCTCTCTCTCTCTCATGGGCAATGCGGTCATGTCACCGGCGTGCTTCAAGCCAAACCCTAATTCAACCGTGAAGCTAATATTCCTCAACGGCAGCACAAGAGTCCTCACGGGAAAGAGGCACATCGCCGGGGAGATCATGTTCGAGTTCCCGGACCAAATGGTATGCCACGCCGACTCCTTCTTCATCGGCCACCCCGTCCCGGCCCTCGGCATCCACGACGAGCTCCTCTCCGGCCAAACCTACTTCGTCCTCCCCCTCGACCGCTTCTCCTTCGGCGCCGCCCTCTCCGCCTCCTCCCTCGCCGCCTTCGCCTCCTCTAATAATGACAAGGCGGCCGGCCCCATCAACTTCGGGGACTCGCCTTTCGAGTACTTGAAGGGATCGAACGGTAGGGTTTTGATCAAGGTCTCGCCGGAGTTCATAACAAGATTGATCACAAAAGGTAAAGAAATCGGATCTAATAATTGTAGCCCTAGCAATATTAACAACGGTGGATTTCTTTGTAGTACGCCGGAGTTGAAAAAGCACTATGAACAACTTGTTGGGTCTAAAGATCAAGTTTGGTCGCCTAAGCTTGAGACCATCTCTGAGCATAAGATTAGGTTTTCGCCGTGCAGATTCATAGGGTTGGAGTGGAAAATTAAAGAGAAGGAAATCAGATTATAATATATATATACTTATATATATTATTTTCTTTTTTGTATTCTTTGTTATGAAGGACAAATTTCCTTTTATACATGATCTTGATAGGGAATTTTCTTTTTACTTGAGTTCTTAACTCACTAATTGTTCATATATATATAGGTGGTCTGTAGATACATTCTATGATGATGATGACATATGTTACAGTTTTCTCAATTCGTCTTTATACTTGTTCTAAGTATTTCGTGTCTAAGGAATGGCAACAAATATATATATATATATAATATTAATTTATATATAATATTGAACGTTTGAAGTGGCCTATTTATGAAATAATATTAGCATACCAGGCTTCTATGTTTGAGTTTATATAATTACTATATATGAAAACTACCATGATCAGCGGCTTGGAAATTAGGAGTCTTTTTTTTTTTTTTTTTAAGGAAAATTATCATTCAAATTAAATTGGGTACAAATACTAATACCAAAGATAAAACAACCATGTGATACAAAAGACATAACCAATAACTAAGATCGATTCCATCAGTAAAATCTGATGAAGCTCCATGAGGAGGACATAAGCCGAGACCCGGTCACGGGAAAATTCTTTAAATTCCTCGGCAATCCTATAATCGAGCATGTACAAAGCTCTTTTCAAAAAAACATATACAATCGATGGAATATTCCTATTGATTGAGAGACAGTCACTCATAGCACATAGACTATAGCAAACTCCGTATAGCCCTAATACTAACGGAACCTATAGACATGTATCGCTAGAAAACAACTCAAGTGAAACATATACAAAAAACCAAACCGGAGGTGGAGGAACTACCTCCTTTGTAACAAAATTAAAACTAAAACATAAAAACAAAGCATGAATATAAAATAACATCGCCCACAAAATTCTCGTCCAACATGGAATAACCACTCCGTCACACGTCACAACTCAAAAGAAATCAATCGGCTCGATTGGAGGTAAGAGATCGCCTCATCAACCATCGGATCACCCAGGCCACGCCGGATTCCAAACTGCCGCAAGCTCATCATGTTAGATCTGGTCGAGAAACTCCCAATTAGGACCCTCTGACTCCATCCCCCCCCCCCCCCCCCCCCCCCCCCCCCCCCCCCCCCCGAGATCATCGAACCGCCGACTACCTTCACTAGCCACGGCGGCAGCGGAAGTCCCACACAAAGGAAAACCCTAGTTTATGAGAAATTTGAGAGAAAAATGGGAGAGAGAAAGGACCTGTAGAATTCTTCAAAAGTTGTTTTATTAAAAAGAGTTAATTTCACTTTTAGCACCTGTAAAAATTTTATTATTAAAAATAGCATTACTTTTTTTCCCTTCATTACTAGCACTTAATGTGGGGCCCAACAGCATTTAATGTATATCAAATTACGGGTTTACCCTCATCTCCTTCAGCTCAAATATCTCTCTCCCTTGCATGGCTCAAAAAATTTTTATGCACAGACCAACATCTACAGTGTTTTAGAGAGAGAAAATTGAAATCTAGAGAGAGAAAGAGTTACCACCCACCGGAATCTTATTTTTTTTCACTTTTTCGCCTAGCCCCCCACCCATTTTGAAACCCAAATCTTCATATAATAGAGAGAAACTTCCATTTAGAGAGAGAAACTTCCATCGAAAGTTTTTTATTTATTTTAAATCTAACATTTTTAGCCATTTTTGAATAAAGGTCATTCCTGTTATGACCATCGAAAGTTTTTTTTTTTTTTTTTATGACCATCGAAACTTTCATTTAGAGAGAGAAACTTTCATCGAAAGTTTTTTTTTTTTTTTTTTAAATCTAACATTTTTAGCCATTTTTGAGTAAAGGTCATTCTTATTATGACCATCCGGTCATAATAATTATGACCTATGTTAAATTTTTTTTTTTTAAAATCTAACATTTTGGCCATTTTTTAGTACAGGTCATAACAGTTATGACCGGGTAGTCATAATGGTTATGACCGGATGGTCATAATGGTTATGACCGGGTAGTCATAACAGTGTGGTCATAACGGTTATGACCGGGTGGTCATAATGGTTATGACCGGGTAGTCATAACAGTGTGGTCATAAGGGTTATGACCGGGTGGTCATAACAGTGTGGTCATAATGGTTATGACCGGGTGGTCATAACCGTTATGACCTCTCGTCCAAAAAAATAATAAAAAATTAGAAAAGTCATGTTTTAGGCCATTTTCAAGGGAAGGTCATTCCTGTTATGACCGGGTGGTCATAACAGTTATGACCTCTCGTCCAAAAAAATAATAAAAAATTAGAAAAGTCATGTTTCAGGTCATTTTCAAGGGAAGGTCATTCCTGTTATGACCGTGTGGTCATAACAGTTATGACCTCTCGTCCAAAAAAAATAATAAAAAATTAGAAAAGTCATGTTTCAGGCCATTTTTAAGGGAAGGTCATTCCTGTTATGACCGTGTGGTCATAACAGTTATGACCTCTCGTCCAAAAAATAAAAATAAAAAATTAGAAAAGTCATGTTTCAGGCCATTTTCAAGGGAAGGTCATTCCTGTTATGACCGTGTGGTCATAACAGTTATGACCTCTCGTCCAAAAATAATAATAAAAAATTAGAAAAGTCATGTTTCAGGCCATTTTCAAGGGAAGGTCATTCCTGTTATGACCGTGTGGTCATAACAGTTATGACCTCTCGTCCAAAAAAAATAATAAAAAATTAGAAAAGTCATGTTTCAGGCCATTTTCAAGGGAAGGTCATTCCTGTTATGACCGTGTGGTCATAACAGTTATGACCTCTCGTCCAAAAAAATAATAAAAAATTAGAAAAGTCATGTTTCAGGCCATTTTCAAGGGAAGGTCATTCCTGTTATGACCGTGTGGTCATAACAGTTATGACCTCTCGTCCAAAAAAAATAATAAAAAATTAGAAAAGTCATGTTTCAGGTCATTTTCAAGGGAAGGTCATTCCTGTTATGACCGTGTGGTCATAACAGTTATTACCATCGTCCAAAAAAATAATAAAAAATTAGAAAAGTCATGTTTCAGGCCATTTCATTCCTGTTATGACCGTGTGGTCATAAAGATTGTTGAGTTCCAAAAAACGGGTCATTTTTATAATGACCACATGGTCATAACCGTTATGACCAAAATTATATGCGAGAGTTATAATAGTTACAGGGTCCATTTTCATAATTACCAGGTGGTCATTATGAAAATGACCGAACCCGTAAGAAGAGATACTGTTCAATAATAACTATTCAAATGAGGAAATTTTTTTTCCCCTTTGCAAACAAAGCGCTAAACGCAGAATTTTTAAACATTGAAACGAAAAAGCAATTTTTTTAAATTTTCGTCATCTTTGATTCCTTAACTTCGATTTCCCCTCAACCCTCATTCTCTCGATCTCTGGTTCCGGTTTTTTAAACTATCCTAAGTTGGTGGCCTTTCGTGGTGGTTACGGACGGTTTCCGTGCGGTTCCGCGCAATTGCATCAAATTCTCTTTCTAGATTTCATTTTCTCTCTCTAGATTTCAATTTTCTCTCTCTAAAATACTGTAGATGCTGGTTTTCTGGGGCATGCGAGGGAGACGAGGACAAACCCGTAATTTGACATACATTAATTGCGGCTTGGCCCCACAGATCATGGGTTTTGATGACGTGGCGGTGCTAGAACTGAAGGGATGAAAAAGTGATGCTGATTTTAATAATCTTTTCCCCACAGGTGCTAAAAGTGAAATTTTTCCTTGAAATTAAGAGTCTTGATCTAATTCTTTATACAAAGTGCTATATTTCTAAACTAAGAAGTGTAATCTTTTGATCAGTTTTGACATAAAATTAAAATATATATATATATATATATATAGGTTTAGCTTTTACATCTAATTATTTTTTCATATATCGATTCCGGATTATAGTAGTAATAGGGTAGTTATAAGCTTTGGACTTTCCTCTAGATTCTGTATTTTCTTGTATATTCCGTAAAGGATTGATCACGAAGTTGGTGTCAATCTAATTGGAATATGTTTCATGGTCTTGATATCAGTTATATTCTCTCACCATTTATATCAAAATTCTAACAAAGAACTTAACAATCAGTATCGAATGAAGTGTTAAAGAATTTCTTTTTTCTTTTTTTATTGCTTGTGCATGTAGAAATTATACCAATCAATATAAAATTTCTCAAATTCCTCTATCCTTAAGATTGGTGTAGTATCTGTAGTAATACTTGTAATATCCATTAAATTAAAAAAACATTGGAGCACTAAAAACTTATATTCCTGCACAATATTAATACCATCACTTTAAAATATGTAGTATGTGTATCAAAAAAAAAAGATAAGTAGTAATAAAAAAAGCTAAAGAACTAATTATTTATGACTATAATTGCAGTCTGTAGATGCTCAGAACAATATGAGTATGTTTCTTGGGTTATTGATGCTTATAAGCTTCTTTAATAATGTGAGATATGTTGAAATCCCACTTTATGATCTTGAAGATCTCATACGTGATGAGTAATTCCATTAATTACAGGAAATACACACACACACACACACACATATATATATATATATATCTTGTTTGTGGTGTCCTACAGTTGTGTTTATATATTATATTAGAAGTCCTAAAACTAAGTTTCTTTTAATTTTCCTTTTCCTTTATGAAATACTCAGGCCATGATATTCCCCTTTTGGAAAGGGATAGTACGTGTGAAAGTTGTTCATGACTAATTTTGGCGTTCATATTAATATATCCCTCTACTTATAATTTTGTTTCTCCTTTAATTTACTTTAAGAATTTAGCCATAAAGTTCAACTTTTAGAAAACGAATATTATTAGTATTTATGACTAGTTTTAGGAAGTAGTAGATACCTTTCCCATATTCAATTCATGCCGTCTCTTCTTTTTTAAATGAAGAGAGACCAATTGATACATATTATTGAATTAAAAAAAAAAAAAAAAACCAAATACAACGTCATGTAAAAATGAAAACAACTCCAGAAGGAGAGAATGAAAGGAACTAACAAATCTCCATGATGGATCTACCCAAAAACATCGTTGTTTTCTAGAGGGAAAAAAAAAATCCCACAAGAAAAAAATCTATAAAACTAGTGCATAATGTGGGGAGAAATCAATAAAATCTCTAAAATGACAAGCAATCGAGACATATGTCTATTAACAAACTAAATCATGAAATTTTGAGTAGTCGACCACCAATGAAAATCATCATAAGAAACAATCGAGAAAACCAGTGTCTATCATAAAATTGCATTTCCTAATGTTACGAGAAACTTTAACAATCAAATTTTCAGCATGATATGGAGAGCTAGAATCCACCGGCTTCTATATATCTAAGGAACTACTAATTCAATTCTTGTTGTCTTAATTGCCTTTCATAAGTGAGACAATTAATTCATTTTATAATTTCGATTAAGTTACTTTACAAACTCCTTCTAATCTGCATTCTTATGACTCTCAACTACAAGCCAGTTACTTGAGATTGGTTTTGAATTCATAAAAAGCACTCACAAAATGATGGTCCTAAGGCTTAATGCTAGTGATTGTTTCTAATTCTATTTTTACTAGTAGAAAATAAGAATTGAAATCTCTAATAAACATTTTAATAGAGTTTTTTTTTTTTTTTTTCTGGATATTCATTTTCAAAGAGACGGAATTGATTTTTTCCCTTATAAGTCACAACATAGGGGGTAAAATGTAATGGTAAAACTTCCTATATTTTACAGTTCAACTAGCTTCTCCTAAAAAGGCTTCTAACAACGAATTAGAGGAATGTCACTTTTAAAGATTTGGAATTTAAATATCTCGCTTATGTAAAAAAGTTTAACCTAATTTTCACATCGCAGTGATACTGATAATTAACTAAATTCCTTCAATACTTCATCAAAATTCCTTTTAAAACTACTTTTAATGCTAGGAAGCAAAATATTGTCTTCTAAAAGTTATGCAGACATGGAGCTCGTTTAGCAAATTAAGCTTTTTCTTTTGCTTTCTGTAAGTAGAAGTTGAGAAGTAAAAACTGTGTCTTTTCAATAAATGTTTGGAATCACATTTTTAAATGAGCTTTAAAATGATTTTAAAATTTTTTTTTATAAGCAAAAAAATGTTTGAATAAAATTTAAAATGTCTTTATGTTTACAAGTTTATAATAGCTTTTCCTAGAAGCCATATTTTATAATTTTGACTTGAAACTCTTCTCACAGATTATCCAAATATTTCCATAAACAGTTTTTAGACTCTAAAAAGCCAAGACAGTTTTCAAAAAGCTTTGCTATACATGCACTTGCTGTGTTTGGTAAAAGTACACGAAACCAATTTGCATAAACAACTCATTTGTTTTTTTTATTTTATAAAGTTAGATTGTTTGGTTTTGACTTCAGTTGTTACATTTACTTTTGATAAAAATTAAACACCACCTTTATATCTTTTTCCTAAAAAGCACAATAGTCCTACACGGGGCCTATATTGATCCCTCTCATCAATTGAGGGTTTTCTCAGCTCGTGAATTAATTGCAAATCTCTATTCTTTCGACTTCCAAACGTCGAACGGCCTCACAAGCTCGCCTCCATGGCGCGCTTGCCAACTCAGCTTCACCGGGGCAGTAGTAGGGTTTCTCTTCGCGAGCTCGAACTGCCATTAAATAGAGGGAGAGTGAGAGAGAACGGGATTGAGAAATAGGAAGAGAATGGCATAGTGTAGACTTCTTGTCCTTCAAAAATGAAATGTCCAAAAAAAAACAGTGAGGAAAAAAGTACAAAAAATAAACTAAAAAAATTATGCCCTTAAAATTGGCAACAAATTCACTTTTTCTTCATATAATTTGGGAAAGTTTAGACATACAACATAGTCTTATCAACTGATATAGAAATATAACAAGAGGGGTCTAATTAGAAGCGATGACTGAATATAAAAATAAGATGAAGAGGATCATTCTTTGCTCTAGAAATGTTGAAATATAGAAAAAGAATTTTATAATGTCTTATAAATAGTAAAAATTTATATAATTATCATAATTATCTGTATTTTAGTTTTACTCTTGTAAAATAGCAACAGGGTCTAAATTCTCTAAAATTTCCCCAACAAGAGGGTCTTTAAACAATTTTCTCATATTTCGCCGGTAAAATAGACTAGTCAAATGAAAGCAGAGATTGAACGCTAGAGGGCACAGATAGAAACTGCTCGCTGCTACTACATACGCTGCGCTATTAACAGGCTCAGAGACCGGAATTCTTGCATCTTCTTCCCTATTCGTCTTTTCATTTTCTTCTGTAATTCAAAATGAAAAGATCTCAATGATCTTACAATCAAATGTCTGCCCTATGGTATATGTAATTAATGAGAAAGCCGAGAGATAGAAGGAGCGAGACTCTAATCCCCATTTTACCTATTGATTACAACTGGAAATACTAAAAGCTAAAGGGAGAAGTGGCTGCGATCATAAACTAAAGATAAATTCCACACCTAATTTCACTGTAAGGTGAAGAGTTTGAATCCTCCACCCCCAATTTTCCAAAAAAAAACAAAAAAACAAAACAAAACAAAGTGAAGGAAGAAATGAGTAAATAGAAGTTTTGAAAGGAAAAAATAATTGAAGTAAATAGAATGCTTTTAAAATATTTAAAGTAAATAGCAGTAAATTACTTATGTAAATAATCTTTCTTTGCTAGAAGTAAATTTAGTATTTACCTAGTAAATTAGATATTTAATTTAATAATTTATTATTTATTGCTATTTACACTAAATACTTTAAAAACTTATTATTTATGAAAACTACCGTTTAATATAAAATTTTCGAAAGCTAAACGACATAAGAAGGAAGCCCAGTTGTTCCTTTGGGTATAGTAGCCCATCCTGATTTTAACCCAACAAAATTCAATGGCCCATCCCAACAAGACGGATTATTGTTTGTGGCCCAATTCAAGTTAATGTCAAACCAGTTGGTGAGTAGCCCATTCTTATATAAACCCAACCAGACCAAATGGCCCAACCAAACAAAATAATTTCAATGTTGTTGATCAACTAAATTTCAATAGTAGTAAAAATTATTTTCACAAATGGCCTCTTTATTATTCTTAATCTAAAGTTAGTTCTTAATTTTTAGTTTTATACGACACACTACTTGAAAATTTTGTATTGTTACGAAAATGCCCTTTTATCAGCATTTCGTTACAAATTGAACAAAAATTAAACACTTTTAGATCACACGAGTTTTATTTACGGTTAAAATTATAATTAAATATTTTTTATAAGAAAACTGTACCACTAAAATAATTTTATGACATAAATTTTTCATTATATATATTTGATTTTCAAAATATTTTTAATTCAGGTATAACTTCCTTTTAAAAAATATTTGATTTGTACTTTACCTATAAATTAGCTAATGTGATCTAAACATGTTTAATTTCTTTATAATTTTTTTTTAGAGAATATGAATTGAGGGAAAATTGGCGTAACAATAGAAAAAATTCAGTGGATTGTTATGTATAAAATTAAAAATCAAGGACCAATATAAGATATGATGTATAATTCTAGAGATTGTTTATGAAATTAAACATAATATTAAACACAAAATTTGACTTATACACACTCAAATATATATATATGTATACACAGAGTCTCATATACGATATCATATGTTATCCGATATGTGAATTTTAATTACTATAAATGTGAATTCAAACAGAATAAATATAACTAAAATAAATATAAATATCTCTTATTTTATATATTTTTTTTTACATAAATTTATATTTTTTATAACTAAAATTCATATTTTTAATTATTAAAATTTATAGGGGTGTTTGATGAATGAGTTTAGTTTGAGATTTTTAAATTTTAATAGTAATTTTTTAAAAAAGATAAAAAAAAATTCAAAAAAAAACAAAAATTATGATAAAAAAAATATAATTTAATTTAAAATAAATTATTAACCAAACATGTCCTATATTTATCAGCTATCATAGGAGATACTGGATATGAGGTCAAACTCATATTTGTACATGCAAGCAATATAAAAATGAGTGAATGAGTAAATGGGAAGGTCGAAACCAGGACTGGTGAGTGAATGAGTCGATGGGAAGGTCCAAAACAGGACTGCAGTTTTCAGTAGTTAAGCACAGAGGTGGGGATTGATTAAAGTAAAAGCAATAGGATTTGAAATTTGGGGATAGAGTCTATAACTAGCTGACATGCCGGACTCAACCGGACATGTTTCCTCCAGTACCACTGATCTGGCCCATTAAATAAGAGAGGTCTACCTAAGGCTCTATATACTAAGGCCTATATATATATATATATATATATCTCTCTCTATTATCTCTACTAGTTTGTATTTTTTTTTTTTTTTTTTTTTTTTGAAAGTGACCTTACCAATTTCTCTTCTGACTTTGTTTCTTTCTTTCTCTTATCCAAAGATTATTATTGCTTTCCCCTCATCTGCTATATGCACCGCCTTTACAAACCCTTCCACATATTTTGTCAATCCAAGGAAATCCAAAATTAACAGCCTGTCGGTAGTTTTAAGAAAATGATATCTATATATAGATCATATCTATGTATCGATTTACTTTTTAATCAGACATACTTGCTTAGAAAACGGTGTTTAAATTTTTTTTATTTTTTACATTATTATTAGTCCTTATTAACTTTTCCACTTAAATCACAATTTATAATTTAATTTTTATTTATTTCTAAAAAATCAATTTTAATTTAATTATTTATATAGTTTTATAATTTAAATTTTAAAATTTCATAATTTTTATATAATCAGTTTCGAATGAGATATGTATTTTTTAAAATTATATAGAATTTTAAGACGGACGAAACAAGTATTATATTGATTTTTTTTTTCTGAACACAAGTCAAGTTTTTTTTCACTTTTTAACTTCATCAATTCAAATGCCTCATCAAACGTATAATTCAATTCAAACCTAAATACAATAATCCAAATATTAGCACCAAACGCATGCTTAAAATCATTTAATTTCAATGAAATGATACTTGTTAAGATTCGAAGCTTCTGTTTGGATTGCCGGTTATAATTAAAAATTTTAAGTTGAAATTGGTTAACTTTTTAAAAACTAGTTATAATTTTTATTAAGCTTTTCAGGAAAAAAAAAGAACAAAAAACAAAAATACAGCAAAAAAAAAATATTGTTTAATTAAAGTTTAGCTAAAATACCAAACAAAGCCTAAATAAAAAATTAAATATAAATCAACAAATAATTATAGAAATGCTAAATAAAGGACTGTTCGGGGGAGCTATTAGAAATCACATTTCCAAAAAAAAAAAATTATCTTTTTCCTCAAAAGTACATTAATATCATTATTCACAACTCTATATTTCTCTTAAAAACTCAAGTTTTAAAATTCTATAACTTTATTATTTTATGTTAAAATGAGATTTTTTTTTTTTTTTTTTTTTGAAAGTAAATGAGACGTTTTTTTAATTGCATAGAATTTTCGAACTCATTTCAAATTTCTAAACATTTTCATTCTAAAACATTTTTTTTTTTAACTAAACGTACATTTTCAAAACTTAACTCAACTCCAATCTTATAGTTCCCACAAACAACCCTAAAATATTACAACTTTTTGATCTAACTGGTGGACGAACAAAAGATATTTTCTACATATATAAAATGATTTTCAAGGTGTTTCATGAGTAATGTTAAGTTAGAATCGCATTTTTCGTGTTAAACTTGTACATAAGATGATTATGATTTGATTTAACAGTTACTTTTGTCATGAAAATTATAAGATGAGACAGACATTAGACCCAAATGTCTTCAATTGAACTTTCTAATCCAAATGAATCCTGTTGTATATGATGTTATCTAATTAATGTTGGTCGAGATTATTTAAAAATTGAATATTTTTTATGGTTAATTGATAGCTTATAATGCCTAAGTTTAATTAGTTGCAAGTCATAAAAATAGATGATCGACCTTATCTAGCTATATCTACTAATTAAAATATGCTAGGGGCTCTAGTACTAGTCATGAGCAGTAGTCTAATTATGAATTATATATGTAATGTGATGAAAGCTATTGTAAAGCTTCCTCCACATTTACTTCCTTTTTTTTTTTTTTCAACATTTAAAATAGTACATTTATTTGAGAGGAAGGTAAAGTTTGTTATAATTTACAGTAATGTTTTAGATGTATTTTCAGTTAAATATTTAAATGTTAAATTGAATATCATGCATCGAGGTTTATTTTTTTATTTTTTTAAGTTATTAAAAGTGTGGTTTTCTATGAGCACGCGTTTAAATAAAACCTTTTAAGAAAACCTCTAATATTTTAAATTTTGAATATCTACATTGAAACCCTTATTTTCATCCTCTTAGCTAGTCATGGGAACTTAATTATGAAGGAAATACACCCTTCTTCCTCCCAAAGTAAGTTTTGCTAATTCAATTCTCAAATATAATAAAATAAAATAAAGTAAATAAAATCTAAATAAATTCATGACCCGTAAGTAAAAATGAAATTTTTAATGCTAAACATGCTATGAAAGAAATGAGGATTCTGAGATGCATCTATGATTAAAAAAAAAAAAAGAAAAAAGAAAAAATTATGGGAATAATCATTATAGTATACATTAAGATTTTTATCCTACTTAATATTGGTTTCAATTTTTATTATATTGATAACTTTTTATTTAACATTGTATCAAAGCAAAAATCCTAAAACCATTATAATAGGTTAATATTTTAGAAATATACTCTTTTTGAGACATATCTTGAAAAATTAAATATAATATGTTTTTTTTAATGAAAATCCTTTTTTTTCTTTAAGAGAGAAAAAAAAAATGTTTTATTGTTAATCAAAGAAAAAGAAAAAAAAAACTTTCCTGTTACCCTGAAAAATAAACATAATGTTAAACGAATATTTATTGATAGACCTATCCTAATTTTTTTTTTCATTAAAAAAGTTTATTGTTTAATTTCAATAACAATTTAGTACTCCGTAAAAATTTAAAATTTTTTTAGATACTATACTAAAAAAATTACTCCTGTTAATAGCTACTACAGTGTTAAACTGCTAGAGTTTCAATAATTGAAAGAATGCGTTATCCTATCTCAATATTAAGTTTATATTTTTTTTTCTCATTTTCTTATCTCGATTGCTGTCTTTTCAATTTGTTTAATAATTTTTTTATTTAATTTTTTTATATGACTAAATTTATAAATTAAATTCAGATAATTTGATAAAATATTATTAAAATAACCATTAATAAGACATGAAATTAAAAAAAAAAGTAGATCTTGATTCCCAACACTAATATATAAATCACTAATATTTTTCTCATAATAATTAGAAAATAAAAAATAAAAAATATAAATCGTTGTTGTTCCAAAAGATAATAATTATAGTGATTGGTCCAAAGGGGTATGGAACGGTTGAGGACTTTTAGAAGAATGTATTCAATTCTAATAATTAATATTCTAAAAAAAGTGAAAAAATAAAATAAAAAGTCTAAAGACAACGCCGAGATCTCTGCAAACTGCATGAGCAACACAGCTCAACAACAGCCACATGTATCGTGACGCGTGGCAGAAGTCGGCGCCCTGTATCTCCTAGCTATTTCCGATTTTCTAATCTATTTAATTTACGACGTGTTTGACACTCAAGTTAAATTATATTTTTTTTATTTTTTTTTTATTTTTTTATTTAAATTTTATCTTTTTTAAAAAATTAATAAAAATTATTATTAAAATTTAAAATTTTTAACTCAATCTCATTCATCAAACAAATCCTTAATATCATAATATTTACTCTCTCGTTTACTCTCACAAGTCTCAACACCCCAAACGTATTTTTCTCAAATCACTTTCACTAGTTTCTGCGGTTTTCTCTCTCAACAGCCCCAACACCCACTTCCGCGGTTCATCTCACGCGCCGGCCCTTGTATCTCCTTAAAAAGAAGTTGGTAAAAATAACATAATTGTTGTAGAGGGTGAAATCTACATTAAAAGAAAGTTAGGGTCAATGATCTAAATAGGACGAACACGCGAGTCATCGGCGGGTGGTGAGTCGATCAATAGTAACTGCAGTAAAAGTGAATTATAAAAAAATAAATAGAGACAGAGAGACGCATGATTTTATAAATGTTCTCTTATAATCTCTATACTACGTCTTTCTTTTATAATGCATTCAGGAGTTTCTATTATGAAAACAAAGTGTTACAAAGATATTCTTTGAGTGAGAAAGGAAATAGATAAGAGGATAATTTGTGTAGAACATATGGGAATTCTATTTGTAAACTACATTGATGTTTAAGAGATAATAAAATAAGTGTGATACGGATTTTTGTAAAAAATTTAAAAAAGAAAGTTATTTGAATTGGATTTTTTTTTTCCTATCCAAATCAAAGTCCAAACAAGGACTAACTGGTATCAAATGTAGTGCTATTTTTATGTAATTTTGGGATAAATTTACTATAATAACAATGTCAAATTTAACATTTGATTCTTAATTAATTTTTCATTTTTTATTTTTTTTTGTAATGATTAAATTATTTTTATTTTTTAATTATTAAAATATTAAAATTTCACTTTTACAAGTTAAAGAGCATAGTAATAATTATGAAAATAGATATAATATTGGAAATAAAATTATAACGTAAGATAACAATATTTATTTTTTTTTTTATTTTTTATTTTTTGTAATAAGATTGGAAATAAAATTATAAGATTGACATGAACAAATATGTTGGAGATTGTCTAAAATTATATATGAATGTAATAATTGATATTTAAATTTAGCATCACGTTTATAATACGTTTTTACCTTAAATTGCACTGACAATGGTTTTAGGTCCCAATGAGATAAAAATGAAAGAAAGAAAAAAAATAAATAAAGAAATTTAAAGGGCGAAGAGTGGGGACAGAGAATGGTGGTGGGTAATTCAGGAAGTGCCGTGTCGGGAAGCAACAAAAAGTAGTGGCCCATTGTCTAAACATTTGAAGGGCTCGAGGCAGGCAAAACCAATTACCAGCCACAGACACAGCCCACTGAGCCACCTCGTCCTCGGCATTTGCGTCGCCACCACCACCACCACCACCACCAGAACGTAGGTGCTGGGGGTGCTCACCCCGATAGATCTGCGCTCTTTTTCACAACAATATATATATATATATATTAACAATATATATTCTTATTTTACTTTTCCCATGATCTTCTCATCCCTAACCCCCACTCTACGCGCGTGCACTACACTATTCTATGCATGTATATATAATATGCCTATATATAGGATTAAAGGCCCGAGAGATTTTGTAGAGATAAAATTTTGGAGGTTAAGTTGAAAATATATATTTAGGATAAGATTTTTGGAAATGAACGACTTTCTTATAAAAAATAATATAAAAATTTATAATATGTTTAAGAAAAATATGCAAAACTTTTGTAACAGCAAAAATAAAATATCTGTCAAGCAAGCTCAACTCTATTTAAGGCTTTATGGTTTGGTAAAAGTGAAACCAAGTTCATGTTTTAATCATCCCAATAACTTGTATAACAGGTGAAGAGAATTATGAAGTCGAATGATGTGTGTGTGTGTACATATATATATATATATATTGAGACGTTATTCCTGTCTAGTGTATGTCTAGTAACGTTCAGCGTGTTTCTTTTCTTTTTGTTTGGATCGATCGAGTTGTTCTGATGTACCACACAATGTTCTAATTTAATATTACTTCCTTTCTTTCTTCTTCCTTTTTTTTTTTGTTTTGTTTTTTCTTCCGGTTTATCATGGTTGTAAATGTTGTCAACTAATTATATACATAACAGGTTCATAGAACATTTTTGGTTCACAAAAGTTTAGACGAGAATCTCTAATCACTGATGTACCAAAAAAAACTCTTATTTCTGATCATTTTTAATATTAATTATCACTTTAATTTCTTATCAAGATCATAACCAGTAAATATTCACTTAGTAAAAAATGGTTATATCTATACAGCTTCTTAGAAGATTTTGTTAGAAACTATAATTCAAAGCATTTTTGTTTAATATCATAACAATTGTGTTGTAGAATTTAACCTTAATATTATATTCTTATAAGTCAACATATCATTTATTATTATCAGCTTAATGTCTCCAATATTCCTTGTTTATGATATTTTAACACTACTAATGGATGAACTTGCTTTAACACTAACAATGGATGGAAATTTTGTTCATTTTTTTAACAACAAGAATTTTGCACATAATTTTGTGGGTGCATTTTAATATTCTATCAGTACTATATTATTTTTTTTCTTATTATAAGATCACATCAATCTGACAAGATAAATGTAAAAATTTAATAAAATATTTAATATGAAGACTTGAAGGGTTCCTACTACATAATTCTTTAAAAATTCTCTTTAGTACTTGTCTAACAGGTTTGGGAAGAATTCAATGATAGGATACAAAAATTTACTCTACCAATATTTATATACCTATAGCAAATCTTCCTTCAGCTCCATTAAACTTCTATTTATAATCTTTTACTTTTGATATAATCTGACAGCTAACAAAAAAATATATATATATATATATCTATATTTGGACTTAAAATTTAGGGTTTGTTTGGAGATTCACTCAAACTAAAATATTTTAACTTAGTTTTTGTCTTTTTCTCAAAAGAAATTTTATCTTTTCTTAAAATTCAAAAAAAATTTACTATTGAAACTAAAAAATTTCAACTCAAACTAATTCACCAAGTATCCCCTTAATTGGCAGCAGAAATTGTTCAAATATGAAAAATTGATCGGTGTCAAACGAGAATGGATGAGAGAATTATGGAGATCGGCAAACGTGCAGTGAAGCAGGCAAGTGGATGAGAAAAGGCAGTGGCAAAAGATTACACACACCTCTATATAAATATATATATATATATATATATATTTCTTCTGTTTCTGAGGAGCGCCGCTTAAAATGATTTTATTTTTTATTTTTTAATTGAATACGACGGACTTCAAATTTGATACGTTTTAACCGAATCATATATATAAAATTATCATTAAATTATATTTATAATCATTTTAAAAAAAATGATTTTTGTAGAGTGAGAGGGGGTGGTCTTTACTGAAGCTGACTAGCCGCCTATTTACTCCGGATACCATGTCTAAAGAAATTGTCTATATTATTACTATTTTTTACTCTAAAAATGTTTTTAAATGCATATTTGATATGTTATTTCATTTTATATCAATATTAAATTTTGATATTTGAATGAAAAATCACTATTCAATAAAATGTTTTTTCATGTACTATATGTTATTAATAATAAGAAATATTAAATTTTAATATTTGATTGTTATCGATTAATAGATTAAATTATTTATTTATCATTAGAACAATATAATTTTGATAAGTTTCAGAACTTCATAATTATAAATAAGTAAAATATTTAGTTCTTTTGATAAAACTAGAAGCCCTTGATACTTCTACTACTTAACTCTCTACTATATTCTGACGCGGGCCTCTTTTTCAAGGTTGTTTGGGATCACACAGCTGTCGTGGGCTTCTGTCTTGTGTATATATATTGTTTTCCTTCAAATTAAAAAGCGAAAAGATTTGAATTCAACGTCTTCTAATAAAATTTGATGTGAATTGTCAATAGATTAGGCTTCCAACTACTTTTATCATGTAATTCTACTCGAGGTTTCATTGCGGAAAAATAATCAAGTGTAATCACTATTTTCACTCTTTAGCTCAATATATGCATAATTTATAAATTTCCCCCAATATATATATATATATGTGAAATTTTAGAAAGTTAAATAGAATGATAATTTATATGGCAAAGTTTAACGAAGAACCTTTAATACATAACATGACCTAACTCAAATCCCAACTCTTCACTTCTTTTCTTCTCCCTCTTTTCTCATATACGTCTTAAATTTGCACAAAATTTCTTTTCTTTAGCTTTTCCTTTAATTTGTGGATTTAGTATTTTCATTGAATAAAATGTATGTTTACTTAGAATCTCATTCATGTTGATCATAAGTTCGATCCACTTAGATCCTAATCTAGTTATATGATGACCTATTTAGGTTTTTATAAATTTTTGTGGGTTGTAAATTTATAGCTTGGTAGATCTTGAAAATTTTAGGTTGGCAAAGATCAATCAGAAAAACCTACACCAAAATGAAGGGCATTTTTTGAAGAGCCAAAATTCAATTCTAGTGGAGCTCCATTTTGTCTTATTTGTAGACGGTAATTGACACGATTGGTTCCTAAAATATTAAGTAATTGTTCTTGTTCATAAGTAATTAGTTTTGATAATCTATATGAGATACTGTGTAATTGATTCTTTGTCTAGTTATCATTTTGTGATTATTTTCTAGTTTAGAATTGAACAAAATAATTAGATTTGTTATAGGGTTGCATATTAGGTTGAATTCGGTGTAATTTGTTTCCTTTTATTTGGTTTCTTTTTATTGTTTTTCTCTATGTGTATTTATAAACTTAGTATTATACCATTTCAGTTCGTGAATGAAATGATTTGTCAGGCTCTAATACTAACTTGAAAAATAAAAAATAAATAAAGCGCACTTTGTTAACAATTCGGTCAACTTTGGGAATCATCCAACTGTGTAGGAGGATCCATCACCGTATTCATTGATTCCTCCTTGATCCAAAAAAAAAAAAGGAGAGTGAAAAAAAAAAAAAAACATAACCGAAGCCTTTGAACACTCTTGTGAATCCATACCCACTGTGTAG
The DNA here is from genome assembly GCA_009761775.1 of Ficus carica. NCBI lineage: Eukaryota > Viridiplantae > Streptophyta > Magnoliopsida > Rosales > Moraceae > Ficus > Ficus carica. The sequence goes on along the minus strand of CM019741.1, from coordinate 7,714,787 downwards.
GAGGAGCTATCATCATATCCATTGCTGAAGATCACAAATTTAAAGAGCCAAATCTTTAAACCATTGTCAAATCCACTGCTAACCACCATTGATGTCGTCATCGTCTGAAACGAATGATAGTCTTGGAGTTCTCTAAATAGGTACTATGTATCTTAGTGCACGTGTGTGTGATATCAAAAAAAAAAAAAAAAAAAAAAGGGAAAAGAGAGAAAATATATATATATATTGAAAAAAAATTGAGAAAAAAAACAAATGAAAAAAAAAAAAGGTTCATAGTATTTGTTTTGTTTTTTTGGCATACAAAAAAAAAAAACCAATTACACCTAATTTAAGAAATAATTACAAAATAGCAACTAGACAAAAAATCAATTACACAGTATCTTAGCAATATACTCCCTTTATATTGTTACTTTTCACGGCAATGACAGTCCAATAAGAAATGTCTGCCAAATTCTTGACAGAATTCCGCACATTAGCATTACGTTGCTTAGAGTGAAAGAGCAAATAAGTAAGTTATTCCTATATTTTGGTTTTCTTTGGAAAAACAAAATAATCAAAATCCTTTTAAAAATAAAAAATAAAAAAGAGAAAATTACCTAAAGAACTACATTTTTTCGTCTATTGACCAACATAATATAAATTTGATATTCTCGACCAACATAACACAAAATTTAATTAATTTTAGTTTAATTTTATATCATGTTGGTCTAGTATTAATTTTTTTGTATTATGTTGGTGCAATGATCTTTAAATTTGTGTCATTTAGATGTTTTCCCCAATAAAAAAACCCTAGACCTAAAACCAAAAAGAGTATGGTACCGTAATTTGGGTTTTGAGGGATTTGAATTGGAGGAGAGGCGAGTTGTGCCGATAAGGTAACTCGTGCAAAGTTGTGTAGAGGGTAAGGATAGCAAAGGGGTAGGGAAACAAGGTGGGAAATCCTTTGATAGGGGAAGCCTTTCCACATATCAAGTCAGAAACAAAAAGTAAGTCGAAATTCTTATTAAATTCAATTCAGTTCATTGCACTCGCAAAACATATCAAATTTCTACAATATAATCGATATTAGGGTTGGAGTTCATCCTTAATTCATTTTTAAAAAGTAAATAATAATTTGCACATTATTATGCACTTTTTTTTTTTTTTTTTTTAAAGTTTTCCCTTCGAAGTTTACAATGATAGTGTTGATGATGCATTCAATGTATTCGTGAAGTAGATCATACATGATTTTAGTTTTATTTTCATTTTTTAGTTATTGTCAATTTTTCCTTGAGATAATCTTTTGTCAACGACCTAAGGTACAATAAATTGTCGATTGATGCACGGTGTTTTTTTTTTTTTTTTTTTTTTTTTTTTGGTATCGATAAAGCACACGTGGCAAGCAAGTTGTTTGTAGGCTTTTCTCAAATGGATCATGCCCTTCAGAAAATCTGCATGGGGACCATAGAGGTGTTACTCTGTAATTAATTAGATAATGACAGGCGAAAAAAAAAAAAAAAAAAAAAACGAAGTACCGTAAGAGTAGAATCACTGTCAAGTCTCTTTCGTTTCTTAAACCGATCGACATTCATTATAAATCCCAGAATTATATATATATATATATATTTTTTTTTTTTTTTGTTTTGTTTTTAATTTGGTTGGCACATTCATATAATGAAATGAAACGATGCTCGAATTAAATTGCATAGTCAATATACACAGGAGTGATCAACCCTTATTTAAAATATAAATTTAAACCACTCATTTTAAAAAGATTTCATTTATCAAAATATAAATACTTTTAGATTGGTATTTGGGAGCCAGGGTGGAGGGACGTGAGGCCGGAGGGGGGCATATACCGCTCCTAAATTTTTAAGAATTTTCATTTTAGTCCCTAAATTTAATGACTCTTTATAATTCTCCCCTCAATGATAAAATATTTTACAATTTTATCCCTTGCTTGCCCTCCTGATTTGTTTTAATTACTATATTTACCGACTTTCTAAAAAAAAAAAAAATTTCACTCAAACTTTTTATTTTTAAATACTGATATTTCAAATTTAGTATCTCAAATTAATGAATCAAAATCAACTGTATTATTACATTAATTTATGAATTTAAACTCTAGAATTTAAAATTTATAATTCAAATATTTCAAATCCACCACTCCCAAAATTCAAAAACAGGCCCACAGACCTAAGTAGAATTTGATGATGAGGGGAGCATTCTTATACCTTTTTTTTTTTTTTTGGTTCCAAATAAGATTTCCTAATATAAAGATGGTAACTAGTTTGGTTTACCATATAGCCTTACTTGGAATTAACTTTTTGTCCACCAAAAAAAAAAAAAAAAGAATCACTCTTTTTTTGTATAGTTAATTTTAGGTAATGTCTTTTTCTGAATTTTGGATATCTACTTTGAATATGGTATACTTAATCATTGTCATTAATGAGGGAGAAATTAACTTTACTTTCTCGTGATTAATTAGCAAATACTCCTAAAATAGCCTTTCGAGAAGGATTTAACTCATATGTTTTTTTAATATTTACTTTTTGTGTCCCTAAATTAATAAATGTCTTATTAATTAACTAATATTTTTGCTCAGATATACTATTTTAATTCATGTGTAACATTATTATAAGAGGGACATAAAAAGAGACAGGAACAAAGCACACAAGAGTGGAATCATTTCAAGAGCTTTCCTGTGCAACAAATAAATAGATAAATAAAAAGACTTACAAAATCTCGTCAAAGTCATATTGCAAACTAACTCATGCATACATTTTTTTTAAGGTGCTCATGCATAGAAAGTACCTAAATGATACAAATCTAAATACTATTGCTTTAATATGATATAAAAATTTGATACGAGACCAATGTGACATAAAATAAAACTAAATTTTGTATCATACTAATTAAAAATGAGGAATTTTTATAATACTGATCAATTGATGGAAAAAAAGATGGCTATTAATTTTCTCTAAAGTAGTATCTTTAGTCCAACAACAAATTGTCGATTTTGTTATTTGGTATTTGAATACATGAAAACTGTTTTTCAAGGCAATGTTATTCCATATGCAAATTTGACACATATGGTTGATGAAAAATTTAACACCAAGTATAGTACTATATCTAAAATTTTAGAATTTGATTGCTTATTACTTAATTAATGTGATTACTTGTCACTTAATAACTACAACACTATAATTCTTAAATTTTTTTAAAAATAAATTCTTCATTTCATAATTTTAAAATTCAAGATTTATAACAACAATTCTATATGACATTAGAAGTAATTTTACGTAGGTATTGAAGAATAAAATAGTACAATACATCTAGCATAATTTATAGAATTCACATTATTTTTTTTTTTTTTTTTTTTTTTTGTGTGGTTCCACCACCGTAAAACCAATACAAGGAGCTCTTTGAAACTTCAAACCAGCAATTCCTCTCAAGGCTTGCATGCAACGTGAATCAAATGTTAATTTTATTTGGTATTTTCTCTTCCAACATATGTCATCTTAATTGCTAGTATTTGCTAAAAAATGTCAAAATTGTCGGCCTATTGCACATGCATGCAAGGAATTTTTAGGCGCTTTTTTTTTTTTTTTTAATTTTTTTATTGCACGTGTTTTAGATATCTTTTCCATTGTAAAAATTAGGACCGCCTTACCCAAAGATTACAAAACTAAACTTTGGACATTATTGAATCGCAATTATGATATTTTTCATTTTCTTTTCTCGATTAAGGTTTTGTTTGATTGGAATGATAGAGAGAACAAAGAATAAAGAGAGTTGGAGGGATATGGATGGAGAGGATTATAGAAATCGCTCATACTATATGTTTAATAAAAGTGATGGAGAGTTGAAAGATTGAATAATAGTTATATATTTAATTAATATATATTGTCAATTTAAATTTAAAAAAAAAAAACATTTTTTAAAGGTAAAGTTGTCTTTTAAAATTTCATACATAGAGGAGAGTTTACATCCTGCTATCAATAGAAGAATGTAAAATGGTGGGATTTAAGATTTATGGTTCTACAACTCCATTTTTACAGGGTTTGTAAAAAACGACTAGAGAAACTGAGTCTCTCTCTGAGACCGACTCAGTCGCTCCACCATGTTTGATTGGTTTCGGTGACGTAGATTATTTGGTTCAACAGTGAAATTGCATAAATCGAACCGAATCAATTTCACTCCTATAATACTTGAATATTTATGATTAAAAACTCTCACTTCATTATTATGAACTTAAAAATCAATGGTGGTCATCATTATACAATACAGAATCTGATAATGAAGAATCTGTAACTTTTCAAAAGTTTTTTTTTTTTTTTTTAATTTTAAATATGTTATTTCGCTATATGATAGTTTTATAATATTCTAATCATCTAAAAAAATGAATGAAATCTAATCCAAGCATGAGATAATTTCATGAAAAACATTTGGTAATTTGTTAGATAATATTGAAAGAAAATGGTTGCATGGTCATTGTTACAATTAATTACAATTTCAATATACCGACAGTTTAATGAAAATCAAGTAGAAGATATGTGGACAATTTTCATAATTGTAAATATCTTTAAAAAGTTCTACAAAAAAAAAAAAAAAAAAAAATCTTTAATCCTACTATTAGCTAAATTTTGCTAATTAATCTTTCATATTTAGTATCAATAAAAATTTAGGATTAAAAATTCCAACAAATTTAATTGTAAATTGCCTATAAATATTTCTAGCTATATATACCCTATAACCTACTAATGTCCAAAACCGTCAATTTTGATATGCTTGTTAACTATTGGTCCTCCATTGCTATTGATTTTAAAATTCATGAATAATTTGTTCCTCTAGGCTACGAATTATTTACATCCTCCCTTCGGTTCCTGAATTTTCAATTTTAACAAGTTATTCCTAAACTTTTGATATTTTACAGTTTTAGTCCCTGACATTAAACTTAATAAAAGGAATTTGAAGTTTTATATTTATAATCGAGTAATTAGTCCAAATAGTTTCTGAACTCTTTATAAAATGATGATTTAGTCTTTATTTTTTTAATTTTGACCAAGACAATCCTAAACTCTTTAAATATTGACAATCTTAGTCATTTCCGTCCAATTCCGTTAAGTTTCTAATAAAATGAATTAAGTGCGATACATATGATCCAATTTAAAAGAGTATTTTAGTAATTTAACAATAATTAGTTTAATAAAAATAAAAAATAGAATTCATCTCTCTCTCTAATCTAAGCAGCAAAAACCCTAGTTGGAGTGAGGCGGCCGAAGGTCAGTAGGGGCTTAGGTCGCGTGGATCTGGCGCGGGGTGGGGGTACTCATCGCCGGGGTGGTGGAGGGACCTAGGTGAGTTCGGCTATGGAGAAGGGGCGGGGTATGGGTTTTGAGTTTGGTGGGGTTGGGGGGCCGAGTTCGGCGACACGAAGAGGGAGAATTAGGGGGTTCGTTGACGGGGTCTGGGTGCTTGGTTCAGTGACGCCCGGGGGGGAGTTGGGTTGAGTAAGTTTGTGGGGGGAGGGGGTGGGGACCAAGTTCGGCAATGGGGGTAGGGGGCCGAGTTTTGAGTTTGTTTGGGAGCGAGGGAGTTCGGCGATTTGGTCGGCAAATAGGGGTGGAGGGGCCGAGTTCGGTACTTTTGGTAGGCGACCGGGGGGGGGGGGGGGGGTGGGGGTGTGGGGGGTTGGGGTTTAGTGACGGAGAAGGAGACTCTCTCTCCCCTTCTTTTATTTTTTTTTTTTAATAAATGTATATTAGTGTGGGACATTATTTTTAATAAGGGTATTTTCATATTTTGATTGTTAATTGAACTTATGTGAAAGGTTATGTGATATTTTCCGTTAAAAACTTAACAGAGTTGGACGAAAATGACTAAAATTGTCAAGATTTATAGAGTTTAGGTCGTCTCGGTCAAAATTAAAAAAACAGGAATCAAATTGTCACATTTAAAAGAATTCGGGAACCATTTATGTCAATTACTCTTTATAAGGTGAAAGAATTCGGGAATCATTTAGGTCAATTACTCTTTATAATCATGTATCAATTATGTTTTAAAATGAAACTTTGCAAAAATAATTATACGAGATTTAAAACTTCATCCTTACTCTTGTTTAAAACCTATAAAAACTAAAATAATGTTATACCTTTAATGTAATAATTTTTTTTTTCATGGGATAGTAATGCGATTATTTCCGTTAAATTTCATTAAAAATGGTCGATTATAGTGTGATGGACAAATATGCCAAAAACATCAAAAACAAAAGTTCAGGAATTAATTTATCAAAATCAAAAGTTGACTTATTTGTATATATACCTCCTGAACTTTTTGAATTTGACAATTTAATTCTTAAACTTTTTTTCTTGATAATCAGCACCTTGAATTTATAATTTTTGACAATTCAGTCCTTTTTGCTCAAATTCGTAAAAATTTGAATGGTTTTTTACACATAACTTACACATTGTAGTCCAAGAAGAGCATTGTTGATTATTTTTGTTTAAGTTTAATACAAATTCTTTTAAAATTTTGAAACTTAATTCAATTATACTCGAATTTAAACCAACATTTTAAAAGAAATTTATATTGAAATTAAGCCAAAATTATCAACATTGTCCCTTTTGAGCTATAATGTGTAAGTATTATGCAAAAAATTGTCTTAATTTTAATGAATTTAAGTAAAAATGACTAAATTACTAAAAAATAAGAAGTTCAAGGGATTGATTGCCAGGAAAAAAGTTTAGGGACTAAAATTTCAATTTAAAAAAATTCAGGGGGCATTCATACAAATAAATCTTAAAAGTTTAAGGAACAAACTGAATAACGCTCATACTTTAAGGACTAAACCAACAAATGATCTAAATTCAGTGTGTAATTTGCAAAAATTTAAAGTTAGAAGTATGTTATATAAAAATATCAAAAATTTAGGGTGCAGCCGTGCAATTTACTAAAAAAAGCAAACAAAATAACAAAGTTAAAAAAAAAAAAAAAAGTTAGTACAGCTACGTGCATAGAATGTTTCACTTTTCTTTGGAAATACTAAACCAAAAAAATAAATAATAATGAAAATCATAGAGAGAGAGAGAGAAATAATTGAAAAGGTCGTGGGATTATTTTAGAGGCTAATTATTATTAGGAAGAAAAATAATCATTTAAAAAGAAAAATACCCGACGTTGAGTGGCAAAGCTTAAGTTGGTCATTGGTCGGTGATTATTATTATTAAACCGAAAGATCTAAAAGGGAAGCTGTACGCACGTGATTGCACTTTCTGGTTCTCTTTTCCAAATAAACTAAAGTAAACAAAAGAACAGAATAAAATTTAATAATTTATTCCATTATTTTGTTAAAAAGAGAACAAAAAATAGCAAAAGAAAAACGAAAACAAATGAGAGAGAAAGTAAGGACCACGGCGGGAGACAGAGCTGAGAGCACGGTGCTCGAGAAAGAAGAGAGAGGAAGAGAGAGAGAAAAGTGAGAGAGAGAGAGGAGAGAGAGAGGGAAATCTATCTATGTAACTTATAGCTCTGAATACTCCAGAGAGGCAGCAACAATAATAGAGAGGGAACAGGGCTACCTAATTTTACGGAGGTGGCGTGTTTTGTCAGCACTTTAGTCCGTACAACTCTCTAGGTCCCACACCTTAATCTTTCTTTTCTATATGTATATATATTTATTTAATCAATCTTTTTTTCAAAGCCTCTATTTAAATAATTGATTAGAGATAAAAAAAATTTAAATCAGAATTTATTATTTTTTTAAAATTAATTATAATTTTTATTAATTTTTCAATAAAAAAACAAAAAAATAAATAAAAATTAAGATAAAAATTTTAAATTTTAATTGGAACACCGAATAAACCATTGGTGTTTTTCTTCCTCTTCTTCTCTTTTAATGTTGCCTTTGAAAACACATCTCATCTTATAATGTATCTATTATAGTCAAATATAAATACATTTGAATAATAAACTCATGTTCCATTTGAAACACCGGTGTCAGATGAAGGCTTTATTTGATAATCAAGTTTAATTTTAATTAAAATATACTTTTTTAGTTTAATTTTTATCTTTTTTTAAAAAGTTAATAAAATTATAACTGATTTTTGAAAAGTCAACTAACTCAAATTTAAAAATTTTAACTCCAACCAGCGATCCAAACGGAAGCGAAATTTTTAGGTTGAAGTTGGTTGACATTTTTCAAAAACTAATTATTAATTTTTATCGATTTTTTAAAAAAAGACAAAAACTAAAATGAAAAACTTAATAGTAAACTTGAGAGACAAACACATGCTCAACACAAATATTATATTTATTATTATTATTTAATATACTTTTACCAATCATATCAAATAGTCTTTCTCTCACCAACAACACACACTCCATTTGAATACTAAAAAGAAAATATCTAAATGTATACTGAATTATATTATATTACATTTGAATACAATTTAGGATTAGATGGTACTTGTAAATGAACCATTAGTACTCGTTTGTGTGATAGAGCCAGCCTGATATTTTAGTAATAGTGTTTATTTTAATTTTTATTAGGGACAAAATTAGAAAATGTGTAAAGTTTTTAAAGGTAAAGGCCGGAAGCCCCAACTCAATCATTAGTGCCTCCGCCTTGCTCTTTTGGATCATAGGTTAGATTTGAATGTTTATTCAATATTTGCATTAAAATATAGAATTTAAATTGTGTATGTTTAAATTAAAATTAAGCCTATAACATTTAAATGTGTGAAAGTAAAAAAAATAAATAAATAAAATACATAATTCTAAAGCTGAAAATTTGATTTTGTATTTTAGTTGAATTATTGTGAAATGGTAAAAACGTTTAAATGCACTTGAATGTTTTATCATCAATCAAACACAAATTATATTGGAGTTAAATAATAGTTATAGCAATCCAAACGGACTATTAGTGACTTTTCTCCTAAATTTTAAAAATTATCACTTTGTATTTTAATAATTTTGTATTTTAGTCTCTGATTAATAAGAAAAATTATCTATGAACTATGAACCTACATTTTATCCTGTAAATTGCATATTGTAATATTCAGTCCCCACTATCTATATTTTGTCAACCAAAATTCTCCATCTGTTAGGGTTTTGAAAGAAAAGATGCATGTCAAAATTTTAATATCTCTTGTAAGGGTATTTTTAGTAATCTTCTCTATTTAAATTTAGGATCAATTAAAACAATTCTTTCTGAACTGTAGCTCTTGTGTCACTTGGCCCCCAATAGTATTTGAGAACAATCACCTTTTTATACCGCACATGTCCTTCAGTTAAAAATTCTAATATAATGATATTTTTTTGTTATCAAATCGTTTTTAAGGAAGAACATATGATTTGAAATTTGAGAAGCAATGTGTTACCAGGGTAAGAATTTTTGTAAGTCATCACTTTTTTTTTTTTTTTTTTTACTTACTCCATTTCATTAGCCCTATTATTGTTAAAATCCAAGGAAAATTGTCACACTACCACATTTAATCTCCTCTTTTTCGTAGATTACGTGGAATTAATTCAAACTTGAGAAGGAAAATTAATAATTTTAAAGTTTCTAGGACAAAGTACAAATAACTATAAAATTCAAGGATATAAATAAGATTGACTTATTAATCTTTTTATATGTATAATAGCTTTGTATACATTGTTTTGGGGGAAAGTTCAATGACATAATGGGAAAAAAAAAATACTACAACATAATTTTTAACGTGTCTAATTAATTAAAGCATCTATTAATCTATAATTTAATAATAAAAGCATATTTTGGGTGATGTTGTTGTGTTTTTTTGTTCCTCTCCAGACTCTCCTCTCGTCTTCATCTTTGTTTTTGTTAGGTTTTTTGTATGTTGGCATTTATGGTAATTTTGTTAGAAAATCAAAAACAATATTTTGTTAGCTATAGCTTGAGGAAGTTAGGTAACTTACTTGTTTTGAAAATATGACTAGCTGCTTGTTTTGGAAATTGGGTAAGTTACTTGTTCTGCAGAGTATATTTGACTTGGTCTACATAATCTTTAAATTAGCAGTTTCTATTTTGGTAAAAATCAAATATGATTGCGTGCATAGAATTGGAAATTGTTTTGGAATTTTTATTTAAAAAGAGATTTCTAATTTGAGTAGGCCTCATTTTCCTATTTAAATTAAAAATTCAAACTTTTCCAAAAAGAGAGAAATCTTGCATTTGAAATCTGAAAGGTTGGAATATTTTATTTCTGGAGTTTCTTAAAGGTTTTTCGTGATTTATCAGCATCTATTATGAAGGAAAATAAATTCGGATTATGAAGGAAATTTTCATATTTTCTAGAAGTGTTGCAACAAATCATGGAACACTTTGAAATTTGAATTTTTTTTTAATCCGAGATTTTGTGAAGGTTGTGTAGCTACTTATTTATAGTCTCAAAAACAGATTATAGAGCACTAGTACAGAGAGAGTTTTACAGCATATTTTGAGACTTAGTCTTTTGATTTGATTTTCGTTTTTCGGGAGAAGAATTTGGAGTCTTTAGGAGGAGATGGTATCATTTTTCGAGAGAGGAACTTAAAGCTTTTGAAAGAAGGCATTTTCAGTTGAAGGGAGTTCAACATCAAGACGAGTAGTGCTTGCCAAACACATTCGGCTAATAGGTTCAAGATGACCGGCGGCAATACGAAGAGGGATTCTTTCAGTTGTTTAAGTCGGAGTATACTTGTAATCATTTTGAAATTAGTAGAGTGTTTGATAGCTGGACGTGGCCCCAAGGAGCAGGTGTGACCAAACCTCGTAAAAATTGCATGTGTTCTTTATTTTATTACACTTTCAATAATTTAATTTAATTGATAATTTAATTACACTCGATAATTGATAAAAACATATCAAATAGTTATTTTTGTCGGTTTGATTTCTTAGTTTCTTTTTCTTACTCATTTTATTTAAGCTTCATGTGACTTCCATTTTGTCCGTTTGATTTCTCAATTTCTTTTTCTTACTTGTTTTATTTAAGCTTCATGTGACTTCGAGATAAAAATTACAAAGAATGTGAAATGTGAAGCTTGATATTAAATTTGCATTTGTTATTGAATTTTCTCCCTTTTCTAGTCCATAAACGCGAACATGTTATAAAACCACGTTCGACCTTTGTGTTATTTTCTCATTATTATTTTCTTTTTCAATGTTTATTACGGCTTACGTTGAAGATTGGGATGATTTTACTAGGAAATGCAAGTTGATCTTATTAATAATTTGAATTTGGTTAGTCTTTTTTCTTGGCACTAAGATTCAAATGCGCGCACGGCTAAAACTTTACACTCTCAATATGCATTCTAAAGAGCCTTTTTTGCGATTGAAAAATGTTTATTATTGCACAAAAAATAATCGAGATAAGGAAAAAAAAAAATAAATAAAGCTTATAGTTTTCATCTATCGACTTATACATTAGCATTGACTCTACTTATTGTTTCTAAGAGTTTTTTCAGCTATGAATATTCTGAATATTCAGCGGCACAACTAAAATAGGATAGATAAATTGATAAATTACAATTTATTAGTATAATCAATAAATATATTTTCCTTAATTTGATAATGAACCAATTGTACAACGTTTTTAAAGTTTAAAAGCTGTAGAGGTATTCTTAAATTAAAAAAATAAAAATAAAAATAAAAAAAGCGCTGTGGAGGACAATCGTACTATATTAGTAATAAACTATATATATTTTTTCATTTATTTATATCATTTGTTGTAATTGTTAGTCATCAACTCATACAAAAATTATTGGTTCACCACTAGTGACAGGTATATTGTCATATTATTTGACATTCAAAATATTTGCTATAGAAATAGTATCCATACTTTTGTCTTGATATGCATGATATTCATAAGTTCTAAGCGCTTTTGGGTCTACTTAAATTTTTGTTGAATCTTTCTTTGAAGGACTTGCTCTAGATTTAGCCTTTTTGTAGGTTTTGTTTTTAAGTGTTTGGAATTCCATGAATTTTTTTTATTTAAATTTGGTCTTGCTTTTAAATGTACTCTATTTGCATATAGCGTGAGGTACATATGTTTCCTCAACTATTTTAATCCCTAAGTTTTTAAGAGGGTGTTTGGTGTGTAAGTTTGAGTTATATTTTAATTTTAATAGTAATTTTTGTTGACTTTTCAGAAAAGACAAAAAATTTTTTCAAAAAAAGACAAAAAAAAAGGTACAATTTTACTTAAGTGAAACGAAAGTGTCAAACATGGCCTAAGTGTTACTAAATCAGTTCTCAAGCTATCAATTTCTCCCATGCACAATAGTCCTATTGTACAAACCACAATTAAAAATAGATGATGGTTGCAACATGAAGATTGTGTGCGTTTTAATCAGGGTTAATTTTGTCAAATGATGGGGTAAATTTGGAAAAGTATTTTCTTTTGAAAATTGTGGGAAGAAAAAAAAAAGAAAAAAAAAGTCAACCACAATACGAACAAGAACAATATCAAATTTAACTCAAGAAAAATCGAGAGCGTTGAGGGTTAATTTCAAGTTTGATTAAAAAAAATAATAAATAAACAAGTTGTCTCATTTTGGCTTCAAAATAGCACAAAACTCCCTTTATAAACTTGTTATAAATTGTAATTTTAGTACCTTTTTCATTGATAACGCAAGTTTGTTGGGTGGGCCCAAGCATGATTAAAATCAATAAAAGAAAATTTTCCGTTTTGGAAGACAAGTCACATAACTTATATATATTAAAACCGTTAAAAAGGTTAAATTATCAAAACTTGAAAATAAATATTATTAGTTTTCTTTGTTTTGAGACATTAAAGATAAAGTAAGATAACTCTTATTTTTTCATGATCAAATTTGAAATTAAATCAAAAACTACAAATTTTACTCACATGTATATCTATATATGTATGTGTATTTTTTTTTTTTTTTTGCTATATATAATTTTGATCATGTACTTGAACTCTCGCTTAGTACAACGATGTATAGATAAGTATATGTCGTACGTGTCTGCAATGGTGCCTCTCTGATCAATAGTCATTTAATATTTTAATTACCTTGTGATTTTGCGCGCACGTGTGTGTGTGGCTAGAATAACTAACACGTGATTATAATTAGAAGCTTTCTAAAAAATAATGATGTCTCTAATACACGCCAGAAGTTGAATAATTACATGATTTTCAATATATATATATATATATATATATATATATAGACACACACTTCACGACATTGAATCATAGGAGACATCAAAAGTGTGGTGTGACAGGATATCATAATTGACGGGCTATAAGAGAGTAAATGTGATGGATGATAACAAAATGTGCTCATTTAGTATATTAATTATTTATTTTTCTTATATTTTATTTAAGTTTGAGACTTAATTATGTAATAAGTTTTTCGAAACAGTTGGGTCTACCTTAATAGGTGGGGAGGAAAAAATTTGAATAAAAACTCTCAAATTAAAAGCCTATATACATTTTCGTTTTCTTTAATAAATAAGAGTTTTATATCATTAGAAAATATGTTATGTCACTCAGTTTTGAAAACTTCATATTTTCTGGTGACAGCCTAAATTCTTGCTATATGTTGTTTGCTTCCTTCTTTTTTAATATTTGAAAAAGTTTAGATTGTAAAAGTAAAATGAAATAAATTAATAAGACAATTGGTAATGGATTGTATGAGAATCGTAGAAGGTCTTAAAAAAACTACCTATAAGCATATTTAAAATATCATATTTTTTTTTATTATACTGTCAAACTTTTTATAATCTCGCATGATTCTGATGTAATCTAAAATATTGTTGTTGCATTTTATCAATCGGTTTTCTTTTTCTTTTCCTCTTTTCCACTACTACTCTACAAATGAATTTACCATATAGATATAAAGAAAAAGGGATTCTTTAAATCAGAGAAAAAGAAACACGAAAACAAAAACAAAAACAAAAAGCTAGCTCTACTTGTGTCAATTCTTGCCTTTGCAGCCACATCAAAGATTCCACAGAGCTCTAAATTCAATTGATTTAGAAGGGTTTCAGCAAAAGAACAGAAAACAAAAGGACAAAAAAACAAAATCAAAAAACAAAAAACTTAGAAGGGGGAATGAAAAGGACAATTATTTTAATATATAGTTAAGGATTAAGGCACATAAATGTTGAATAGCAATGGTATTTATATAAAGAATTGTGTGTCAGAGCCAAAAAAAAAAAAAAAAAAAAAGAAGAAGAAGAAGGAAGCATTTTGCTAATTACAATGCTGTATAAAACTTGACCGTCGAATTGCTGTCTAATTTACATGTTATAAATAATATCAACAGGATTAAGTTTTAGCCCCGCAATATTGTTTAAATAAGTAAACATGACATGAGAGTAGAGATGGTCCATATTCTAAAGGATATGAAATTTAGGATTTTATTAAACCGTTAGAGTCGTATTAGGTTTTTGAGTTCTGAACAGCTTTCCAGTGATTAGCAAAAAAAAAAAATAATAATAAAAAATCAAAAATCAAAAATCACAAAAAAACAAACTACTTTTCTAGTGGAAGTGCACGTTTCGCAGGATTATATCTCATCAAATCATATTAAAATAAATATTTAACTATTGAAACACAAGTCGTATCAATGTGCTTTGTTGGATCTTACCATAAAAATCTCCTATTTCTTATTTTTAATTATTAATTTTAAAAATTCCCCCTGAATCATAACCCCTATAACACTTTGTCCACCAAGTTTCAAAATGTAACATCACCTCCCCCGAACTATGTTTCGTTAACAAATTTAGTCCTTTTGTTAGTTTTTTTTTTTTTTAAACAAAAATTTGCCTGTGGTTAACTTAACATATACAAATTTAGGAAAATTTAATAAGTCCTCATCTTTGAAATTAATTTAAATTAAAAACCTGATTTAAAATTCAGAATTATAATGATTAAGAGGCTGACTTTATTATTGGAAATATTCAAAGCAAAACCAATTTGGTAGAAAAATAGTAAAATTCTAAAACAAGATTCACAAGTATCCCGCTTTAATCACAATATATATATATATGTGTGTGTGAGAAAAATTAGTTCATATCTATTTTTTTTTTTAAATTGTGTGTATGTGTGTGATTTTTTTTTTCTCTAATTTTTCCATATCTGAACTTTTTTTTTAATGTATGAGTTTATTTATGTTTTCTAATGTTATTTTTTACTTTTGTTATATTTTGGGTTTGTTTGGTGTATGAGTTTGAGTTGAAATTGATAAGTTTAAATAGTGATTGATGTGTACTTTTTTAAAAAAGACAAAAAATTTTTAGGAAAAAAGATAAAAATTGAGTTAAAATCCAGGAGTTTGGACCTGTGGTCCAAACGCACCCTTGTATCCAAAAAATGTGCATTAGAATAAGGGTAAAATAGTAATTATACATTTGATATCTTACTTTTGTTATATTTTCTCTCCTTTTTTTTTTTTTTTCCTTTCTTTTTGTAAAATCAGAATTCAGAAAAGAAAAATTAAAGAAAAGTTTCAATTATTGATGGAACCCCTGTCAGAGACTAAACAGAAAAATAAAATAAAACAAAATTAAAAAGAAGGGCACAGTTCCCAAGAAGAAAGAAAAAAGATCAAGAATGTCACAAATCTCAATGGGATCAAGTTTTGATGGGAAATAATAACTCGCCTTTTATTTTCTGTTGTCTTTGTCTTTAGGGAAGTCACTGTTTAGTGGTCAACGATGAGCAGGGGCCGAGATTGGGACTGGACGGTGGATCTTGAGAGTTTTTTATTTTTTATTTTTTTGGATTTAACGTTTGTGATGTGACTCGGATGATTGCCCCAAGCCAACCTGTCTTCTTTTTTTTTTTTTATTTTTTTTTCTCCTCATTTTTTTTGAGTACTGTCAACATCCAAAGAGGCCATGTTTGCTTACACCCTATTTATATTTCCCATCCCGATTTCATCCTCCCTTCTTTTTTTTTTTTTTTCTTTTTTTTGAGAGTGGATGTCTTCTTGTTAAATATATGAATTTCTGAATAAATAAATTATTTATATATCCAGATCAATATAATAGGGATAATTTCAATTTAAATATTTATAATATTTTTAGAATTAAAGTTTGAGATGAATTTTTTAAATTGAATTAATAATTTTTAAAAAATTAATCATATTTTTTTTTGTTTTAAAAAAAAAAAACTAAGATAAAATAAAGGTTTAATATGAAAGATAAATATCTTATCAACCCACGTGAGAACGTTGGCCTCTTCTCTTTTCTTTTGTCTTTTTTTTTTTTAATACCTTTTTCTCTCCTTTTCCTATTCCCTTCCGGGATTTGTTCATCGAAATTTCCAATCCTTCTCAAGTCCTATCATTCTATTAATGGCCCCTTTAAGGAGAAACGACATTATTTGTCAGTTTAGTGTCATAGGAGCTAGCCGGTAGGAGGAATTAACGGGGATTACATTTTCTTTTTCTTTGATATTTTTATGGATGAGTACTTTTTTTTCCCATAATTTTTTTTAATCCAACCTTAATGACAAATTAAACAACAAAAATAAATGGCATTTACATTCTATTTGACGATTAAATTCAACTTTAATTAAATTATATTTTTTGATATTAATTTTGATTTTTTTTATAAAATTAATAAAATTTATAATTAATATTTAAAAAATCATCAAATTTTAATTTAAAAATTTTATATTCAATCAATAAATCAAATACAAACTTAATAAACGAGAAACGAACCCATATTAGAATTGGATTCATTTTTATATCTCGAAACTAATAACTTTTTGAATATGAAGTTTACAGACACTTTTCTATTGTGGATGATTGGCGATTATTTCTTTTCGCATGTTCTTGAATTTCTCTAATTTGCACCAAGATTTGAACCCATAATATTCGTTTCTTTCTAATATATATATATATATATAATTATCAAGTTTCTCTGTCTGGCTTGTATTTCCTGTTGTTCGAAACCTCTTCAACATCTCTACCTATATCTAAATAGAGCATAAAAGTACTTGGATGCTTGCTATCAGGTTGCCTTCTTGATTTGATGAGTGTGAATGCTCCTTCTGTCCTCAACCTAATCCGCCCAAAAAAAGTTTTGTAATGGCATTGACTTCATTCATGGCTTAATTAACTAATTGATAATTTTCAACAAAAGACGGTTTGATTTCAACGGTACAACGTAATTCATTGGCAATAATTCTTAAAGTCCCTCCCTGAAATGGTGTTTTGGGATAAGCGTCTTGATATGTTTTCCTTTCGTGAGATGTCCATAATGTATGGTTGGACATTAACACTGATTTATTATTTGATAAGACTTCTAAATCAGAGATCAATGAACCATAAATAGAGGAGGCCGAGAGCTCCTGGACGAGGTGTTAATTGTTGCAACATATTTTTTACGGGGAACCGGAGATTACAACTGGGTGCCTGTAATTTGTATAAGGGTCCATTTAGTGAATGAGTTTGAGATGAAAATTTTAAGTTTGAGTTAAAAAATTTTGTTGACTTTTCAGAAAAGACAAAAACTTTTTTAAAAAAAGATAAAAATTTTTTCAAAAAAAGATAAAAACTGAGATGAAAATTTTGAGTTTGAGATATTTTACTAAACGAGACCTAAGTTTGTAAAGGGGTTGACATGTGTAACTTGGAACTGCTGGGACCTACGAGTGGAATGCTCTTATGTTAATCAATACTGGCTATATTTTGTATTTTGATCCAACAAAGGCTCGTTGGATGGAGTATTTAGGATTTTTCTCCATAAAGGAATCTTTGGTTTAGCTTGTGGAACCTTTTTTGGGCGATAAACATAAGTTGTTCTGTGAAAAAAAAAAAAATAAATAAATAAAAGAGTTGTTATGTGGGTATTATAGTTTTTTACATTTATTTGATTTGGTAAATTCCACAAGTTGATTTTATCTCTATTTAGCAAGAGAACAAAAATCCGATTAATTAAATGATTTCATCGTGGCAAAAATTAAATTTCTTAATTTTTCCACAATAATAGTGTATTTTAACGGCTGGGCTAAATCAAAATTAAATAGATGTCTGGCATAGTGTCTGTAATTACCTTTCGTTATGTTCTTGTCTAGATTTAGAGGAGTAACAAAGGCCATTGGTAATTTCAAAGAGGGTCTATGTATCCCAATATTCCCATTATTACAACATTATTGTAACAACTAATTAATTTTAATATAACATTTTTATTGATATTTGTCTTTTATGTTAATAGTATTAAATAATCCATATTACAGGATTCTAATAAAAAATTATATATAAAAAGATTAGTAGTTATAATATTATAAATAAAATATTACAATTATCGGATTGAAGACAATTCTTTTATGTGTGTGTGTATATATATATATATATATATATATAACTGGTGAAAATTGATTATTTGAAACAGTGCTCATAAGAATTTTTCAATTTCTCTTCAGATTTAGCCAACTTTTCTTGTCTAATGTAAAATGACGATGGAAATTTAGGTAAGGTGACAGATTGAAATAGTTGATGTCGAGATGATCATTACGCATCTTATAGGTTGGATTTAAGGGTTATATATATATATATATATTGCATTCAAATTGAATGTATGAAGACAAATTTGTTTTTGAAAGAGAGAAAATTGAGTGACGTTGATTTCTAAAAAGTGAAAAGTTGGATTTTAATTTGAGTTGCAAACTAAGATTCAAAGGGGTGATCGAACCACTTATATGAATTATCAAACTTTTGTCAAATAACAATAAAAATATGTGTTTGGGAGAGAGAATACTGAGTGTAATATGAATAAAGATTTGAATTAAATTGAAAATTTTAGTCCGTCGTGTAAGTAAGTTTATCTGAATTATCAAACTTTCTTCAAGTCACTCAAAATATCACTCTTTAATATTTGTAATTGTTTCCTAACACCAATAAAGTAGTATTAGTTATATTAGTAATAATTAGAGAAATTACAAAAAAAGAAAAAAGGGCACAAAAAATACCTACCTACACCATTTATAACATGTCTCTAAAATGTTAAATTGTTCATTACATCCTATCTATACGTTATTTTGTAATTTTCTCTAATTAATATTATAAGATTTTCTTAAACATGCCTTTTTTCCCCCCCTTTTTTTTGCTAGAAATCATAAACATGTCTTAGTAGCCGAAATAGTAATTTCAGAAAGGTTTTCTCCGTTCAAGCCCTCTCTCTCTCTATGTTTGAGGCCTATTTGTCTTTTGTTTCACCTATAGATTTCTTCTTCTTCGTTTTTCTTTTCTTCTTCTTCTTCTTCTTTTTTTTTTTTTTTTTTTTTTTTTTTTTTTTGTGATAAGTTTCTTCTTGATTAATCAATTCAAATTCTTCAACAAATGTCGGTTTCTGGTTAACCGAACCAAAAAAAAAAAATGAGAGATAAAAGAATAAAGACTGGAAAGAATAATAATAGTACGTGCTCCGCAGCTTGTATAGCACAAAAGAATCACTCGAGTATAAGGAATAGAAGGTACAAGTAAATAACATTTTACTAATAAGATATATAATCTCTACTTAATTAAATTGTATAAGCAAAAACAACAATTTCAGCATATTAAGGAGAAAAGCAAAATATCATTGCTTGATGATTCAATTTAACTTCTATGTTATCATAGAAAAAATAAATGTCCGTTTTTTTCTTACTTTTAATATAAAATTTGAATGCAAGATTTTAGTGTGTGTTGAGATGAGAAGAGAATGCTAACATAATTGGGAAATTTTTTACGCCTCTAATGATATTTATTTTCTCTATTTATTTACATATTAGAAAAAGACAAAGTTTATGATAGGAATTGTACTTGTTTCTTAACTGTAGGTACTGTTATTTTAGTCATTAGATTAAAGTTTTAACGCGATCTAATCTGTGAGTGTCTATTTAAAAATTGACAGTGCAATTCACAAAACAATTTTCAGTTATAATTTAATTTATTGAAAAGTTAATCCGACAACTAAAAACAATAGTACGTACTAACAGGTTTGAAAGTATAGTTCTTATCATTAATTTTTCCCAAGTAAAATATCAGTGCTTGGAAACGAAGAACAAATGTGTAAAGTAGAGCATGAGGCAATTAAAAAGATTTTTAACAGTTAACAAGGCGGAGCAAAATATCTTTTTAAGTAAGTGCACCATGCAAAAAAATTAGAGCTACTATCAATTAAATACAGATATTATTACATTTTTTTTAAATATTAAGTGGGGTATAATTCAATTTTTCTTATCAGATTTAGAAAGTACAATAATTTAATTATCTGAAAGTAAGAAATTGTATTTTTACTTGTAGAGTAATTTTCATGCTCTAGCTGCCAAAAGAATTATCCAAAAAATAAAGCCATTTTCCATGCTGATTAAAACCATGAAAAAAAATAAGTTGACGTTTCAAGAGTAGAAATACCAAATTGCAACTTGTACTGATAAGTCTAACAAAAAAAAAAAAAAAAAAACTTGTACTGATAAGTATGACAATTTTGTATTGTTTTTAAAACATATGAGATAAAGTAAGACAACACTAGTATTTGGTGGTTAAATTTGTAATTAACTAGAAAACTAGTGAATTGATATATAATAAAATGGGAGGGGCCGCTATTGGGCATATATTTTTTATGATTCGTTGTATCAATTAAATTATTTTAATATAATTATTTTATTTAATTTATGTCATATAATAATATTTTAAATAAAAAATTATTATGTTATAAGATTTTAATGTAAGAAATTATATATAAATAGATTAATTATCACATATTTTTAAATTAAAACCTATAAAAATCAGATGATATGGGATATATACAAAATACAATATGTTTCCATAATAAAAATAGGGATAAATGAAAGTAGTAGCCAGTTGGAACATAGCGGAGAAAAGCAAGGAAGTGAAAAGAGAGGGTGCTTTGGCGTTCAAGTAGGCTTTTTTAAGGATACTACAAGGCTAAAGATTAAATGGTGCAGTAGTGAAAGTTAGATTCGACAACGACTTGTCCAAAATTCTTCTTCCTAAGAAAAACCCCTATATCTATATCTATATCTATATCTATATCTATAAATCTATACCCTGCTTTAGCTTGTGGGCATAACTTAGGCTAAGGCTAATTCGGTAGCCACAGATCATAGCGACTGCACTACGCCTTCATGCATGGACCCCCACCACCTCCCTAAAAGCTAAAAGCCCTAATGATCAAACCCCTTCAAGTCATCATCTATACATATATCTGTCAATATATAGACACACACACACACACACACACACATATATATATGTATTTATATATCTATACATATATATGTGGACTATAGTCAACCACCTCAACCAAATCTATATTATTCAAGATTTCTTAGATTTTTTTTTTAAGCTTGCCATTTTGTATGACTATAGTCAACCACTATAATCTCTTTTTTTTTTTTTTTTAATTATTATTTTGACATTGATAGATGAATAATACTAGCGGAAAGGCATACATTTTTTACACACACACACACGACATCATATAGCAAATGACAGTATTCAAAGTAATATTAATATTGGAAATGTACAATAATAATTTTAAAAAATTATAATTTTTAGTATAACGTGGGAAGTGTTATATTAATGAAGTTGATGTCACTTTACATTAGAGTGGAAGAATGGTCATAAATGTACAAAATATATATGTGCATTTGCATACATATTTATATATATATATATATATATATAAGTGTATTTAGATATGTGTTTGTCATTAATATTCAACAATTTTGAGATACAGATAATTCCCCGAATTTAAATTCCCCAAAACCATATTAAAAAAGAGGGGAAAAAAAGAAGAAGAAGAAGTATCTTGAGTTCTGATTATTGCTAGAGTGAAAAACTGACTTCATTATAGCCAGAAGGATGGGCACCAAGCCATGGACGACAGACAATTTATTTGCCCCAAAAATATAAAAAGGACAGGCAATTTTCTGAAAAATGATAAATAAAAGGGGATATTCAGCATAGAAAAAAAAAATCTAATTCTCATTTCCACCGAATATATATATATATAATTCTCAGAGTACTTCTCTTGTGCATATATGTATAAATATGCATGACTAGTTTGGCTACAATAATATACTAAAGTTATACTTCGGTTAGTTTTTGTTTATAATAAATGTCCCAAGAAAAAACAAAATACGCAACAATCAAACTTTTTAAATATATTATTGTCTAAAAGCTGAAAATGCCATCAAACTGTTTTTTCATATTGAAGCATTTCGTCTAAGGTATAATATTATTTTAATTCATGGACATCTCACTTTTCTCTGTGGCGTTACCAAGTTTTATTTTATTTTCGCAAATGGCATGTATAGTAGTTTACGTACATTCATATAGATGTTCACATGATCATCCATTAAAAAAGAATAAAATAAAAATGCAAAATTCTTTCACATATGTGTACCACTTAATTTTTTAGGGTAAATCCTACTTTGTCTTGTTTTGAATTGTGAAAACTCTCACTTTATAATTTAAACTTTTAAAAATATTTTACTTAACCTTTTTTATTAGTTATTTTTTTAAGAGTCGTACTAGGGACATTAATTTTAATCCTAAATTTTTAAATACAAACTCATGAGTCATATTTTCATTAACATATATAATCAATTGATGTGATAATAATTAAATACTTACCAATAAAAATACAACAATTCATATGTCACATAAATTGGTAGTCAAAAATTGATATAATAATTTGTGTCCTTAGTATTT
Source organism: Ficus carica (assembly GCA_009761775.1). Lineage (NCBI taxonomy): Eukaryota > Viridiplantae > Streptophyta > Magnoliopsida > Rosales > Moraceae > Ficus > Ficus carica. Next base: position 7,692,113 of record CM019741.1, on the reverse strand, counting down.
TTTTCTTTTTTATAATAGATAGAAAAATAGAAGGTTAAATGTGGTCACGCAATTAGATTTTAATAAAAGGATTAAGTGGATTTTATTAAAATTGAAAGAACAAAGTAAGAGTTTTTAAATTCACTATATAAAATGAAAATATCTGAAAAAATTAGGAGGTAAAACTTAGACTGCTAAAAAAGTTTACATTATGATCACCTTACTTTTTTTTTTTTAAATTTTTTTATGATCACCTTACTTAATAGAATATAATATTTCTGTCCTAGGTCACTATAACGACATCATTACTGTCAGTATAATAATAAGAAGCTGCGTATTAGCATTGAACACATTTTTTTAAACCTGTTTTGTGAATTTTTTGAATTGATAAGTTATTCTCTATGCTTTTAATTTTGACAAATTATATTTAATTTTAAAAAAAGTTAACCACGTACCTCATGAACGATGTGTTTTTTTTTTTTATATGTATATAAGTCTGTTTACAAACTTTATTATTATTATTTTTTAGTTGAAATGCTAGAGCTGAGGGTAGCAGCAATGTCATGCAAGCTTTCATGAAGGCTAATTGCATTAGGATGTTCCTACAAGGAGGGAACTATAACTTTAGATTCTCATTTTCCATACTGGAAAAAATTGAACCTCTCGATCTTTCTGCTATAAATGTGTATTACTATAGCTGAGCTAAATTAAAATTAGCTAGAAGTCTGGCATTAGAAGTCTGGCATAGTGTGCATAATTACCTCCCACAGTGTTCTTGTCTGGTTTCTGAAGAGTGCCAATAGAACCGAACCAGAATTGTGCATTGTAGTTTTCTACTTAAAATGATTAAATTATGGAGTAGTATCAAGATGCTTGGCTTTAGAAAACAATTTGATAGATGCAGAGTTTGGCTCTGACAGAATTAGTAAAGTTGAAGGCATTTTCACAATATATTGCGTCGACTTTTAAAATGTGTTATCATTTGACACTTTATTTCTAAATTTATAATTTTGATAATTTATCCGGAACTTTTTTAAATTGTTGCAATATGACTCATTTTGTTAACTAATTTACATTAAATCGAGGCTCATATCATCGGGGAGTGAAGACTTTGATTGGCTTATAAGTGTCACGAATTCTCTTTCAGTCAGCAACTGTATGGAAGTTATAACTTAGTGAGGTACTCCACTTATGAGTCCACTAAATTCCTCCTCTTAAAGGCATTTGTAGTTGATCTGTCTCGTGAGATTGTGTGTGTTCTTGCTTATGTGAGTAAAAAAAAAAAAAAAAACTATTTTACCTTAAATTTTATAATTGAATTTGGAAAATTTGTAGTAGCTAGTATTTTTAATTTGTTTGGAAATATTTTGTTAGAAATGAGATTTCCGTCTTTAGATAGGACGTACATGTTCGCTAGGACTAAATTAATAGGAGGTTAAACCAAATGAGGTATATTACAATAATTTAAAAAATTTAAAGATGAATTTTCAAAAATAATAATAAATATAAAATACAACAGTACTAAATAACATATCTAACCATATTGTAAGTGTACAGTTACCTGTGGCAGAGAATAATATTAATAATTGATGTACATAAGAACATTGTTGTTAATCATTAATCCAGAACTAATTAACACTTTCAATTATCAGTGCATATGCGAAGAAACATACAATTTCTAGCGCATTTAGCCATATCAAAGATTTGTGGGGAATCCCCAACAAACTCCAGAACTACCTAATTATAATGGGTGCAAGTGACTATGGGTGAAGTACAAAATAGTCTTATGAAATGGCTATAGTAATGCAGCTCAAACTAGGGCTGACAATTCGTATTCGCGGGCTGGGCTCGGGCCAGCACGATTACGGCACGACACGATAAGCATGAGCACAAACACGACACGATTAATAAACGGGCTAGGAATCTAAACACGAACACGAACCGTTTAATAAATGAGTAGCACGACACGACACGCGAACACGATTATTAAACAGGCCACGACGGGTTGGCACAAAATCAAACACGTTTATGACTCATTTAACACAAAAAACCCGTTTACGGCCTATTTAACACGAAACGGATTTCTAACCCATTTAACACAAAAATTATGGATTAAAAATCACTTAAAATTCTAAATTCACTAACACAAGAAACTCATCATATTCATATAAAATATAAAACTAACAACTAGAATTATCAAATATGCATAATGATTAAGACAGACATTTCTTAGAATAAAACATAAGTCTAAGTTGTAGTTGGTGTCCATATACAAATTACCACTCAAATAAGTCTCAAATTGTCACATAATTAAGATCCAAAATATTAAGACAAACATCAAAAGACAACAAAATATTAAAGCAAAAGGGAATGCTTTCTTACTTGAGAATGATAGCATCATAGGTTCCAACTCCATAATTTGGAAAGTTGAAGTTCAAATTTAAAAAATGTAGTTTCAAAATGATGAGTAAGTTTTACTGTTTTACATCCTAATAAATTTTTGTCTTTATTATCTATAAGATTACCCTAATACCCTAATCCAAATATATATACATAATTAGGTTTACTATTTTATATTATTAACTAGTTAACTATAACTATAATTCATTTACTATTTTATATTATTAACTAGTTATTTTATATCAAAATTAACATCTTTGTAACTTCTGATTAATGTTGTCTCAGTAGTAAAATTTTTTCAATAGTTGTGTTCTGGTCTTGTATCAAACACACAAATGGGCTTATACTTGTTATAAAAGAGCTTTAGAATAGTTTGAAAATTCTAACATAAACGTGTTAATTGTTTTAGCCCGTTTATTTTCGTGTTAAACGTGTCGACCCAATTTCGACCCAATTATTAAACGTGCAGTCCAAACCCATTTATTACGTGTAGTTTTCGTGTCGTGTCACCACGTCGTACCCGAAATTGCCGGCCCTAGCTCAAACAATCCTCTTACAGTGTTCAATGTTGCCTTATAGATGATAAACCGTCTGATATAAATTTTGCGATCTGGATTATGCATATTGACTTATTTGATGCAAAAATTTTAACAAATAAGTTACTAAACCTTGTCATTATCTTAAAAAATAAATAATTAAAAAGAGTTAACCATCGAAGCTTCAACTTCTCAAGGTGGTTATTCTCAATAAATAAATAAATAAATAAAATAAAACCTCAAGGTGGAGTTGACAAAAAAAATGACATTATTTGTATCATTGTAGTAATATATAATTTTTTTAATTATAAGATAGATACAATCCAAGAGTAACTAGATACATCAGATGTTCCATTTATCTTCGTAAAAACTTGAATTGCTTTTCTTTTGGTTGTTTTGTTTTGTTTCGTTTTTTTTTTTTTTATTATTTATTTTACAATTTTCCAATCAAACTTAATTATACTTTTTCTTAAAATAATCAATATATAACTTGCTTAATTCTTGAACGAACAATGTGCTTCACCCGAGTTAAAAATAATTGTGGAACTAAAATTCTGCTTTTGATCAAACTACATTCTTTCTTCTGTTAAATAATCAATTAGCAAGAGTTAAAGTGAATGATAAGAGATGAAGTGAGACTCATAGGTGGAAATCAAAAAGTAATGAAAATTAATTAAGGTACTATTTAGCTAAAAGTTTTTTTTTTTGGGCGTAATTAATGAACATGCAGCCTGCTGTTTAGGTTTATTAACTTTCTTTAAGATCTATTAATTAATTTGCATTTGATTATAGTATCGACTAGATTTTTAGTTATGCCCTTTTTTGATCCAAGAGCATGCTTGTATTTCTTTACCATTAAACTTAATGCATGTTACCTAATCTAATACCCCTTTTCCCTCTACCATTGAATTTAATTCTCCAATAGTCGATAAAATGTATGCATAATCCATATATACCTAACTTAATTCGTGGTTCCTCATCTTATTATAATAAAAAAATAGTGATAGGGGATCAGATTTTAAAGTTTTTTTTTTTTTTATACCAATTCACACGACGATATCAAGTTTATCATCTTTTTTTTTTTTTGTTATTTTCCCTCCTAAAATTTCAAATTAGAGGGGATTTGAATTCTATCATTTATGTTAGAGTTAAATATGAAAATACCACTAAATTGTGATTTCAACTAGAAATTAATTGTCATATATAGGTAAAATTTTAAAATAATAACTGACATATAGTTTTTAAAACACTTAATAATAAAAAAAAAAAAAAAAGACAATTAGCGTATCATACAAATTAGTATTGAAAACTACGGAAATAGAGTTGGGGTCTCTAAGTTAAAGTATGACAATAGCATACTCTTAAGTTCATAATCTTGAAAAGTTTTTTCTTGAGCAATTTTCTAGATGAAAACGTAAAGCTGGTCTTGCTCTTTTGAGAACAATGTTAATTTTTTATTTTCCTCAAAACGGAAGACACTCCCATCTTTATCTTGAATTGATTGTAGTCATGCGCCCAAAAAAGAAAAAAAAAAAAAAGAAAAAAAAAAGAAAAAAAAAAAAGGAAGTTTGTCTCCATCCATGTCACAGATTTGTACTTAAAGCCTAAAGATCTGTGGATTTTAGCACTTTTCCTTTATCATACAATGATAAAAGTAAAAGTACCTCTCTAGTTATTTAATTTTTTTTCTTTCCTGCTAGTTGACCTAATAATTATGTACAATATATTGCTTGGGATGTTAAGTATAGCCCATAGTTATATATGTTCATGCATACCACTTTGATTAACCTAATTAGCAGGACTTCATGCAAAGAACCTGAATCTTTTCCCACTTAGAAAATTAAGGCCGATCTACAATGCTGTTAATTATGCTAATAATATTAGTTTCTCGTGGTCGGATTTTAGTTCATATCTTAATGTACTTTTGCATGCCTTTCCATAACTTCTTTAGTAAATATATTTTTAAAAAATGTTTAAAGTATGTTAATTTACCAAAAAAAAAAACAAATTCTTATAAAAAAAAAAAAAAGGTCATTCAGTTTTCTCTGAAATGATCAAATCATTGATTGATTAGATAATATAGTCGATCAGTTATTGACATTGAACGTGATAAATTAATGATTTCATTGATTAACTCTTATTTCAATTTAAAACTTTTTTTTTTTTTTTGGTAAGTAAGGAATAATTTCAATTTCAAACTTGATTTTAAAGGCATGGTGTCCTACGGCTTTCAGTAACTAAAAAATAAAAAATAAAAACAGTTCTAAATTTTGAACTTTTACAAAAATTCTCCACTTTCAACCTATTCAGCTCAGCCCAACAGGGAATCTGGAGGCAACAAGACTTGTTAGAAAAGAAAGTACAAATTCTTATAAACTGACACACGGCATGCATATAAATTATGCATATTTGAGCAATTAAGGTTTCTCTAATTAAGACAATAATAATTGTGGAGGTGCTTTCCATAGGCAAAACTCAAAAAAGAAAAGAGAAGACATAAATGTGGGTCTTCATTGAAAAAGAAGTGCTTTTTTCCAACCAAACACTTTGAGAGAGAGAGATAAAGAGAGAGAGAGAGAGAAGAGTTTTGTGCATGGGTTTTGCTTTGAAAAAGAGGAACTTGGGCACACGTTTATGTATACAACAACTACAAGATCTTTGTGTGTGTGTGTGTGTGTGTATAATATATATATGTGTGTGTGTTCTTTTTTTTTTTTTTTCTTTTTTTCTTTCTTTCTTTCTTTTGGGTAAAGAAAGATGAGAGAATGGAGGAGACGAATTGAATGAACCTAGAGAGAAGTGTCTCGAGCAGACTTGAGATGAAGAAGATTCGGTGGCCCAACGGCAAACCAAAGGGCGAAAGCTCTCCACATGTGGGGGCCGAACGCCCTTTTTCTCTTTACCTCTTTCACGTGCCCTAACCATTCAAAAACACTTCCCTTAAAAATAAAAAAAAAACCCACATCTTGTTTTTTACCCTCACATAAATTCAAGTACAATGAGTTCCTATTTTCTACTTGGAGGCTAAATTTCTACTAGGTAAAAGGTTCTATTCATGCGTATTATGTAAGTTTGCCGATTTGATAATCATTATTGATGGTCTCTGTGAGCTCCTGACCTGTTAACTGTTAAAGGTCCATGGATATAATATTTTATTATCCTATTGGTAGTCTCGGTTGCTGCTTAATCTTAACATATTGAACGGAGAACGTGAAGACACCACTGATCTTCCTTTTTTACTAAAAAAAAAAAAAAAAAAAGAGTTCCTATTGTCATTTGAACGATACTATTTATTATCACTAATGATGCAATCTAACCCCATCTTAGAAGATGAATACTATGAAAATTCTACAATGTTGTATCATTGTTGTATCACTAGTTGTGATAGATGGTTTTTTCCCCCCTAATATCCCGTAAGTTGTGTTTTATCAGTACACATTTTAGATTTCTAAAAGCTTTATATACTATTTTTGTAGGTTTGTACGATTGAGAAGGAATAACAGAAGAACAACCCCAGAATTTTCGTTACAAAAGTGAAGATCTCAGATCAATTTTTGTATTTGAAAACTGTAGAACAGATCCGTTTGTTTCAGTTTTGAAAAAGAAAATTACTGTAGAAAAATATTGTATTGTGTTCAAATTTATTACTCGTCCGGTAAAAGTTAGAACTATAGTCAATGTCCTTAAAAAAAAAAGAAAAGAAAAATTCCAAAGGAGTATTTTCTATTTAGCCTTGAGGCACGTTCTTTATAGTTCTATTTTATTTTTTAAAGTTCTTTTCATATTCACTGACAGCTGAGCAATCTTGGCATTCCAAAGTTTCTGTACGATTTTTTCAAACATCTTCTTAATTAATTTCTTAATTTTTTTTAATCAAATGTTGTCTCCTTAGTTGATCTCATCTCTTTTTTTATTTATATTTTTATCCTTTAAATATACTTATGGTGCATTTAATATTCCGGTTAAATTTGAATTGAAATAGAATTTTTAAGTTGAAATTGATTAATTTTTTAAAAATTAGTGATAATTTTTATTGATTTTTTCAAAAAAGACAAAAAATCAATCGTAAAATACGGTTGAGTTTAAAATAAACTCAAATACTAAACGTAAATACTTTGGAATTCAGGTTCTAACCTAAAAATGCAAACTCAATTTTTTTTTGTTGTTTTTTTTCCCCTTTTAAAAGTTAACAAATTTCTTAATTAATTTTTTAAAAATTAATTAATTTTAATGTAAAAAGTTCCAAATCAGATCATGTCTCAAATATACCCTTAATATCAAATGCTTAGTGTGAAAAGAAAAATGATTTAATGAAAACTGTCTTTTATTTTTTTTTTTAATTGAAAAAACTGTCTTTTAATTAATTCATTCAGAATCTAGACGAAGTCAATAATTATGAAGCAGCTGATAGAAGGAGGAGCAAGAAAAACACATATTCTTTATAATTTTAGACTTTATTTAACATTTAAATTTAAATTTAATTAAATTATATTTTTTCATCTTAATTTTTATAATTTTTTAAAAAATTAATAAAATTTATAATTAAATTTTAAAAAATCAACCTACTTAAATTTAAAAATTTCATTTCCAACTAATAAAATTTAAACTAAGTTTTGATGCTAATAACTGTATATTGTTGATATGATCGGTCATGTCATTCACATCATGAATGGAGGAAATATATATATATATATATATATATATAAATTTGCTAGAAGGGGGACGAGATTTTTTGCTGGAAATTAAACATCTTTTTTAAGGTCCGTTTGGTTGGTAAGTTTGGTTTAAACTAAACTGTACTTTTTTCATCATGTTTTTTGTCTTTTCTCCAAAATTTTTTTGTCTTTTCTGAAAAAGTCAACAAAAATTACTATTCAAACTTAAAAATTTCAACTCAACTCAAACTGAACTTGTGCACCAAACAGGCCCTTAGATGGTTAGATTAGACTATATTATAAATATAATTTTTTAGTTTACATTTGATTCATCAGGTAGAGATAAAATTTTTAAGTTAAAAGTTAATTGACTTTTAAAAAATTAGTTATAATTTTTATTAATTTTTCAGAAAAAGATAAAAATTAAGATGAAAAAAATATAATTTAGTTAGAATAAAACTTAAATGCCAAATGAAATCTTAATTCCTATTAAAACAAATTTAAACATTATTATTCTACTTCCAGCAAAATAACATGAATATTCCACGTAGAAATTTATCCACAATAATTTTCTTTTTGTTTTGTATTTTTTGCTGAGATTATCCACAATGATTTATGTGGCTTAACATGGACTTAGCTCGAATTCATAAAAACCAGTTCGAACTTGGCTGCTACACGTAACTGATACAGATCTTGATTCTTGATTCTTGATACACGTAAGGGCTAACTTCCTAATGTTCTTTAGTTAATTTTCAAAAATTAAATTTATGTCTCAAAGGACATTAAAATTGTTTTGGTGTTCATTTCAAAAAAAAAAAAAATGTTTTTATTGTTTGTTTGTTTCTTTTTAATAGTTGGTTTTTGATTTAAGATAAATGTTGTAATGATGGATAAACATCATTTAATGCAAGAACAAATGTGTTGGCTCTTTTAATAAAAAAAAAAAAAAAAGGGCAAAAAAAGGACCAAAAAAGGAGAAATTAAGGTGGTGTTTGTATCGTTCTTATTTATTTTATAAATGATTTTGTTTTTTTGTATGAAAATAAAAATGACAATATCTGAGAATGACCTTTTTATTGTTTTTGAAATTTTATTTTGTTATGTTTTTAGAGAGATTAATTTAGAAATAGGAAAAACATGAATTGTATTTGGATATATTTATCAAAATGTGTTAAGTCTTGAAAAGGAAATCAAAAATGAGAAAATAGTTTTTAATCAGTTTTAATTATAACTTTTAACTGTTTTTCATTTTCTTTACAAAAACCATACTGATCATGTTTTTTTATTTATTTATTTATTTATAAGTTTTTGCAAAATATATATTGTTTAAATAATGTTTTTATTTCATAAAAAGACGTGTAAAAATATTTTCTCAATCTCTTAGCTTGAGTTTGGTTTACTAGTTATAACTAATTTTTTGATTAAAATTGTTTGATTTTTTAAAATTTAATTAATATTTTTATTTACTTTTCATAGAAAGATAAAAATGAATTACAAAAATTTAATCTCACCCGGTGAATCAATGGAGCTTTTAGAAACAAGATCAAATACCACCTAATTGCTCCTTATCAGACGAGGAACGTGTCTTTATTGATAAAAATGCATGTAGTTTTTTTAAGGTTTTTTGAGGTTTTTTTTTTTTACACGATAGGTATGATAAAAATCATATCAAAATAAGAAAATACACTAAATTAATATAATCCAATATAGATTCAATAATTAAAAAAAAAAAAAAGAATCGGACCATTGGAGTCCCTACCAAGAAAAGAAAACAGCTTTTGATGGATCCAAATCAAAGAGGATGGATGAGTTGCAAAATTTGCAAACGATCTTTAAGACAATGATGCGAAGCCAAAGTGCACTATACAATCAAAAGATAGATATACACAGATATACATACATAACTATAAGCTTACAAAAATAACTGAGTCTGACAGTCTTTCATCCCCCATTTTGCTTCTTCTGACAGAACTCAATCCAAAACGACAACAACATTTTAGATTTGGGACTGTAGACGGACTCCTACTTGGACTCCACGTTTAATTAATGAAAAATAATAATAATAATAATCGCAAAAAAAGAAAAAAGAAAAATCATCAGTTTATTTTTTAGAACTGTGTGGAGTTTGGAGAGCGCGTGTGGTAGACGCACCATGCCCCAAAAGCTCTCCCCTCTCCTTTGTTGACGCGTGTGGTAGACGGGTCATAATGCTATAGCCCACGCGCTATAGTAGGGTGGATAACACACGCGCTAGGACAGAGAGAAGAAATCTAAAGAGACTCCCCCAAAGAAGTAAGGGGTCATTTTGGAGAATTTTAAAGATGGGTTTATAAATGTATTTTTAATTAAATTATGAATTAAAAATGAATAAAAAATTTAAAAATTTAAAATACATTCAAAAAAAATATATAAAATAAATTTATTTTATTTATCTCATTATTACGAGGATAATGATATAAATTATTTTATTTCGACATTAAATTAAAAAATTATGAATATTTAGATTTTATTTGATATTTAAGTTTAATTTTAATTAAATAATATTTTTTTTATATAAATTTTTATTTATTTTTTTAAAAAATTAATAAATTTTATAATTAATTTTTAAAAATTAATTAACTGTAATTTAAAAATTTTATCTTTAATTGATAAATCATACACATGCTTAAATAGAATTTTTAAGAAATAGAAAAGAGAAAATGAGTTATACATTTAAAAATTTTGAAGTTCAGAGGTAAAATATAGGAGATAATAATCCAAACGGATCCTAGACTGTAGACGAGTCATGTGACTTGAGAGAGAGCCCCCGCGTAAGACCAAAAACTAGGGAACAAAAGTCTTTATACTCTCTCCCTCTCCTCCTATTGCCTTGCTTTTGCTTGTGTGATTATTGGAGAGAGAGAGAGAAAGAGAATGCCGAGAGTTAGAGAGAGAGTGTGAGAGGGAGAGAGGAACCCACCTCAGTTTCGCTTTCTAGTAAACTTATTGCTGAGCTAGGAAGGGTTTTTAGAGAGATAAAGTGAGAGAGGAAAGAGAGAGAGAGAGAGCTCTGAGGAGATTAAAAAAAAAAAAAAAAAAAAAAGCTCCAAAGAGGAAGAAGAGGAAAGTAAGAAGATTGATGATGGTGATGATGATGATGATAGGAGGGGAAGAGAAAAAGGCTCACAACAACAAGCACACATAAAATAAATAAATAAATAAGTATATTATTTATAAAAATTAAAAAGAATTAGGTAGTAGAGTCTATAGAAGAGTAAAAACACAGAGGAAAGGTCGTTATTGCATCTTTTCTCTTTTAAAATTTTCTTTTGTTTATTCTATACACATATATGATATGCTTAGTTAGTGTGTGTGTGTATATATATATATATATAAAGAGATAGATATAGATATATATAGGGAGAGAGATATAATCTGAGTGTAGTTCTTTCTGGTGGGTATAATAGTTGGTTGCTGCTGCTGCTGCTGCTGCTGCTCTTTTCTCTCTTTCTGCCTCCCCGGACCCTCGAAGGAAAGAAGGTGTCTCATAAACTAACTTTTTCGGTCATAAAAGCCAAAGTGGCAGTGGTAGTAGTAGCCAGCAACAGAAGCAGCATTAGCCAGCAACAGCAGTTGTATAACACACAAACACTCTCTCTCTCTCTCTCTACCTCTCACACAAAATATATAGAAAAGCCACCCAACAAATTACTCTCTCTCTCTCTAATCTCTAGAGAAAAAAGAAAATTAAAAAAAAAAAATTTTATTTGTTCCCCCAACCAATCTCTGTCTCTCTTTCCCCTCCCTCTTTCTTTCTTTCTTTCTCGAATAATCTCACTGATACAATCTCAGAGACCCCACTGCTTCCTTACTACTCATATAACACCTACATAGATAGATACATCCATGATTTAGTTCCCGACCACCTCAAAATTCCCTCTCTCTCCTCTCTTTCTCTCTCTATATCTATCTATCTATCTATCTCTCTATCTATCCATTCACGTTATTTCTTGCTAGCTACATATATATATATTCATATATCTATAGGTTCAGTTCGGTAGAATTGAGATTGGGGGTTTGTAATCAGGATCATCAGTTGTGGCTACTACAAGGAGGCTGCCCTCGGATTCCGGCGCTTTCGCAGACTGGGTGGCATCGTCCTCCTCTACCGCCGCCGCCGCCGCCGCAGCAGCAGCAGCCGCAGCCGCAGGGCGGGCCTCAGTCCCCGACGACCTCTCCCTCGGCTTCAATGCCGGGCCGACCGGCGGAGGCGGAGGTCCCTCCTCTTCCTCCTCAGCCGTGTGGGCCGCCGGATCCTCCCGCCCCATCAACTACGGCCTCCCTCCCGAGATGGGCATGGTCGGCCTCCGCGACCTCTTCGTCGTCGCCCCGGCCTCCTCCTTCCACCACTCCAACCACCACCACCACCACCACCACGCCGACCCCAACCTCCTCTCCGACCACCACTCCCTCAACGGATCCAACCCCGCCACCGCCCTCGGTGTCGGCGTCGGTGTCGGCGTAATTCCCCTCTTGACCGCCACTCCTTGCCTCGGCCCCGTCGACGACGACTCCAACAATGCCCTCGGCGGCCCGATCGCTCGGGGCCGAAGCGGCGGAGGAGGAGGAGGAGGAGGCAGCGGAGGAAGTGGAGGAGCAATTCAATTGTGGCAGAATCAGCAGAGTCAGCAGCACTCCCATTTCTTCAAGAAACCGGGGATGCTGGATCAGGGAATAAACCCCAATTTGATTCAGAACAGCGGCGGAGGAGGAGGCGGAGGGATTATGGGGTCCGGTTCGAGTTCGACGGCGACGTGTCAGGACTGCGGGAACCAGGCGAAGAAGGATTGTACCCACCGGCGGTGCAGGACTTGTTGCAAGAGCCGGGGTTTCGAGTGTGCAACTCACGTGAAGAGCACGTGGGTCCCCGCGGCTCGCCGACGGGAACGCCAGCTGATGACTGTCGCCGGTGGACCCGGGTCCTCCGGTTCGACCTCCGGTGCCAAGAAACCTAGAATCCTTGCCTCTCAAACGACCACCACTTCTCACACTTCAACTTCTAACACCACTCCTCCGAGAAGCTTCGACACCAGCTCTAGTCACCAAGGTTTCAAGCTAATTTTCCAACTTTAGTTAAATTTTCTTATAGCAGGTCTTTTATTTTTAAATCTAAAAGAGTAAGAAGGAAAAAAAAAAGAAAAAAGAAAATAAAAGAGTGAAATTGAATAGGGTTTGTGTTTGTGCGGGAATTGTATGCAGATGCGAGCTTCAAAGAGACGTTGCCTGGGCAAGTGCGTGCACCGGCGGTGTTCAAGTGCGTTAGAGTGACGGCGGTCGACGACGAAGAGGGCGAGTACGCTTACCAGGCGGTGGTGAAGATCGGAGGTCATGTTTTCAAGGGTTTCCTGTATGATCAAGGTGTCGAACCTAGAGATGGGTTTCCAAACATCTCGGAATTGCATTTGGGTGGTGGTGGTGGCGGCATCGGAGGAAGAAACGGGGCGTCGTCGTCGTCACCAATCCTCGATCCCTCCGATGTCTACGCCTCCTCCAGTGCCGCCGGAGGCTTGCTGGGAGGCTCAGGCTATGGTAATCCAATAAATTAACAAGGGACACTAAAAAAAATATTTTATTTTTATTATATATCATGTTCTTCCAAAAGAGTACATCAACATGGACGAATATCAATGTTGGTGCATTAAGGAAGACATACCATTGCAGTGTAATCCTTTCCTTTTTGCTCTTTTGCCTACTTAGTGGTGATTTTTGTATATCGATCAGATATATATATATATATATATATATATATGTTTCTTTCTTGTATATCGATCAGACTTGCATTTCATTTTAACATATGTTTCTTTCTTCAGCTTTGATCGGTTTTGCTTGTTTTTTTTTTTATTTCTCTTAATTTCTTGTTATTACTCATATTATTTGTACTTTTACCATACTGGGGATTGTCACCGTTGCAGTTTCTGATCACTGTTGAAGAAGTTTCTTGACCCAAATCAAAGAAACAAATAATTGTTGGCGAAGAGTTCCTGTTCTTATAGATATATTAAAAAAAAAAAAAAAAAAAAAAAACTTGTTTCGTTACAACTATTTGCTTTATTGAGTTGCTGAACTTTCTTGGTTTCTTTTTTCCCTCACTAGAGTTATTGCTTCACAAAGGTGAAATCTACAGTATAAAGTATTTTTTTCAAGGGAGATATTTTAGCATTGCGTGAGTTTTTTAATGTTTTTTTTTTTTTTTTTTTTGGTGTTGCAACTTTGTCTTTGCTTGTACGCGCTATTTACTCGTGAGTTAGATGTGGATTTTTCCTCCCAAGTTATTACTGCTTTTGGAATTTAACTTATTCTGAAGTACTGGATTTTCTTTGATCAGATCAAATATTTCTAATATTGTTTCCTAAATACACGCATATATATATATATATATTGAGATTGTCAAGGTTGGGGCCTGAGCGCCTAATATCACGCTTTGGTGCCACATGTTTTTCCTGTTTGATTTGATTAGTTTTTTGTTCATCCTCAGCTTTTAAGCAAATGAAAACTTCACAATCATAGCGCTTCTTTAGACTTTAGCATGGGAAGTGGTTGTGATGTCGCCATCATTTGTAACCAAGTAAGAAATCTATAAACATGTATACATATATATATTATATATATATATATAGAATGTCATTCATTCATGTCCTCTTTGGCCCACTCTAAATAGTGTGGCGTTTCTGCAATTATATTCTTGACGACTCTTTTGATTGCATGCGTTCATGAACAAATCATACATTATATTTATACATAGATATGCATATATGTATATATGTGTATCTATCTATGTATATGAACTATTTCTTCTTGTAAGTGAATAATGTACTAGTCCATTGTGTGTGTGTTTATATATATATATATATGTATATTTCATCTCTTAGTGTTGGTTCATGCTATTTTCACTATACTTGATCCGTTAGTTTGTTTAATTATTTTTCTATACCTTATTGCATGCATAATAAGTTAATGCTGAATTTGATATATTCAATGTATTAGACATTCGCAGTGTCTTTAATTAATAACAGAAATATACATGTTCATGTTTTGTTTTATTTATTGTTGTCATGTCATGTGTTAACAAATCTTTGGCTTGGCTCTTATATCAAATCGTGCTTAATTAGCAGGATAAATGCTGTCTTGTTTAATTTCCAATTTAATACTTTATTTATTTATTTATTTATTTTGGTTGAGGTGCTCGAGACATATGGGTGACTTGCCCTTTATTTGGCAAATAATCTTCCTTTGCACATTACAAATGTTGACTATTTTGCCGATTAATCATAGAGAAGGTCATATGTCTTAATTCAATGCTTGCTTTTAATTCCCCCCCCTCTTTTTTTTTGGCCTTCACATGCTGTCCCCCTTGAATGTTTTCTGTAAATATTTTATTATTAGTTGGATATCAGCATGTGAATTGCATTAACGTCAATTGCTTTTTAAATATCCTTTTTTTTACACACACACATATATATATTAAATGCATATATTTATATTGCTAGCTAGCTGCACACAACGTTCCTAGATTTGATGTATTATATGATATGATCATATAACTACAATTCTTTTATTTTCTTTCTTTCTTTCCTTTTTTTGTTTTTTTTTTTTTGGTTTTCTTTTTTTTTTGTTTTTTTGGTCCTATGCCTTTCTGTAAACTATATTATACTGATACATGTCAACACCCCAAACCCGTGTCCGAATATAATTTTATCTTTGGGAATCTAGGACGGATAAATCATACGATGTTAGGAATCTAGATCTTGTATTTCATGTGACACAGTTTGCCTAAAATGGATATATATATATATATATATATTTGCTAGCGTCTTCATATCTCTCTCTCTCTCTCTCTCTCTAATGTCTCTTTCTTCCAAATTACTTTTTGCTTGATTTTTTTGGAAATGGTTACTAAGTAGGCTAGAAAAGTGGTATGGGATTTTGACAAGACATGGCCCATTTCTATTATCTAGGTCTGCTAACTCGTTGCATAGCTAGCTTTCTCTATCCTTTGTCTAATGCACACATATTACACAATTTAACGAACAAATTCTTTATTGTTATAACTTTTTGAAATGAAATCCATTAGTCATGGTTTCTACTAGTACTTAAAGGTCGTTTTCCAATTACATTAATTCCAATGATATTATGTTTTTGGCTTCTTTCATGTGTCCTTGAATTATATTAGCCAGAGAATAAGGTATCGGATTCGTGTGGAGATTGCAGAAAGAAGAAAATGCTGTGCTAGTTTAAGTATGTCTTATCTCGTCTAGTCTTGCCTGCTAGTTTTTCCTTCATGTTTCCACTTTGTTGTTTTCTTTAAGTCAATGTGCATGTTTCGAGTGGAAAAACATGTTTCAACGGTACAGAATCGTTTCGAGTGAAAACCCGTTTTGATTCGGTTCTTGATCGCAAATAACAGATGTTTGATCATGTTGACCTCACCTGTTTTCCCATTTGAGTGTTTTAATTTTTTATTTTTTTATGTACTCTTTGCATTTGCAGTTCAGTATCTACAATTGCATCATGTAGCTGTTGCTTCACATGAGTTCAAGTGTAAGTTTCAATATGAAGCTCTTTGGATCCTCCTTTTCAATTTAATTTACGATACAACTATCATGTTGGATGTTTGGTTCATTTGTTTTGTATGTTTTCGATTAGAAATATTGATAACGGGATATACAATCCCATCGGGGCCAACTCAGCAGGTGATGAGGGAGGGGTTTAGGTAGGAATCTTGGAGAGTTTTCACTTTTTCTTTAGTAAGTGGGAGTTACGGCCGCATATCGTCTTTTTTTTTTTTTTTCGTTCTAGAAAATACAACTGTTTTTAGATCAAATCTTCGAGTCGATTTCTGAACCACTAGGGAAAAACTGATACTTTGATCATGACATGCACTTTAAGTGGTGTGGAGAGTTTTATTCCCGAGCTTTGTTATTTGTAGTATGGTGCAGCTTGACCAAACTAGAGAAGAATGAGATTCTTCCAAGTACTACTGTTAATGCCATTGCAGCTCTGCTGCTTTCTTACTTGCTTTAGGCGCCTTCCATTTCTTGCATGTTTTTTACCCATTCGTGGCTGCTATTTTCTCTTCTGTTTTTGCATCTTCTAGAAAATCTTCAAAACTTCCATTGCATCATGATGATTTCTTTCTTGTTCCTGTTTCCATTTAGTACTTCGACTTTTTTCATATCTGATATATGACTATTTATTTCATATATATACACATTTATGCATGAATATTTTGGAATAGGCATACCTTAAAATATTGAATTTTCCTAGTATTTTTCCTTAAAAAGATTATATGGGAGTGAAGTATTTGAGGTAAGCTATTGCTTTGATTTTAAGTTTCTTTGTGTAGAGCCAGCCTTCTAGTTAAGTGGGGGGCATATATTCTAGGTATTAATTTCAGTATTTGTCCTCTAGTAAATGACTAACGAGCTTTTTGGGGAAAGGGTAAGGTTCCCCACTCATTTACACTTTACCTCCGTCACGCCACTATACATTAATGTCGTAATATTAATTAGTAAATTACGAGATTAATGTTAGTTCTTGTGCAAATATCACAAGCCTCAAGTTTCTTTTGGCTTTTTAAGATAGTATTATGGATCTTATGTGCATGTATACAGCATAGATCTATATTTAGAATAGTTTGTTGGTTGCATTAAAGACTTTGCCCTATTGTGTGGTAGATTTTTTTTTTTTTTTTTTCTCTTTTGGGTACAATAAAAAGACATTACTATCGCAATTAATTCAATTTGTGCTACAAGTAAAGAAGATAAAATATTGAATGCCCTCGAACTGCCGTGGAAAACGAAAGGTCAAGACTTACAACCTAAATAATCGGAAAACGGTACGGTTTGCAGTTCTGGAGGAAAAAAATAATTGACAGAGAAGTAATTATGAGTGCGTTATTACCCTTACCGACAGACTACTTTTGTTTCCTTCACCGGTAACTAGTTAGGTCTGTCTTTCGTTTTTCCTCTTATAGTACTGTTCAACCCAAAAGAAAATATGTTGTGATACAAAAACAAGTTCCAATATGTATATGCTAATGGGGAAAAAAAAAAAAAAAAAAAAAAAAAAAAGGGAAAAAAGGTCCACGTTATGTTCATTAAAAAGAATGATCAAGAATTCTACTGCTTTACCGACAGTTCTGTTTTAAACCGTCATGTATGTATCAATGCAATGCGTCCCTTTGTTTCATAAGGTATGTACATAATGTACACCTTTTTTCTTAGTTATTTTTTTCTCTAATAAAATTTGCTTTTCTATCCAATTCAATGAAAAAGATGGTTTCTAATATTTAGAACCACACATTATGTTTCTTTAATTTGCCAATGTATGCCCTTTTGAAAAATTAAGTATCCAACTTATGTCTTCTCTAAAATTTGCCCCTTAAAAAATTTTCTCGGTAGAAATATCGTATCGTACAAAACTCCTTAAAAATAAAAAATAAAAAAATATCTCTGCAATTATTGTGGGACAAGGCACAAGTATGTTACAATATTCCATATCTTATATATCTTAATGGTTTAGTCCTGAACCCTAGACAGCCAAAAGAAAAATTAAAAATAGATGACATTACAAAGAGATATGACAATAAGGGTGTGAGACATAATGGCGAGGAAGAATAAAATATCAGCCCCACGTTGGTACGTATAGTAATGATCTAACTGGATCGTTCTCTCTCTCTCTCTCTCTCTCTCTCTATCTCGTACTTGGTATTATTCCACTTGATAAACTTCTATACGAAAAGAGGCCCTAAATTTAGTGGATCTTTCAAGGCATTTTTCAAATGGTCTCTGATTGGTTTTTATGGCAGTAGTTGGGACTCTCGGGCATATCGTACGGATTTTGTTAAAAGGGTTTATATATATATATATATATATGATGGTCCCTATGATCAACGAATCTCTAGCGTTTCCAAAATGACAGTTTCTACATTTGGTTGTAGATATTTCTTTTTCAAGGACAATAATCTGTGTACACGTCTAATTCACATTTCCGAAGTGAGTTTTTCCACTATAATTCATCCAAGCTTGGGAAAAGAAGAATGCCCAACTCAAGTGAAAGTTTCTGTAAATGGTATATTGATATTTGCTCGTGAATTTGGCTTTTATGATTAATGTATATATAGTTGTACAAGCTGTATTAGGAGATAAACATTTGAAAACAGTATGATTTGTTAAAAAAAATATATATATAAAAAAAAATGATAATAATGCTAGCTGTTTATTAGTCATATTTTTGTGCGGTGGATGTATAGTACTGGTGGCAAAAAGGCTGATAACGATAGTGTTTATGGCATTTTCTATTGATCCCGCGCCTTCACTTTTATGTTATATGAAATAATGAGATTATATGTTGGATGTGTATGAAGAACATTTGAGAAGTCTCTTTTTTCATTCCACCTTTAGGTGGTAGATGTATAGTACTGGTGGCATTAGGGCATAGGACGATGTTTTTATGGCACCCGCTACTAAGCATCTAGTCTCAGCGTTTTTTCATCATGTGAAGTAATAATGAAGTTGTGTGTTTGATGTGTACATGAATTGGTCTCTTTTTCATTCTGCGTATCAATAATTTTCGTGGTTTATGAAGTGACACTAAATAGGAATATCACATCGATGCGACCACAACACTAATCTTTTTTGTTTTTGTTTTTTGTCTTGTTGTCATGTGTTGCAAGCTTCCAAAGTTAAAGTTCAAAATCTTTCAACGATGGTATCAATGATTTGGTTGAGAACGTATAATTAAGGTTTGTGGTAAAATGGGGGTAGTGGACATATTGTAAAAGTGAGTGAAGTTTGGTATGCATTCGCAGTGTCATTTCATGTTGGCCTAGTGAAATTCTGGTAAAAAGTTGTTTTATCTAATGCTAGACATATACATATACATATATATATATATATATAGAGAGAGAGAGAAGAACATATAGGCTTAGGGAGAACAATTGCAAAATAAAATTGTAATGATAATATAATATATATATATATATATATATATTTAGAGGAACATATAGGCTAAGGGAGAACAATTGCAAAGTAAATTTGTAATGATAATAAGGAAAGAAGACTGACAGCAGAAATGAAAGATTTGGTACTGAAAAAAAAACCAACTTAAGTGACTCAATTTGGTTAATTCTGCTTATTGCATGCCTATATATTTACATGATTATGATACTAATAACAAGATTAGTATAGTTGATGTGCTGCCTCATGTGTATTATTATGGCCTTATGGGTTTTATACTATAATTTTTTTATTTTAAATTTTGTATCGTTTTTTTTTTTTTTTAAGTTATTTTGTATCGTATTAAGCATGTAAACCTTTTTTAATATATGTAAATGGTAAGAGAGAAACGAGTATCAAAAGAAATTAGAGAACAACTTAATTAGATTGGCACTTTTAGTAAGCTCCCACCTCATTAATATTAAAAAAAATGAAAAAGTAAAAATAGCCTGAAAAATAAATAAATAAATAAAAAGCTAATGGGCAAAACAACCAAAAGAAACCAGCGAAATAAAGGGAGCGACCATAAGATCAATCAGAAACCAACACCCCAAAGAACAACCTAAACCACATGACCTTTAAAAATCAGTCTCTAAAATAGAGGTCATTAAAAATCTTACATGAACCTTAAGTTTTTTATTTTATGTTTTTTACCTTCAAACATAAATTATTAATCTTTTGTTAAGTTTTTTCAGCTAAATTAGGGAATGGGCATTGCTAACAGAATTTTCTATTGCAGATGGTGCGTGCTAAATAATTCCCTCAAATTCTTTAGGTTTTTGATAAATAAAAAACACATAAATGGCATGTTTACTAAACCATAAAAGAATGTAATGTGAAAGGTAATAGGATTGGAAAATAAAGTAATAAAATAAAAAGGAAGATCATTGATTTCATTTTTAGTATTTACTTGCGTATTAGATGGAGTTAAGAGAAACAATTCTATTCCTTTTGTAGTGTTTAATAACCTTAGTAATGGTAATCTTATTAATGTAATTACTAAAATATCCTTTTACATAATAATAATAATAAAAATTAACACATGAAAACTTATTAAAGGTACATGAGTTAATTTGATTTGTATTATATTTGACAAGGAATCAATCCAGGAGGATGTAAGAATTAACATTCCTATTTTTCATTCCATATATTATGTAGGGACCACAAAAATCTCATTCTCCATTTTGTAAGTAAACACATGATTAAGTCGGAAAGAGAATGACAACTCACTTTTTTCTTTCTCTTTGATGCAAAGTAAACATGCCCTGGTGAATGAAATATACATCCAATTTTGTTATCTCATTTTCTGTCTAGATGAGAAATCAAGTTTAGAAAATTAAAATCATCAATATGATTAAAAGAAATTAACAAACTTTCTTTGCTTAAAAAAAAAAAAAAAAAAACATATAGAGATATAAATAAAAAAAACACACACACACACACAAAGAGAGAAGTAGTATCGAGTTATTTAACTGTTTTGGTGGTTTGAAGTTAAATGATATATCCACGAAAATGGTAGGCGGCTAAGAAACTTGCAGAATTTGAGAAATTAATTAAGGATCTGAATTCGGAAAAAATTGGAAACATAAGTACGGTGCTCAAAAAAAAAGAAAAAAAAAAAGAAAAAGAAAAAGAAATAGTAGAGCTTGGAATTATGGCTGCAAGAATTTGAAATTATAAGTTGGCTAAGAAAGTCGATCACAGTAGAACCCATTTGATCTCATGACTAAGGTGACTCGCCTTCGGACTTGCTGCTCTACTCTAAAGTCAGCAGCTTGCCTGAAGACCTCGTCCCACGCCAAGCTTTGGTGCTCGCCTTTAGTCCACAACTTACTTACTCCAAGCTTCGATATGCCTTCACCTTCTCCCTCGGACACATGCCAACATGTTGAAAGCTAAAAATGTGATTTTCCATTGAGATTTTTACTTAAAAAATACGACTTCGAAGGAAATTAATAGGGTTATGTTGTGATTTGGAATTTGTTGCTTCAGTTTCATTTCTTTGTTGGAAGTCTTTTTCCCTCTGTTTGTCTCTCTTTGGCAGTGGACTACGATAAAAGAAACAAAAATAGCGAGTGAATTAACTTCGAAAAAAAAATACAAATGCTTGTTGAAATGAACGATAGATATAACAACCCTAAAAAAGTGTTCGAATTTTTCTACTTTTACTATCGATGACCATGATTAATTAGTGATTGATCATTGTAAATATGTGTTTTTCACTTATTGATGATAATGAAGGTGTTAGACAGAAACAAAGGCAAAACATCAATCCCAACAAATTCAGAACTGAAACGAAAGCCAAATCTTGTAAGCAGGTGAGCAGTAAAACAAGAGTCTCGCAAATTACAATCCCTCTCTAATTAAGAGCTAGACATTCTGCGTACCCCCATACCAATGAAAGGTACTCTCTACACACTTTACTCTAAACATTTAAAAAGATACAACTTTTTAGATACTGTATATATTAGATATTAACACTAATTAAGTATTAAATAAGATGTCAGATGTCTATTCATCTAGTTAAATTAGATCTTTTTTTTGAAAATTGAATCGGCCATCTTATAAATAAATAAAAATTTTCGAAAAGCTTTTTTTTCTTTACCACAAAATCTTCAAAACTACACTACCATAATAAAATCATTGTAACTTTCGCAATGAAAAAAACATCCCAGCAAAACAGATGTAATTAAATAAGATTGGAAAAAAAAAACTTTTTTTTTTCCATTTTAAAAGAGGAAAACAACATAATGTTGAAGAAAAATTTAGAAACGTATGTAATTAAACAAAAAATACAAAAATACGACTCCATGTGCTAACAAGACCTCAAAGAACAAAAAACAAAAAAACAAAACAAAAACAAAACAAAACAAAAAAACAAAAACAAAACAAAAAACACAAATAAAGTTGTTTAAATAAAGAGTTATATATACATGTGTGTGTAATTCCATTTGCTTCTGTCGAAATAATTGTGGAAGGAAAAAAAAAAAAACGATAATGATATGTTTTATTTTAAGAACGTAAACGATATGGTTGTTAAATAAAAAGGGAGTTATTAGTTGGTGGGTTGTAAAAGATTAAAAAAAAAAACTATTTAATTATAGGATATTTTTGGAATAATAACAGGGCTGTAAGAACTAATAATTTGAATTTTAAATTTAAGGAATGGGTGGTTTTTTGAAAATACTGTTTTCTTTATGACTAAAAATTGTGTTTTTTTCCCCCTCAAAGAAAAAAAAATTGTGTTTTTTTTTAATGCAAAAATGAAAGAAATTCATGATTTATGCTAAAAAAATTAATAAGTGATTTTGTTGTTTTTCACTTGCGTACGACTATTTAAAAAAAAAAATTCTACAATAATGTGTTTTTTTTATAAATATAAATGATATTAATGTCTTTTACTTTTATAACTTATTTAAAAAATACTTTAAAAAGTCATGCCAACAAGTTAACGATAAGTTACCTATCCAAATCTCATTAATGAGCTCTTTAAGTTCTATGTTCATTTATTACCATTAAAGTTTTTTGGTCAATCACTCAATTTGTTACAACCATTCGATCAACATCACACGACAAAAATAACGATAATCATGAATGAGTAAATATTAGAATAACTATTAAAAACTCTTTCAGGTCAACTGGTAAAGTTATCAAATGTCATTATGCCAATTATGATTTGCAAAAAGCTTGCAAAACTTGTATTTTTCCTTATTCTTTATAGCTCGGAATAAAAAACTTTTTAGGCAATTATTTGTTTCTTAAGTGGTGGAGAAATTACAAACAGTAATACACCACTAGTGCTTCAGAAAAAGATAATCAACAAATGATCATGATTCTGTAGAGTACTATACTTAAGAGGGACATGCACTTCAATTGTAAAAAATATATATATATATATAAATACATATATATATAAATATATATATATATATATATATATATATATACCGTCACTACTAAACTTCGCTTTCTACAGAGGAATGAAACCCCAATGAAGAATTTTGGAGAATTTGGAAAAGTTGCTACGGACATCCAATATTTTACTTCTCATTCATATCAAAAAGAGCCTCAAGATCAAAGATCCTCTTGAAAAGCATTTATACATTGTAATTGCACATAGATAGATGTTTTTTGTATTGCTACCTTTTAGGTCTTTTTATATTATTAAGCATTGTCATGGGATGAAGAATATTGTCAAAGTGTCTTTTGCTTGTTGTCTAGTGTTTGATGGCACATATATATATATATATATATATCTTGCTTTTTGTTTGCTTGAATATATATATATCTTGCTTAATGCTTACATGCACTATGCTTAAAGTGCAAGGTGGTCCTTTAGTTAATGTTTCGAATTCTATGGCAATAAATAAATGACAAGATATTATGTCATTTTCATTTGGTAAATGATTTTTCTTTTAGTGGCCTACTAGTGTATGACCCCAAAAAAAAAACACACACACACACTTAAATGCCAAGAATGTTTCTCTTTTGTGTGTAGATCAAATCTGAAGTTTTTTTCCCCACTCAATATTTGACCCCCAATCTTTACCCTGTGTTACACTTTGGTCCAAGACCTTTTATTTTTTTATTTATTTATTTTTGGGTTAGCATTTAGATATCTAAAATTATAAAAATGTAATTGCATATATCTGTCCTTTGTGGCATTTCTATTAGTTCCCCCCTCCCCTCGTAAGTTGTCAAATTAATATTCCCCAGCAGGTGAACACCTTATAGGGTATTTGAT
This sequence comes from Ficus carica, assembly GCA_009761775.1. Classification (NCBI taxonomy): domain Eukaryota; kingdom Viridiplantae; phylum Streptophyta; class Magnoliopsida; order Rosales; family Moraceae; genus Ficus; species Ficus carica. The sequence goes on along the minus strand of CM019741.1, from coordinate 7,667,764 downwards.
GAGAAAAAAAAAAAGTCTATCTAGCCATTCTTTCTCTCTCTTATCTTGCAAGTTTTTATCCTTCTTGTGCATAGAAATATGCCAAAATTCTCTCTTTTATTTGTCGGGTTTTTTACAAATTATTGCTTACCAAAATTAATGTTTGAAGATAGTGAAAAGGTTCACTGCTTCTCTAAAAACATAACTGCTATTTTTTTTAAAGGTGCAGTGGAAACAAATATTTTCTTTCGCTTTCTAATTCCTCAAGAAACACAATAACCAAATAAATAAATAAAATTAAAATAAAAACAGCATAGTAAAGCAATGGTGATTCCAAATGAAAAAACGAGTCACAAGAAATGTCAGTATAGTACGATTAACATTAAAAAAAAAAAAAAAAGAATAATGCCCATTTTGAATCCAGAATTCGATTGGATTTTTACATTTATTTGAAATTGGTAAGAGGAAAATATACTTACAAAGAAATAGATTTAAATTCTGGTAAAGTAAAAAATGAATTCTGAGTACAATTGTATTATTTGCAGTTTGAGTTTTGGCTCAATAAAACTTTTGTTTTAATGTCCAGTGTAGAACTTTCAAACTTAAAATAGAATGTACCCACCTATAATTTTTCTACTAATTTATTCTATTTTCTCTTCTGAGCATAAGCAAGAGCCTATGGGATTTTGGGCATTAATTTTCTTTCGGACAAATACTCCCATATGTGGTTCATGTACTTAGCAAGTGGCCACTTAATGGAATGAAATTAACTAAATTGTCCCAAGGACCAACGACTGCAACACTTTTACAAGGTTAGGGATTTAAATGCCAAGACAAAAGGATCAGGGGCCAATGTGCAAAACAAGGTAAAGATTGGGAACCAATGGAACCAAGTATATATATATATATACATATATTTATTTATTTATCCTTTTATTTAGAAGGCTCAATAGACTTGACAATTGTTATCTTTTAACATGAATAAATTTGACAATTTAATCTTTTAAACACTTACGACAATTTAATATCACTTCAGTTTGATACAAAAAATTAAAAGTTAGAATTCTTTTCAAATTAAAAAAAAAAAGTTAGAAATTGAAATTGATTTCTCAAATAATATTTTTGTTCGATTTTGTTGTCTAAGTTTTTTGATAGACTAACAACTTGATCACCAAGAATTTCGCCAATAACAGAAATAACACATCTCTCTCCTCCCAAGTATACCAGATGTCCTATTAAGAAGTCAACTCTAAGTTAGACTTTTCTAAGAATTTTTTTTTTCTTGTTAATAAATAGACTTTTCTAAGATTGAATATTGACTTCATTTTATCCGTTAAACGCAATGAGATCCTAAAGCAGTACTACTAAAGAACCTTTTTTTTTTTTTAAATAAAATAGAAAAGGTTATAGGAGGAGATGTTGGAGTTATCAGATAATCCCTAAGCCTCGATAGCTCCGCGTGATATATGCTATATATTTTCTTGCCATATATCCCGACCAATATGATGGGAACGACTCGGACCCAAATCATAAGTGAAGAAGGCAAGCATCCTACTAACCCACCTGCTAGCACGTTGGTGTACTAATAAAGCACTTCAATCTGCAAAGAATCGACTCTATTGAGGACAAATTACCAGATTCTTCTATGATATAAAGTTTGCAATCTACAAGAGAGAAATTTCTGATAAGCTGTAAACAGTCTAGGTACTTTTTGGCTGGAAAATTATTTATTAGGAAACAGTGACACCAGAAAGCTCTAGTTGTGCTACTGAAGCATTAATGGCATCAATAACATCCATCTTTCCCCTACTCACTGCTTCATCCATTGGAGTCCTCTCATGGCTGCACATAAAAAAAAAAAATTTGAAAAAAATTGTGACCATTAAATCAAATTAATTAAATAAGAAGAAAACTAAACAAGGTTTTAGTTCAGAGATCAGAGAGGGGCATACCAATTCAGTACGCTAACGCTAGCTCCTGCCAAGATCAATTTCTTAACCACCTGCAAAATGGGCAAACACTTGAGCAATGAACTTGAAATAGCTACAACAATTGGGGATATTGGTAAGTTCTGATAACTACCTCAATGTGCCCATTGAGGCATGCCCAGTGTAGAGGTGTATTCTTTTCTTCGTTAGACGCATTAAGATCCTGCTTGTAAGCATGAACCGAGACAACATCAACGAATGCAGTGCACGGCAAAAACAGCACCCCGAACATTTCAAAAGCTTTGCAACATGTCTCTTTCTTGTTTATTTGTTGGGGGGTTTAGGCAGAAAATGTGATTTGAGTGACCGACTTGGTACCATTGATATAACCAAAACAATCTTTGGGAGGAAAAACCATTTCTAAATTTAATTTCCAAACATGGCACCTTATGCCTAAACACTAAACATCTAACAGAACTAGAAAAATCTACTTCTTCCCTTAAACTTCATGGAAGTAGCTTTTTTAGTAGGCTGTTATGCACTATTTTTATGCCTTGCTCTTCGTATGCAAGCTTACAACTAGGAAGAAAGCTGGTATTAATAATTCTTCGACAGTTCAATGAATAATAGATTCACAGATCCACCTATAAATGTAGAAGTTTGTACAGTAAATTACACAGATACATATTATCCGGGACATTTTTTAAACACACTAGAACGACAACAATGAAATGATAATGGAATGACATTCGATGAATAGCTTGATGAAATCTTCTGAAATCAATGATATAGCAAACAAATGGCCTCAAAAAAGAAATTTAATGAACGTTAGTAGGACAACTGTCTCACCACTCCTTTACTGATAAGATATTCCACGATTTCAAGATATCCATTGGCAGAAGCCATATGAAGTGCTGCAATAAAACGTCAATGCTAAATAGAATTGATAATAGGTGGTGGCAGGCATAGTGTAGTGGTAATTCCACTTTTCACTCCACTATAAAGTGAAGAGTTCGAATCCCCCCACCCCCAGTTCAAAAAAAAAAAAGGGGGGGGGGGGGGGGGGGGGGGTGGGGGAAGAATTGATAGAGCAATCACCAGAGATGATAGCTTGTTACGAGTCTCTCTAGTCTTTTGTCAATTGTTTTAGAAAGTAGTTTATTAAATCACCATAAGAAAAAAAACCTAATCAACCAAGGTAGCAAGAGAGAATCTAATTCATGTTAGTACGAGCTTTTACATTTCTGGTTCAGGATGTGCACCCAAGCTCGTAAAGGTGGAAAGAAAAAAGGCATTTATTTCCTCCAGGATCTAAAGAAGATTATAACACAATTTTGAAACTAAAAATACATAAATTCCTCACATTTAAACTGAATTCGTCAATGTGAAATGAGTAGATTAGAAAAGTCATTCGTAAACAAAGCATAATCAATTATACTTGATGGTAAGGGACATTCATCAGCAACAAACATGTCTCACTGCACCATGACTTCAAGGGTAATTTAACAGGCATTTCATTTCTCTTCGTAAGCCCATTTCACAATGCACTTAATGATAGAAACGCAACAAGTCTAAAATCCACTTCTATGTCTCAAATAAATAATTAAGTATGCAACCGTACATCATGATCTTATCCTTTTTCTTTTTTCTGCTCAACAACCAAAGTTTACCCTCAAATGCCACTAAAAGGCATTGTTGTTCTGAGTTTTCCAGCCTGTGTCAATATCAGCGTCGATTTCACTATGCAAAAGGATTTCGATTCCCTTTCTCCATCCAAAATAACAAAGCCAATAAGCCCAATAAAGAAAACCTCCTAGTTGATTAACATGATTTCATCTCAAGTGTCCAAAGGGAAAAGGCTACAATTTACTCAAAACTACATGGACTGAGGACCAATAAACCCATAGCCTAGAACCTTCACAAGCAGGGGCGGAGCCGCCCATAGCCGAGTGGGGGCTTCTGCCCCTAGTTTACTTTTATTTTTTTTTTTATTTCAATTTTATCTATAAAAAATTTACATTTTAATGATTACCCCTATATAAGTCCCCTAAAATCTTTATTTTTTAATGTAGGCCCCCACTGAAATAATAGGCTAGTTCCGCCACCGTCACTCACTGTTTATTCTTTGGCGGGGAACAAACAAAAGACCATTTAAGGTTATTTTCAAGATCATATCTCTTTGCTCCTTTGTGGGCTACACCTATATTTGCTTTACAATAAAACCATGTTCCATACATATATGTCTTCAGTTGCTTTGGGATTCAGGGTCTATTTAACCACTCTTCATTAACAGTAATTGAAAATGTAAAAGTTCACAAGAATGAAAATGTTAAAAAAAAAAAAAAAAGGGAGATAAAAAGAAATGTATATGAAGTGGTTGATTGAAGGAAGAAAAAACAAACCAGTTCGACCCAGTGAATCCTTGGAATCCAGAGAAACACCGGCCGATTCCAGGCTCACGACATCATCAAGATCATCATATCTAGCAGCCTGAAAAACACCAAACACACAGCAAAATAAAAATAAAAAATAAAAAATAAAAAGAATCCTTTCTGTTCAGCGAAGCAATTTAAGAGATTGAGAAACGATGAATGAGGAAAGAGAGAGATAGAAGGACCGCGATTAAGGCTTCAATGTTCTCCGGCGTGTTCGCCTCGCCGTCGGCGGCGGCGGCGACGTTGGCGGTCTCCTCTGCCGAGTTCAGCTCCACTCCCATTTTCAGAGTCTCTTCCTTCGTCGATGCTCTTCTGTTTCCCTCGCTTTTAAGGGCTTTGGTTTGGGCTTTGGCCCGAGTGAGGTCTAACAGGACTTTTACAAAAGAAGAAAGAGAAAATTACCTAAATAACTTTTTTTAAAATTTATTGATCAATATCACATAAATTTTAGTTAATTTTAGTTTAATTTTATGTTATATTAGTTTAGTGTTAATTTTTTGTATCATTGTTAGTGTAATTGTCTTTAATTTTGTGTCATTCAGGTGCTTTTATCCATATTGTTTAAAAATATTTTTGAAGTAATTTGTTTAAAAATATTTGAAATAAATAGTATTTTTTTTTTTGTGTGTGAAAGAAAATAGCAAATTTTATTAGATAAATAGAAAATTTATCTTTAGTAAGTAGATTAATTACTCATAAATTTTTAATTTGTTGTTATTGACTTTAAATATTTTAAAAAATGCTATTTTCTTCAATTATTTACTTCTTTCTTTGATTTTTTTTTTCTAATGAAAGCTTATAAGAGTTTAATTTAATTTTAAGGTTTAGAGTTTAAAAATTGTAAATTTTAATAATAGGACAATTAAATTTGATTCATTTAACATACTAAATTTCAAACTTGAGTACTTAAAATATAAAAAAGGTGAGTTTTTTTTTTTTTTTTAATAAAAACTTATGTAATTTGATAATGTATAAAATTAGGAGGGCAAATAAGGGCTAAAGTCATAAAATATTTTGTCATACACGGAAATTTGTAAGAATTACCAAAACCTAGGGGCCAAAAGGGAATTTTAAAAATCCACAGAAGCTTATGAGAGTTTAGTTTAATTTTAAGATTTAGAGTTCAAAGAATTGTAAATTTTTACAACTTTTATAACAGTATATACAATTGAATTCGATTCATTTGATATACTAAATTTTAGGTGAAAGTCAAATTATTTTTTTACTAAGACGTGTAAGGATAGCAAATACAATTGAATTTGATTCATCTGATATACTAAGTTTTAATAAATTAGGTGAAAGTTAAATTTTTTTTAATAAAACATAAGGATAGCAACCCCATCGTGACTGCCACCCGTGCGGTGATAACTTCTTGCAGTGGCCCTTGTGCCTGGAAACTGCATGCAGTGTGACAACTCTAGCAATGGGACCTTTGCACTCTCCGGCAAGGTGAGCGGATCTCAGTCGTGGGTTCGAGGGAGATGACGACAGCACCAGGGCATCGGCTTGGTCGCAGGATGCGATAAAGTCAGAATCTCATGAAATTCCGTAAAATTGTCGTATTTCTTAACACGATATGATTCAGAGAATTATAAAGCATAACCTACTGACAAACGAATATGGAAGTCAGATTAGGATAATATACAACTAAAATGAAGGATGATAATTCTTGGTTCGGAAATTAAAAAAAAAATCCAACAAATTAGAATGTAAATTTCGATGGATAGAACACACCAGTACTTCCACCGATTTGGTACAGAGTTTGCCTAAATCCCATTGTTATTTCACAAAGTCTATCCTAATTTTTTTTTCTCTTTTTAAGTTAAAAGGAAAAAAGAGAGAGAACTGTACAAGTATTCCATTTGGGTTTCCAGCTTATTATGTACCGAAAAGGAAATGAATCTATTTTCTACCAAGCCTAGCCAGATGCTGCTCGTGTTTTGCAGCAGCTGCTTTGTCAGCAGCCTCCCGTTTAAGTGCCCTCTTTGCTCGTCGTCCGGTTTTTGCTTTCGCAGCTTCCTTTTGAGCCGTCTGACTAGAGGTGCCAGCACCACCCGAGTCCTGAACATTAGATCGGTAGACGGGCCTCGGCCTTGCTTCTTGGCGACCGGCCCTAACAAATCCATTATCTCCCCATCGTCGGTTACCAATGCGGATACTTGACGAAGGCCCACTCAAGTACACCTCATCTAGGTCATCATCCAAGTATTCTTCTTCCTCGTAAAAATCACACTCTTCAATTTCGGGGTAGGCATTCACCTGATCCTCCACCGTCAACAGCTTAAACCATGTAGCTCTCAGGAGGAGGCAAACACTCTCCTCGAACATGTAATCATGAATGCTGCAGGAATCCACCAGCAAAAAGTTCAGAGAAAACGCTAGAACTCTATTATAGAGCATGATTTTTCGACTAGACATGTAGCCCAAATTAAAATGTAATTCAAAGAGATATTAGCAGAAGAAGTACACTCTTCAAGTTATATACCCAGGTGATTTAAAGAAGCAAAAATGTTACATGTCAGACATGCACTAGGATCAGTTAGGATAATCCATACAATAGACTTGGTTACTTAGTGAGCAATTGAGCATCACCCGAAATCGCCAACTTGCTACAACTTGATGGGATTAAAACTTTCTTTCAACTTTACCAAGGAAAAAAATCACAGATATTCTGCTATTTAAAAACAAAAAACAAAACATTGATATCCACGTTTTCTTTTTCACTTTTGAGCACAAGAAAGGGGATTTCTTCTCCATGGTTTCCTTATCTCATTATACAATGGTGTAGAGAATTCGTGAAAATCCAATCCTTAACTTTTGTTAAGGTCGGATTTAAGCTCATCGATGGTAAGCTTTATCCATTAATTTCAGAGACAGGATTCTGACCGGCCAAATACATAAGCATAGTTTTTCAATATTTTTAGTTATATGCATAAACATGGTCATCACTTCAATCTAAACAATCAAAAAAGCGAAAGCAAAGTGAAACAAGAAAATAAAGATAGAGATTCATACCTGCCATCAAGTGAGCGATGAAGGTTAAGGAACTCGAATGAATGCTTACATTGCGGACAAGTTGGATTCTTACTGTATGTTGCCCACTGAAGAATGCAATTCACACTGTAGAAAACAAGTGTAGAAACAAGTCGGTAAGAGATCAGCTTTTCACTTTGTTAAAAAAATGAGGAAGTAACGAAAACTAGCAATGGTGCTTTAGTGTGATAACTTTGCCATCTTAAATTCCCGTCTTAGACAAAAAGCTTAATGAACTTTAGACGAAAAGCTACTTTGAGTTTCCCAAAACTCAATAATCCACAAGGTCATCGAGCAGAGTTGAAATAACAAGCCCAAAAAATATACGAGATGAAGACCCAAAAAAAAAAAAAAACATGGAATCAAATAAAATCAAAGAGAATTCATATGCACATTGTTATAGCTAAATTCAGACAGCCAAAAAAAAAAAAAAAAAAAAAAGAAAGAGAACACATTCTGCATATGAGTGTCCCGTAAAAAAGTTTGTTCAACCAAAGTTTTATGATTCCCTAGGATATTGCAGACTTCGAAGAAAACATTCAGCAATTCACACATTTGAATATTAAGCATTTTATTTAGCATTTATAGATGAAAGATTAAGCCTCAAGCTGCAAACTTAAATGAAAAAACTCGTTAACAAAATTTTCACCCAAAGAAAATCCAACAAGAAATGTGCTAAATCAGCTATCAACTAAGGGCAGGTTTCTAGAGTATCTGTCAACGGAAATCAATGGTCTCTATGAACACAACACAAACAGTTATGGCCATTCATACTTCATATATAAATATATATATATATATATATATTTTCTCAATGCACTCGCACAGCTCGAGTCCGTGAATGCAAGAGAGAGACGGGAAGGAAAGAAACTTCAAAAAGAGAAGAGAAAAAGCTGACTGCTCACACTATGGTCTACTTTCTCATGTAAAAGTCATCATTTACTCAACTAAGCATAGCCAACATCAAGATTCAACAACACACGATCATAAATAAATATGGCACTCTAATTTCCACATATTGGAAAAATTCTAAGTTTAACTTTTGTAAACATGGAAAACTATTTTTTGGCAGGCCTCAACATTAGAAATCAAATGCATCATGAAAGAAAAAACATAGAAAACAACCAAATACAATTACCAAGGACAACATGACTAGCATCTAAAGGCAAAACATTGCACAGAAAACAAATTATAATTATCCCAACACCAAAGAACACAAACAAAGAAGACAGGACAACCTTAATTTAGCATACACCAGACCAAAAAAGAGAAGCTTTAAGTACAAGAGTTAAGCACATAGAAAGCAAATAAACTAAAATAGACATAAAGAAAAAAAAAAAAAAAAGGAATTATCAGACAAACCAGTACGCGTGCTCGCAACCTTTTACAAGAGCAATCTCCTGAAGCTCTATCTTATCCAAACATATTGCACACACCCCACCATGATTCCCAAATCCCTTTTCTTGCTTCTCTGAATTCTTCCCCTTTTCACCCTAATTAATACAAACCCAGATTTAAAAAAAAATCAATTTTCAACACAATTAAAAAAAACCCAGACAGAAATTGAAAAAGAAATCATGCTCAGATCCAAAAGAAACCCCAGAATTTCATAACCGACATGGTTTTTTCTAAACGGAAGAATGGGTCAACATCAAAAATATCAGGAAATTCTTATATATTAATTTCAAGAACAAAAATGATTTGAAATCGATCTGACAAATACCTGATCTTCAATGGACAATTCGTGAAGAGCGGTGGGAATCTGTTCAACGACGTCCATTCTTAATTTTTCCGAGAGGAAATTGGAGACCAGAAAAAGGGGTCTCTCTGCTAATAATCTCTAACTAAAATGAATAAGTTAATGAGAATAAACCAAACTAAACTAGATAGAAAGAGAAGAGAAGATGCTGGAGAATAATTCTGATTCTTGTTTTTTTTTTTCTTTTTTTTTTTTTTTTTTTTCTGTAATGGGAAATTTCTTATTTACAAGACAGAGAATGGCTTCGAGAGAGAGGAGAGAGAGAGGGAAGACCCTCTTCTGTGGAAAAAGAAAATGAAATTTATTGAAGAGTCGGTATGTGGAGCTATAAATAATAATTATAACAACTATGACTTCTCTCTAAAAAAATAAAATAAATAAAAAATATAGGCCAATCTTTTTTTTATTATTAATAAGGCAATAATTTTTTTAATTTCTTTTTCGTATTCGTATTTTTGAGTTTCCAATATTTTGAGGCGGTAGACCGGCGGATGGGGTGCCACAAGGCCAAGTAGGATACTATGAGATGTGGAAGCGTTTTGCGACAACACGATTTTTTTTTGTTTTTTTGAGGTTTCTACAGTAACAGTGACTTTAGAAAAATTTCATATATTTCATGTCATAGCATTGATTTTTACAGGAAAAAATGTTGGAAAGAACGTTATAAAATATCATCACATAAGACTATTGATATTCATGATAATACCGACTAATCAATGATCATTGATTGATTATTATCTGTTTTTTATCATGATATCAACTGATAACTATCGTCATCAATTAATCACAGATTGATAACCAATTGCACAAGTAAGATACTAGTTAATTACTAATCGGTAACGACCTTTATTGGTAGAATATCAATTGATAACTACGTCGGTAATCAAATGATTACAAATCGATAATTGTCAAATCAATCAGATTATTGCAAAAATATAAAATTCAGTTAAATAACAAAAGCCAACAATCATCACATGCACAAACACCAAAATGAAGAAAGAAATTCGAAAACAAAAATCAGAGCCAGAGATCTCCTTTGTGCAACCAACACACTGGAAAGACCGAGGACGAGATGCCACCGCACGGAGGAGAAAGAAGCCCCATAAGGAGGAGAGAGAAGCAGCCGTTGAGGAGAGAGAAGTCGTTGCTCACGCAATGATCTCGACGTCGGCCGACAGCGGAGAGGGGAGATGGAGAAGGTCATCGGAGTATCGAGAGATGAAATGTCGCATGTGGGGAGAGAGAGAGAGAGAGAGAGTGTGTGGGAAAATTGATAATCTTGGGACAGTTTAGTCTTTTTAATTTGATTTATTGCATTTTCATTTATGTTAGCGTGACATAATTACGGCATGTGAATAATTATCCCTTCAAAATATTACTCATAGATAATATTGCTCATCATGGGCCATGGGCCATGGGCCATGGGCCTCCTTATTTTTGGCCCACGATGAAGGATTAAGCATCTTGGTTAGGGTGGTCAGAGGAGTGAGCTCGTCGCAATCGCATACACGGATGGAGGGTGAGGATTCTGGTGGGCCACAAAGACGAAATCCTCCGTTTCAACGGTGGATCTCCACACCTCACGAGCCTTGATCCCTTTGACGAGGCCGCGGAGGAGCAATCATGAGAGATGACTTCGTGATGTGACTCGGCATCACGGGGGATCTTGATCCCTACGCAGCAGCGAATCTTTTGGACCAGCATATGGCGAAAGATGTTACTCGCAGGCGAAGGCGCGTGAGTTTCACACGCTCGTGTGAGAACGGTTCCTCTTTCCAACTACCTCAACTACGTGGATCGACTTGCTATTAGTATTTCTAGCGGCTTTGCTGGTTTTTCTGTTTTATTTTATGGTAGTGGTGTAACAAGGTCGTTGTTTTCGTCTAGTATTATTTATATGTTGTTTTGTTAGTTTGGTTAGATTCCCTAATAATAATGAAAGTGATTTTCTCATCTTCTGAATCTATTGTTCGTCTGTCATATCTAAGACTTGTGGTTTTTGTGTTTTTGTTCTTTTAGTTTTTTCTATACAGAGTTAGTTGTGATTTTTATGCTTTGTTGGCTCTCAATTGATTATAATATTCCATGATTGTAGAGGTTTCATCAAAAAAGTCTACATACTCGATTATTGGTATATCGACATACTTTGTTATTGTTAGGTCTCAATGTATGTCCTTTTAATAGAAATTTATTAGATTTTACTAATAAAATCAGTTTTATATAGGATTTTGACTCCTGTGCTACAAGTTCATATGTATTATCAGTATTATTTTTTAGTTTTTTTCATTAATTTTTAGACGAAATCCGTTAGGTAGCATGACTTTCTTTTTAAAATCAAATTTCTGACACATTAAGTCCAAAAATTAACAGAAAAAACTAATACAGCCACATTTTAATAATTTAGAATCATTTAAGGTATGGAGGAAAAAAAACATAGACCAAAATTACATAAATTCAAACTAAGACTTTGTGGTTTTTGTGTTTTTGTTCTTTTAGTTTTTTCTATAGAGAGTTAGTTGTGGTTTTTTATGCTTTGTTGGCTCTCAATTGATTATAATATTCCATGATTGTAGAGGTTTCATCAAAAAAAGTCTACATACTCGATTATTGATATATCGACATACTTTGTTATTGTTAGGTCTCAATGTATGTCCTTTTAAAAGAATTTTATTAGATTTTACTAATAAAATCAGTTTTATATAGGATTTTGACTCCTGTGCTACAAGTTCATATGTATTATCAGTATTATTTTTTAGTTTTTTTCATTAATTTTTAGACGAAATCCGTTAGGTAGCATGACTTTCTTTTAAAAATCAAATTTCTGACACATTAAGTCCAAAAATTAACAGAAAAAACTAATACAGCCACATTTTATAATTTAGAATCATTTAAGGTATGGAGGAAAAAAAAACATAGACCAAAATTACATAAATTCAAACTTTTATGAACTAAACAAGTAATTTACATTTTTAAAACTTTCCTAAATATGTTATTCACAATTTTTTTTTATTTTTTATTTTTGGAATATTCAATTGGATGCCCCTTTGCGAAGGTTTTAAATGGGCTTGTACCGTAGTGAGCTTGTCAAGCCAGACATCCCAACCGGCTTAATCTGAAAATGTCTTTGAATTGGGCCATCTAGGCCCCTTTTTTTTAATTATTTTATTGGCTGGTCAAACGAAGTTTTTGGTTGACATTTGAACAATGCTGGATACCTAGAGTGGAAAGTGTGTTCTTTGTTATGAAACGTCCCGCCTTCTATTAGGTCCTTTTTTGCGGATTCGTTTCACTCAAGTGAAAATGTATTTTTTTTTATCTTTTTCTGAAAAGTTTTTTGTCTTTTCTGAAAAGTCAACAAAAATTACTATTGAAACTAAAATATTTCAACTCAAACTTACACACCAAACACCCCCTTAGTAATAGTATTTAGCACCGATAATTTTTTTAAATATATATATATATATATATATATATACAGCACTGTCAGCAATATGGAAGGAACTAATCTTTTTTTTTTTTTTTTGGATTCTTTACCATTCTTATCTTTCAGACGGCCTTGAAGTTTAATACAAAATTTTTGTCTCCTATATTATTCTTAAAAAGAGATTAAGGTTATATTTCTTTTAACTGTTATGTTATTTTATAAAACAGAGTTGGTAATTATATGTGTTTGGATGAGACAAAAAAAATTAAGCGGTGACAAAAGTCAGTTTTTATCATTTGAAAGTGGTAAGAAGGAAAAACTGAGATATTCCTCATTATAAGATAATTTTTATTTTCGAATTATATCTATAACATCTATATAAAGCTCAAATTGGTTTAATGTGCACTGTCTCACATTTAACATTCAATTTTTTGGTCTTTCTATTTTGTCTTCTTCTATGATCTCTCTCTTTCTTTTTTCTTTTTTTTTTTTTTCTTTTTTTTTTTTTTTATCTGACGCCTTTTATTCTAAATGAATTACATAACCTACACACCATCTAAAAAATGCACATGCATGTGAAGCACACGTCTTTACTAGTATACATTATATATGGAAAAATTGCTAGTAGAGATGTATACGAAAAATAGTGCTTTGTGTTTTATTACTTCTACACGCGTTACCGTGTAGAATTCAGATTCTAATAGTCAACGAAAGAAAGAGTCAAAAACTTATCCAATACCATAAACGTATTTTTAAAAAATAATAAAAAAAGTCTAACAAATAACCTTTTCTTTTTTTAGTCAAACTTAAAAATATTTTTCTAGTCTTTATTTTTATTTTTTAATTTAGAGAGTGATTATTTCGAACTCTTCAATTCGTGATAGAGTTAGATGTAAAATTATATAAACTTTTTACTTCCTCCTTTAAACGGTCAAAAGTTCTGTTGAATTCTTTCCCCCTGGTTTTTGTTTTTTGTTTTTTGTTTTTTTTTTCCTTTGTTTTCCGGTTCTATAATTGCTTAAACATTATAGTTTCTTTCACACATGTATAAATTTAAGAAAATTCTGATAATCGAAACTTTGAGAATTTTTTTTTAATAAGTGTGAATCATATAATATCCGAAAATATGTTTACATATACACACAGTATCCTTATTATATAATCTGTATGAGAAAGAATATTTGGAAGATGATTTCTATCAAGTTTGCTTAAGAAGTTCATCAATTACTCAAATGGTAACTGGAGAATGAGACATCGATCGGAAAATGTTAGCGCCGGTCAGAAAGAAGCAAGGCCGAGGCAGGTATACTGATCAATTTTTGAGGCCTCGATCGGGTGCTGGTATCTCTGGTTAGTCCTCTAAGCAAAAGGAAGCCATGGAAGATAAAACCGGTTTCTATTCAAGTAGTTTGATGTGTTAGTAAAAATATGAAAAATTGGACAACGAACAAATATTAGAATTAACAAATATATAATTCGTTAGCAACACTATTACATAAATAAACAAGAAAGCGAAATTAAGAAATTATCGATGAACACCGAAGCCCGTGTGCCACACGGTTTTCTTAAAACAGATTCGCCTCTTTACCATCCGTGATCAAGGATCAACCGGCGTCTGCTTCTCAGAATACAATGATTAACAAACGGTAACAGCACACTATGTTACAGCCTCTGACAAACTTGGAAAATGCCCGAACTCTATCACTGAAACACACCTAGACTTAGCCTAAGGAAATAACTAAAGAAAATGAAACTCCAAGTTTTTTTTATTTTCCAAATGAAGAGGGACTGTCCTTTTATAGCTATAAGAAACATTGGCATAAGCATAGCCAAAAAAGTTTGCCTTTACTGTGGAATTAAGACATATTCAAGTCCAAAACGTTTGGCTATTAGAATCCGAAATTAAACATATTTTATTCCCACATTTTGAAGCTTAATGGTTCAATTGTAACCTTCTTGTAGTTAATATACATTTAACTGTGGAATTATATTGGAACAAATTTAAAATGCAAAGCAAAACTATACCCGTGCGGAACCAACGTTTTACCGTGTAGTACACGATCCTTTGGTTTCACCGTGGATTTGCACCCCCCCTACGCCTGCGCGCGTGAGATAGCCTCCATGCTTAGTTTTTTACCGATAAGCAAATATGCAATTCTTTATAAACCCAATGGAACTTTCATTTTTTTCCCATGTAGGATAAGAGTTTTTTTAATTCATTTTCTAACTTTATAGGTGCACTATTAAGAGTCAATTTCTCATCACTCATTTATCATTTTGAGCATATAAATATTCGATTTCCATCTCCTTGCGGAATAGAACACGAATCCACATTAAACCGGCACTAAGTCCCACTCAAATTCAAACCTCAAAATGACCATCTAAAATGGTTTTTAGTAAGCCATTTTCCAACACGATGAACCCCTTAATTAAACTTCATCGATAGAGATCATAATCTTCACGTTCATAACAGTAAGCATAAAACAAATGAAGACAATTCCAAATGCATCTAGGAGACAAGTTGGATTCTTATTACTGTAAGTTGTTCATTGAAGAATACAAGTTAGACTACAGAAAACAAATGACGAAACAGAAACAAAAAAGTTTTTTTTTTTTGGTAAGTAGAAAGCTGACACAAGTCACGGAGCCAATATATAGATATATATATATATATATATCTATATAAATTGGGACGTGAATTGAATTAAAAGTTTGTACTAAATCTACAATGCTAAGATTTTTTTTTTATCATCATTATAATTTTTAATTTTTTTTCTTTTTTCCTAAATGAACTAAGGTTCTATTGCGCACTCGACATTGAAGTCGTCGATCAAAACTATTTCGGAGGCGGGAAAATAAGTAGATCGAAATCAGCAAGTTGAAAGAGATAGAAGAAGTGTGAGAGAACATTGACCCTAAAAATGACTGAACTTTTTTATTTAGGAGACAGTAAGTGATCATTAAAATATTGATTGACTTGATTAATAATCGACTATTTACTAAAGTTGTTAATCACTGATCATTGACTATTTTTCAAAAAACGGTCATTTTTATAATTTAATAAATTAAGGGATATTCATTAAAAAAAATCTTTTGAAAAAGATAATTTACCCATATATCTAAAAAAAAAATAGAAAAATAAAATTTGAGTAAAACCAAAAAAAAAAGAGGAGTTAATGATATCTAAACATAGGAATTGTGCTTCTTGGCTAAGATTTAATCCGGACATCATGAATATACTTTATGAGAGAGGTCAAACAAAAATGCTTTTGTTGTGTAATTGCTTGTCTGGCTTACAATGGGAATGCAAGAACAGGAATAATTAAAAATAAAATAAAAAGGTTGCCTAAAGTTCTCGTCCCTACGAATGTGGTAGGGTATCTCTCTTGAATGTCGGACTTACATCAAAAGAATGCCAATTAGAATCTAGTAGGGCTACATATATTCGAGGTTTCTATTTTAGGGTTTATTAAAATTTCTCAATTTCAATTAGCCCCCAATGCTTACTGGATTCTCTCTTCCTGTAGATCCATTACCTTCGCCCTCGTACAAACAAAAATATAATTTTTCAACCATGACTAGCACGATCATGCTCGATGGGACGAAATGGCCTCGGCCGTCGCTGGTCATTGGTTTACAATCCTAAAGAGAACGTCCCCCTACCTTAACATCATGCTATGTGTTTCTGATCGTAAAATCTGATCAAAATTATGTTAAAATATAATAGTTACTAAGAGGAGGCATTCACAGACTATAACCATGCATGCGATATTGCAAAAATAATTAGTGAAATTTTAGCCAAGAACATATAAAGAGTTAATTTCTCAAATTCACAAATCGTCTGTTTTAATTTTGGTAACTTACTTCTAAATTTATTCAAGTGTTGCAAAATAATCTCAACTATTGACAATTGTTAAATATTGGATGAAAACGCCCCATGTACATGTCTTGTGAGCTCATTTAAAGATAAGAGATTGGAGTTTTAGATAACAACAACCACGTCTTGTCACATACATGAGGATGATTCCATCCACTTTTTAATAGCTCTTATCTATTTGTGGTCCTATAAAAAAATCTTTATCAAATTTAGAGAATAATTTGTTAAAACTAAAAATCTAAGAAGTGATTTTTGAAGTATAGTTAAGTTAGAAGGCAAATGGGCTAAAAAGGGACCTTCAATAAGTTTATTGCATGCGTTTTTATTCTACATTTAGGACAGCGTTACATCATTGGGAGCTTTTTACATCCTTATATCTTTATTAAA
Source organism: Ficus carica (assembly GCA_009761775.1). NCBI lineage: Eukaryota > Viridiplantae > Streptophyta > Magnoliopsida > Rosales > Moraceae > Ficus > Ficus carica. The sequence continues at coordinate 7,650,942 of CM019741.1, read as the reverse complement.
AAACTAGTAAACATGAAAAAAAATATATATAAATATATATATATATATATATAAACTTACATTCCGTTTAAAAACATATTTCTAGCACTATTTAAAAAGTTTTCTATAGTATTTTTTTCATAGAAATTTAATATTTAAATTTTTATTTATATTTTAAACCAATATTCAGATGGATATTAAAGGACGTCATCTCTTTTTTATTTTTTATTTTATTTTTTTAAAAAGATAATAACAGTAATAATGTGGAGTATACCCCAATAAAATAATGTAGAGTAAAAGTGACTCAAAATTCAAAAAAAAGAAAAAAGAAAAAAGTGACTCATCTTTAAGACGATGTATGTATGTAAATTTTAAGGGATTTGTGATCAAGCACAAAGGCCATTCTGCGTTTTACTCGGGCAAAGAAAGAGCCTCGTCTCTATGTGAACTTTGGAGAGAATCTGAGTGAAGAGATATATATATATATATATATAGAAAGAGAGAGAGAGAGAGAGAGAGAGAGAGAGTGGGAGTGGAGCGAACAAGAGAAGTAATGATGAAGATGTTGGCTCAAGTGGGGTCCTCCAATTGCTTGAGTGGAGATAGAAAATCAGTCAGTGGACACTGGAGAGTGGGAGAGTGGAAGAGTGGAAACCTACAACGTCAAAACAAAGCAAACACCCAATTCTCACCTCACTCAAAGATCACTGTCCTCCACCCACCCCCATGAGGAAAACATCTCCACACAAAAAAAGAAAAAAAAAAGAATGGGTACAAATTTCACTTTTTTCCCTAAATTTTGGACTTTTTCATAAAACATCTCTTGAATATCAATTTGTTATATTCTTTCTCCCGAACTTTTAAAAGTTTGTGAAATTTTTCCTAATAAATTTTTGGTGAAAAATGTAAGTAATGTACTCATTGTAATAGTTGGTAATATGAGTTGAGGATATAAAATATAAGATTATGAAGTTTCTCTTTATAATTAGGTTAAAAAAATAAATATTTAAAGTTTATTATCATTTTTTCTCATATCTCTCTCATGGGTAATTTTATCATGTCACACTTAATAATAATAATATGTGCTACGTGTATTATTTTATAATTTCACATTTAATACCCTTAACTCACACTTAAAAAAAAAAGTGTTATGTAAGTTCAAAATTAAAAAAAGGGGGCGTGGGGAGAAGAATTCACAAACGTTTTCAAAACTCAGGGAAAAATTATTAAAAATTAAAATTTAATGGCCATTTTCAGCTAATGCCTAACAGGAGAGGAATAATAAAGAAGAAGAAGAAGAAAAAGATACAAAAGTGAATAAAAAGAACAACTTTCACCAAATTTTTTCCCATTGATTTTCTTCCCTCACTCCTTCCTTTCTTTTCTTTCCTTTCACTCCCACCTACTACCTTACCAACTCTTGACCTTCCACTAAGCAAAGCTTCTTTATTCCACTGTAAGTCTCTCTCTCTCTCTCTCTCTAAACTTTTCCATGTTCTTATGCTTAATGCCTGAATGTTTAGATTGTTGAGGCTGCAATGTGTTTGTCTCTGTTTCTCTTTGACAAATGCCCAGATGAAGAATGAAAATGGATGTCGTTTATCTGTAATTATATGAAAATATCATGGTGATTAACTAATCAATTTTCTCTCTACATCTTGTTTTTCCCATTTTTCTTTCCGAACTTTCTTGCAAACCAAACAGGGGAGCTCTTTCTTCCTTTTTCTTTTCACCATGGATTCGTTTAAACCGGAGATCGGCGTTCCGGTACAATCTCAACTCGAACACGATAAGCGATGATCACCATGAAAACGGCGAAGAGTCGGAGTTTTCGGGGGTTCTGGAAATCTATGTTCATCATGCGAGGAACATTCACAACATATGCATCTACGAGAAGCAAGATGTGTATGCAAAATTCTCTCTTACTTACAATCCAGACGAGACTGTCTCTACCAGAATCATAAATGGTGGTGGGAAAAACCCGGACTTCAATGAGAATTTGAGGATGAAAATCACTCAGCTCGACGCCGTCCTAAAATGCGAAATATGGATGCTTAGCAGGGTTAGAAACTACTTGGAGGATCAGCTTCTGGGGTTCGCTCTCGTCCCGATTTCGCAAGTCGTCGGAAAGGGAAAGTTGACACAAGATTTTAGCCTCTCTTCCACTGATCTCTTTCACTCCCCAGCTGGAACCGTGCAATTGAGTCTTTCTTTGAACACATCTTTGCCTGTTAGTCCTTCGCTTAATCCGCAATCTGAATCGCCTGCTAATTCCTCCATAACTTCGGAGGTCGTGTTGCTCGATCGAAAGATCTCGGAGGTGATGTTGGACCCGGTCGAGTATTCGAGGATCGAGTTTCCTGATATCAGTGTGGTGAGGGAGAATCAGCAGATGGTTTCTGAGTATTTTGATTTGGCCAGGCGTGTTTCGGGTAACTCCAAGTCGGGTTCTAGCGGCGTTGCCTCGTTTCTTCACCTCGGCGCGTCGCCTCAGCCCGTTGATGACTGCGAAATGACCGGAAATTCGTGTGTGGAAACTCATGGCGGTGAGCCTGTTTCCCCTAATGGAAGCAGCATTCAGAATTCTGGCTTCTTCAGTTCCACCACAACAAGCTTGAGCGACGATAGAAACTCCGCTGATTCCATCGAGAAGAAGAATCGCACGGCGGGTGAATCGTCGATTTCTGTTAACGCTTCCATAACTGTGGAAGCAACAAACCATGGGACTAATACTACTTGCTCTCCAGACACTCCGACTTCGAAGAAAGGAAGGGAAACCGGAGACGAAAAGGAATCGAATTTCTTGTGCAAAGAAGAGGCGGAGACCAAGAAAGATGCGAAAAATCCTGCCTCTGCTCAATTCGGGCAAGTGTTTTCCGCGCCACTCGGGAATATCAATCTGGAAGCCGAGCAGTCCGCAATGCAGCAGCAGATAGTGGACATGTACATGAGAAGTATGCAACAATTTACTGAGTCCTTGGCAAACATGAAGCTTCCGATGGACCTCGATAAGGCGGAATGTCAAGATCACAACGACATGATTCGAAACCGAAGCAATTTAGAACTCGAGAAGAAGGACGGATCGCGGGTTTTCTACGGTAGCAGGGCTTTCTTCTGACTGCTAATTTGATGCTGCAGAAATATTTTGTGACAGTAAGTTTTTATCTCTAGCAGTACATAGAGTTTTTAATTTATCCAAAATTTAAGTTTCAATCGGCTTCGTAGTATTTTACTACATAGTTACTGATGTGAATAGTTGCTTCAATTCACATGTATTTCTTCCGGTAACTGTCGTAACTACGTCTTGTTTCAGTCGTACGTGGAGTTTTGGGAATGCGATTTCCCTTGTGTTTTGCTTTGTTATGAAGTATTTGGTTGGCTTTAAGTATTTCCTTCTAAATTATTCCTAACAATTCATTTTTATTGTACTTGAGTTGGTGGAAATTATCATGTGATGGTGAACCTTTTTATAAGAATTAGCTTATGAATATTGCTTAAACTCATCTTTATGGAACTCCTTCCTTTGTGTTTCCTATAAGATTAACTAAAACCATGAGGTACACCCACAGAGGTGGATGAGTTGGCAAAGGGATGGGTATAGGGTTGGTAATTCGTGGTAACGGGTTGGGTTTGGGCCGGCCTGATTAGAGCTTGATACGATAAACACGAACACGAACACGACACGATTAATAAACGGGCCAGAAACCTAAACACGAATAAGAATCGTTTAATAAATGGATAGCACGACAAGATACGCGAACACGATTATTGAACGAGTCACAACAGGTTGGCATGAAAATAAAATCATTTATGACCCATTTAACACGAAAAACCCATATACGGCCTATTTAACACGAAACTTGTTTCTGACCCATTTAACACCAAAATTTTGGATAAAAAATAACTTAAAATTTTGAATTTACTAACACAAAAAACTCATCATTTTCATATAAAATATAAAACTAACAACTAGAATTATCAAATATCCATAATGACAAACAAACATATTTTAGAATAAAACATAAACGGGTTATTAGGGTTAGGGTTAGGCTTTTATATGTTGTTATTTTTATGGGGGTTTTTTTTTTTAATATATTGAGAAATTTTATATATGGGCTCCAAACGGGTTAGGTCGTGTTAGCCCGTTTACAACTCATTTATATAAACGTGTTAAACATGTTAGCCATGTTAGCTCATTTATTAACGTGTCGACCCAATTATTAAACGTGCGGTCCAAACCTATTTATTTCGTGTCGTTCTCATGTTGTGTCACCGTGTCATATCCGAAATTACCGGCCCTAGGTGGGTACCTTTGCTAGGCTTCTCTCTTTCGTCCATCCGGATTCGATTCTCATTACCTATTCTTAAGTTTCACTCCAGCTTTAACTGTTGAAGTATGGTTTAGTGATGACAGGATATGCCCCAGGTGGCTGACTGAGAGAAAGTAATATAAAGAACATGTATCTGTCATACATAGGGAAAGAGGCTCCTGCTTGTAGGGTTGAAAACCTGCAAATGACGGGATTATCCCTAAATCCTTTATTCACAAAAAAAAAAAAAAAAGAGAGACTAAAGACTAAAACTATAACCATGAGGTGATAACTTTATGAGTTCCATAATTGATAGAGACCACCGTTATATTTGATATAGACCACCGTTAAATCTGCATCAAATCTTGTTAAATTATTATATTTACTGATCTTAATGTGATATTATTTTTTTTATTAAAGTGTCTTTCTATTATCTTATTATAGAATTCTCCGATTTTTTTTAACTCATTATTTTTCTACTCTAGATTCTAGAATAAGCTTGAGACCGTACGAGATGGTTTTAATTAATATTTTTTCAAAATCATTATTTGAGTTAGTTGGAAAACGGTGTCAGACACTAACCTTATTATTATTTTCTTGAACAATGTTGTCAAAGCTATATTTCATCCTACCACATTTTCTAGCTTTTGTCATCTGCTCTAGTTCCAATACACCTGTTTGTGCTTTTGCTTGGAAATATTGGGTTTGGTGGGGTCAAAGTTTCCGCCAAAAAGTACCCTTTTCAATTGCATATCCAATAGAATCACTTTAATTTCACACTTTTTTTTTTTTTTTCTCCCCTCTTTCTCACTACACTTACAATAGTAATAGGGATGACTGGTGGAATAAATAATCCTACTCGACTAAATGACTATGGGTAATTTCATTTGTTCCATACTCTCTAAATTTTCAATTATACATGTGCTTCTTGGCTTCCATATGGCAAATGGTTAAGTTCTTTTTTTTTTTTTTTTCCTTAATTATAATCCAAAAATAAAATTTCAAATTATTGGTTTGTCCAACATTAATTTTCAGTCTAAAACACATGAAGATCAAAAGTGTATTTTAATCGTGTTTAGTTTTATCATTTTTACGTTCTAAAACCTTTTGTCAAATTTGTATTTTAATTTTAAAATCTATAAATTTTCAAAACGCATGTGATCTCAGACGCTCATAATCTTAAAATGGTAAATATTATCTATTTATTTAAAACAATTAATAAAGTACTTTAAAATAGATTGATTATTTGTGAACTGGTTCGAGACGTTTTCAAATTAGGGACAATAAATGGAATTGGTCCCGTAATATTTCGGGAACTAAAAATGAAATTAATGAAGAAAACTCAGATATTTTTGTTTTGTGTTGTAACGTCAACACAGAAAAGGATTGACGCATGCAATGAAAACGTATGGAGATTAATATTGTAAATTTGTCAGCATAAGGGATAATCAAGCCACCGTCATTATCGTATTACTTTGTCAATGTAAAGACAACGAAGGTCCAAAGTCATTATCAAGAATATAATGAACGAAGAAAAAAGGAAACTTTATCTTACAATTTACGTTTCCTTGCGAACATCATGGTATTTGGTGGTTGATTGAGGAAAGATTCCCAAATTTACCAGCTCAATGTGCTTAACACTGTTGAAAGCACAACACAAAATAATTGGCAAAAGTCTAAAAAGACACAAAAGACCCATGACAAATTTAAGTCACGCAAGGCTAGCCAATAATTCAAGAATCTTGTTTATTCAAATGGATAAGCCAAAAAAATAGTCGGGACGGTAATTTCTAGCACCGACATGACTCTAAAATGACACAAAAATTAATGATTTTAGCTTGCATAAATAGTGATTGGATCATTTTTGAATTGACAAGCATAATAAAAAAGTAAAAAGGTTCAAAGCACAACACAAAATAATGAGCCAAGTCTAAAAAGACACAAAAGATTCGTGAAAAATTGAAGTAACCCAAGGCTAGTCAAGAAAAATGAGTTTATAAAGGCTCAAATAATTGGATGCGTGAGTATGTGAATGTGTAATTCAGGGTCAAATTATGGATTTTTTTTACTTCTTAATAGTTGTTAAACTTTTTAAAAAGGATATTGAGTTTATAGCAAACAGAATAAGGACCAGTCAAGAATTCAAGGATTTTGTTCATTTAAATGGATGTGCCAAAAAATGTACAATTTACCACTTTATTAGGTAGACAACTTATTTTCCTTCAACCAAATTGAGGCAACCAAGGATACCAAAGAACATTATACAAATGCAGATCCAACCCCCAGCTCCCAGCTCCTCATGTAATAGTAGGGCCAGTAATTTTCGGCATAACATGACTCGAAAACGACACAATATAAATAGTTTTAACATGCACGATTAATAATTAGATTATTTTTTAATAGACACGTATAACACAAAAACAAATAGGTTGATTTCATGCAAACCCGCTTAACCTATCTAATTATATGAATAATTAAAGTGTCAATAAGACACGACCCGTTTGTAACCAGTTAAAAAAAATGTATATTATTTTTAATGATATTGTTATATGTTTGTTGTTAATTCTTATGAAGATTTAAGAAAATTTTTATTATTAGTTACACATCTCATAATTTTATGCTCTAGATTTACTTGTAATTAACTGTAAATTGATGCTAATTTTATTTATTTATTTTTAAACATTCTTCAAAGATTAAACCGTGGAAAAAAGTCCTTCATATGGACCTACCAAGGAATTTTGTCCTATTTTAAACATGATTTCAATAATGATCTCTAAAAACATTTATTTATTTTTATTATTAAAAAGATATTTCTATCCTTTTACTGTAACATCTGATTGTTTTTATTTTCCTTCCTCTTTATCCTCTCTCTCTCTTCTCTCACTTTCGCTCCCTTCTCTCTCTGCGATCTGTAGCAGTCTGTCATCGCCAGGTCGCAGGCAATCTCCTTCCGATCCCTCTCTCTCCTTTCTCGAGTTCTCAATCTTTCTCTGCGACGAAAGGTGTCAATCTGGACTCGTGATCTCACTGGCGTCAACGCGATTTCTATCCGCAATAGACGACAATTTTTCTCCATGACAGACGACATTGATTCGAACTGGTGATCAACGACAATCACTCTCCGTCGTCGTTTCGACTTCGCGCTGTCTCGCAGCTCTCTCCGACATCGATTCAGCTTCGCCCGAGCTCTCTCTACGACCAACCGCGACGGACGACGGCGACTCATATTAATTAGATAATTAAACTTCCAAGAAGTTCTATTAATTAAATTATTGACCTAAGGGCATGTTTGGTGATTATCTTATTTTAAATTAAATTGTATTTTTTTATCATTATTTTTATTTTTTTTTAAAAAATTTTTTATCTTTTTAAAATTTTTTTTTTGTATTTTCTAAAAAAAATTTTTAAAACTTAAAAATCTTAGGGGGTATTTGACCATCAACTTGGTTTAAATTTTTTTTTGTCTTTTTTCTAAAAGTTTTTGTCTTTTTCTCAAAAAGTTTTTTATCTTTTCTGAAAAGTCAACAAAATTTACTATTTAAATTTATAAATCTTAACTCAAACTTACACACCAAACAGGCCCTTAAACTAAACTCATTCATTAAACACCCCTTAATATTATGTGATAATAAAATAACATTATACTTTTTGACACGTTCTTCTATAAAAAATTATTATTAAAACTTAAAAATCTTAAACTAAACTCATTCATCAAACATCCCTTAATATTATGTGATAGTAAGATAGTATTATACTTTTTGACACGTTCTTCCATGATTACCCAAGTGACTTGTCAAGAACAATTAATGGCTGGAAACTATCATTGTACTTTTTCTATATTCACCAAAAAAAAAAAAAAAAAAAAGTGTTTTCTTTTTCTTACTATAAAACTAAAATTTTATATTCTATTGAAAATTATTGTTGTTTTTTCTTAAACATATTTAAATTAAATATCAGTTTGTAGGGTTAGCTCAATGCATGGTAAGAAAGGGGATTGGATAGGAGTTTCCAAGTTCAAAATCAATTAGTTTATGCTATAATAAGTGAGAGTTATAGACATAATCTTAAAAGCAAATATTAAAATTAAAATATTAGTTTTTGAATAAATTGAAAAATTATTTAATTAGTGTTAAAGTATTCATTTTGTAAACAATAACATGGCACAAATAGCCCCTTTTTAGCACCTAAAAGAGGGAGGAAAAAAAGAAAAAGAAAAAGAAAAAGAAAAAGAAGACATTCTCCAAATTTAAAAAACGAAGCCAACTTTTTATTCGGATGAAAAACCTCTGTCCACTTTCAATGTATAAAAGTATGTTTTTGCTTATAAACTAAAGTTTAGTTTTGCTATTTCTATATTTAATTACCATATTTATTTATTTTACTCTCAAAATATTTAATTACCATATTTATTTATTTTACTCTCAAAATATTTAATTACCATATTTATTTATTTTACTCTCAAAAAATTTCCACACTTTTAAAGCAATCCCCCCCCCCCCCCCCCCTCCCAAATTGCTTGAACTATGTAAGATCTCAAAAAAATAGGTTATAAAAATAGAGGTTAAAATGTCCAGATAATCTCAGAGAAATGGATACCTGCCGCGTGATATATGAATCCCTCACGAAATAGATTATCCATATATCTCGATCAATATAATGGTGACGATTTAAACCTAAACATTTAACGAGAAAAATAAGGATCATACCAATCCACCAAAGGTACGTTAGTAGTAATTTGGGGTCTTTAATTTCAAATATATTCTATGATTAAATACACCAAAGACGAAATATTCTATTTGCTGCCAAAGAGAAAAGGAGGTGACAATGTTCCATTTTTTTTTTTAGCTGTCAATAATCTAGCCTCACTTACATAACTTATTGATGGAAATTCAAAAAGAGAAGGGTAAAAGAAGGAAATAAAATATTGACAAAAAATGGTTAGGCCACTCTCTTTTCTTTTCTTCTTAAATAACACTAGTTGTATAATGTGTGCAGGAATAGAAAAGCACATCAAAGCAAAAATAAATAAATATATCCACAGGATAATAATGTAACCATTACGTGACGACACGTGGATGACACATGACAAACATTGAAGGCATGAGAGGATTTGTATATTCAGTGGCCGAGTTAGACAAAAATTTTAATGGGAATGTAAAATAAATAATATTAATATATAAAAATTAATAGATAAAATTTTAATTGGATTATATTTAAGTTTTAAATTTTCAGTAAGGATTACATAGAGATTTTTAATTTTTAATGATGGTAAAGCAGAAAAATCATAATATTATTTGGAAAAAATAAAAAGAAAAATTCAGTCGGGTTATAGCTCCCACTTCTCCTCACCTATATCCAGTGTGTGTATATATATTTTTAATGAACATCCAGTGCATAGTTATGTCCCCTATTTAAAGAAGCATATATATAATACGTGGTAAATATATTATTCATGCCTATTAAACATAGATCGCATTTTTGAAAAACTAATGCAACGGTGAAAACACACAAGCAGCCGTTTGGCGTGTAGGTTGAGGCCTAAAAAATTCAATTTCAATGGTTAAATACATATTTGGCGTCGGCATTCGATTATATACCTCCCCATGTGCTCTTCTTCCGAAAGCTTCTCAGTTTTTGGTTTTCTCTGCATTTCTAGTCTTTTTTTTTTTTTTTTTGGGACCTTTTTCTTTTTCGGTTTGTAGTATTGGTTACCTTTCATATATACACTTTTTTTTTTTTTTTGAAAAATGTATTTTAAAAAATTTTCAATTTCAAATTTTGTATAAATGGGCAGAAATTATAAATTCAATTTATTTACATAAAAAAAATTAATTTCAGCACAAATTCTAATAAAGCAACAATTTAAATTATCCAATCAAATGCTCCATTTAAATCAAATTTTCAACTCAAATCTATTCATTCAAATGCACCGTTTAACTCAAGTTCTTAACTCAATTTAAATTAAACCAAAAATTTTCAATTCAAGCCCATGCAAGTGAAAGAGTGTTGTTCCCACAATAACTAGTACATGAAAGGTTCAAATTGGGATGACAATTTTCCCGTTAACCTGCGTGGACCCACCTTAAATGGGGTGAGAAAAACCTAATCTAAATGGGTTAAGATAATAAAGATAGGGACGGATTTAGGGGGTCCCGACCCTATTCTTTGTTACCCACTCCATTTAGTTAATATATTACTGTTATATTATAGATATTATACAAGATGTTTTATAAAACATATGATTTCAAATATTAAATTGAATAATATAGTTTTGATTTTACCTTAAAGTTTCATTATTATACATATGATTTCAAATATTAAATTTGAATAATATAGTTTTGATTTTACCTTAAAGTCTCATTATATATAGTTTTATTTTTAAATTTAAATTCTTTATTTTTATATGATGGAAATATATAATATGATTAATGGGGCAACCTAGGAGAACCTCGAACCCCAAACTCATGATGGGAAAAACTCATCCCGTCTCTATCAATTTCAACGCGTTATGAAACAGGTATGGGAAATGTTTTTATACGCGAGACGGGTTGGCCAAAATATCACCCCGCCACGAACCCCCCCTCCCCCCCAATTACCAGTGAGCCGTTCAATATTCTGTTTCCTTCTTAAAAAACTAAATGAAGATATGTGAGATGAATAGGGCCATATAGAGTAATTTGCAAATATAGATATTATGATGTTGATTTTCAAAAATAAAGAAATAACTTTTCTACTTATATATACATATCATAAAAACGACGGAGGCAACTAAAGATTGCAAAAGGCCCCCCTAAAAAAACATAAAATCTATTCTATATGTCTCAAAATTTTTCAATCTGACAACTAATCCCGAAAACAAAATTTTCTAGCTTCATCACTGTATACAGTATTATATATCGAAGGCCGTTGGTTTCAGAGTTTGACGATGGCAAAGCATGGTTTCCAAGTGGTGTTCCTGAAGAACCATACCTGCAAAATGTCACCTTTCATAAGCATACTTGCTTGGAAAACGTCACGCCAGCCATGAACCAAAACATACGAACTAGAGCTACTGTAGACCCACTTTCTCAGCCGCAGCTCCTTTTTCCTCACTTCCGAACTAGCGTCTGCCTTGTACACGACCGTCACTACGACGCCGTCCCCGGGCCGCACCGTCCTCTTCTCCTCCTCGTTCAGAAAATCGTCCGAGCCGAGCTGCTTCAACGGTATCGAGAGCCGGGACTGCTGCAGCTCCACGTCACTGTCCCTCAGTTCCTTCTGTAGAATGAGCTTGGGCTGAGTGCCACCCAGTTTTCGAACCTCGGTCTTAAATGCTTCGGGCATGCCAGGTGGCGTGCTCGGTCCCGCCACTATCACCGTCTTCTTCGGTCTCCTTACGACAGGTGGCGGTCGGTTAATTATCTTAATTGGTCCCTTCTTTTTCTCCCCAGAGGAGGATGCAATTTCTGGTTCTGCATCTATGGAAGGCAACAGCTTGAATATTTTCCTTGAAGAGCTCTCGGGGACATCCGGAGTTTTGTTGGCCAAATTTTGGTGCTTTCTTTTGAGAAGACGACCTTCTTTTTTCATTGATTCGGCAACTTCCAATAACATGCGAGCTCTTACGGAAAAGGGAACCATGATTTAGGACTAGAAATTATTTCTTGGGAAATTGAAGAAGGAAGAGAGAGAGAGAGAGAGAGAAGAAAAGGGATAGAATGAGCAAGAATTATGATGTAAAGAAGAGAGAGGATTTCCTTATATATACCTATTTAGTCGTTTTTCAAATTGAAGTAGGACTTATTTATTTTAGAAACTGAACATTATCTGGATTTGTAATTTTTTTTTTTTTTTGAGTGTACACTTTCAAACAATTATCCTATTTTTTTATTATATCAAAAATTAGACAGAATATTTGATTAATCCTTTATTTCTCCCAACATTTATTCTAAAGGATTTTTTTTTTAAGGGGGGAAAAAAAAGGAAACTTGTAATCAAACTAAAGAGAATAAATATTTCAAAAAACAAATAACGGTTTTTGTGCAGTCACTATAAACCACAAAACTGATTAAAGAAATAATTCTATCTATATTCATAATGAATATTCCCATCAGATATAAAATATATTTTTATTATAAGTTTATCCAGAAATTAAATTAAATTAAAATCCATTAAAAAAGACCTTCATCTATCGTCACATATCTTAAAATGGAAAAAGTATTTCTCAAAAAAAAAAAAAAACATATTAGATTAACGTTAATTTTTCATACATGAACCCTCAATTTTTCTTAATGAAAGTTCCAAATAAAACAAAAACTAAATCAGAAATTGCAGTAGATATGGCGTATTTTTAAAAAGAAGTTAATAGCAAGAATTTTGAATTTTGAATATTGGGTTTATAGAGAGGAACGATAAATAAATGAAAATACGGGCTCCCCTTGAACAATTTATGCTCACATAGCCCTTTTTTTTTTTTTTTTTGGAGGAAAAAACCCTTATTTTTCAGAATGAGAAATTCTTTTATTATTTAAATTTCTTTAATAAAAGGGAAAGTATGAGAGGATTGACACAGGTATTAGATTCTTTTTCTTTTTCTTTTTTTCCCTGAAGTATCTCCAAAATTATGGATTCTTTGTTAGTCGAGAACAAATATATATTTGAATGAGAATAAACATAACAAAAAAAAAAAAAGGGGGTAAACCAAAAATAGTGCTAATATACAAGTAGGGCTATTAAAAAGGTCCAGATCTATAATTAACAGGCTATTAACAAAGATATGTACGATATACACTTTTCCTCTCTAGCACAGAAACGTGCAAAAAAGAAAAAAGAAATATTAGGAAACAAGTAGTTCCTAAGAAGAATATACTATCTGAATATATGCATTCCAATAGACTAGTGTGAAGTAATGTAGCCTAATAACACTACTTTTCAAGACTCCAAATCCGTTTTCAAGATTTTTGCATACTCCAACTTTTCCATCTCACGTTGCTTAGCCAACCAAATTGGATCAGAGGTTTCCCTGACTGCAGGTTTACCAGATGCGTTCTGTAAGGTATCAGTAAATTCTTGAGACCTGCCATTCACCGTAAAACAACGGTCGGAACAAATACCAAGAAGGATAATGCTAAGAATGTCATCTTCAGTCCAACTTTTAAATACCAATCTATGTCACAAGTGATTTGTCATTCTATTATTGGTAGGTGTTCAAAAGATGTCAAACGAAAATTAAAAGATCGTATCTACCAATGTAAAGACATGTGAATTGATACTCAAATATTAGGCCCAGAGTTGAAGCGTCTGCTATCTAGCACTTTTCATACCAAGAAACAACCATTTCCAACTAATATTAAACCAGCCAAAAAGGGTGAAAATGTGAAACTTGTGGTGATTCTTTGCATACCTGTAGTGCACATTGTCTTGTACAGATGAGCAATATGAGCATCTCCTTTAGTTTTCATATTTGGCTTCTCGAGGCACTCAAGAAACACTAGATCAGCCTTCAGTAGCTTGGCCTGATCATGAGTGTCATAACCGATATCGTGGCAGTAGCAGCAAAAATCCAACCAATCAATCGGCCGCTTGTCCCAAACCAGAGATCCACCATCCTTCCCACTTGACCAATTGGGTCCACAATAATGCCCATATCTGGGAAAAAGCAGAGAAAGAAATGCCCTTACACCAGTATGCCACGGGACCTTTGAGACATACGGCCTAAAGCGCAGACGGGTACCCCCAAGATCATTCTCAACAACCCCTCGGGGCAGTGTGCGCTTTCTCAGCTCTCTATTAATGGTGGTTGGTTTATCTCTGGCCTTGGTGGCCAACCATGGAACAAAGGAAAGGAGGGACCACCCCCACAATTTGAAATCGAAAGAGGCATTCGGATTCTGATTGGTGTGGATCATACGGGTAGTATTGGGTTCAAGGGTTGAACCTAAATCGCTGTTTCTACCAAGAAAGCCAGGCTTCATTTTCTTAACAAGGTGTAATCAAAAATCACATATTTCAGCCACCATAACAAAAGAAATTCACTTTCCCTGCCAAAGAAATTTTGCAACCATATTAATCAGGCATTCATCACTTACTTTTCAAGAAAATTAAACCAAAAATGTCACTCTGCATCAAAGACGACCACACAATTCAGAATATCATAGTTAATAGTCTAATACAAAACAGAGAAGATCATGAAAAAATAAAAAATAAAAAAATTTGAGCTTTAATTGTTTCCTTTTTCAGGACTGAAAGATTAAGTAAAGCGTTTTTTTTTAAATTAGTAAATTTAAATTTTTTAAAAAAATTTGTTATAATAATGAGAAAAATTAACTGCATTGCAAGATGATAAAGCTGGTAAATCTTGAATCTCACTAAGAATCATAATTGAAATAAAAGAATAAATGAGTAATAATATCCTAATTCTGAAGAACGATAATTTAACTAAACAAAATCCTAACAAGACAAAAATTCGTTCTACGTCAGTGAACTAAATAAAGCTTTCGAGAAACGATAATTTAACTGGCTTCTTACCAACCTAAGAGAAGGTAAAATTTAAAGAAAAAGAAAAAAAAAATCGAAAGAGATAAAGAACATAAATTACTATGAAGATTGAAATTCGACATCAAAGTGGGTCACCGACATTGAAGAAGCGAACTCACCTGGGCGAATTCATCTACGCTCTGTGAAGAGAGAAGCATGGGCTTGCTTAGTCGAATCGTAATCGAAATCGAAGGAAGAAAAGAAAATTTAACAGAGATTTTAGAGAGAGAGAGAGAGAGAGAAGTTTCTCGAGAAAGTTAAACAAGATTTTTTTTTTTAATTTTTATAAATTTGGATTGCGAGTGATGCGCTGACCATATCCACTAATCCACACGACACAAATCGCACCCCACCCAAATCCACACATTAATTCGGAGTGGGACCCACTCTGGCTCGGAATATTCTTCTTATATTACTACTTTATACATAATTACGTAAATAAACTTCTTTTTTTTTTAATAAAGAAATAAATTTAAGAGTAAACTTTTGTTCTACGGAATTGTTCTAATTTTTTTTTTTTTTTTTTTATGTTTTAAATACTAATTATATAAGTTAACGCTTCGCTAACTTTACAAGACTTATTAAGTTCCCAAAAAAAAGACAAAAAACTTTACAAGAGTTCACCTGAATTTACTCTTTTTTGTTTTTTTTTAGAAAATACTTTCATTTGATTTATTATGTAAGATTATTTGCAAGCATGTCTCTAAATTTTACACTTATTTTTACTATTTATTACTTTAAATTCTTAATAAATCGCATTTAACTTCTTCTTTTTTAAATGCTCGTCGAAAATAAATAGAAAAAAATCATGTGATTACATATATATTCTAGTTTATACCCTTATCCAAGAATGGAGATCCCAAAACTTTATCATCCGTTTATTTCGAATTTAGCTATCATCATTCCTATTTGAACTAATCCAAACCGTGGATTCGAAGAAAAGGGGTGAGGGTTTCATGGGAATAGAAGACTCTTCCATTTCAAGAAGGTACAATGTCAAAATTTCTCAAACGATTAAAACCCTCAATCAAAGAAGAAACATTGGAGCTCAAATGTAGGAGCCATTACTTCCAAGCTTTAATGGCAATTATTTTAGAGTAGTTTGTACGAAGTTCTAATTTCTCATCCCTAAAAATAAAACCCTGATTAAGAAAATTGAAGTTACAATATAACCCTACTACAATATCTCATGTGTGATCACATGACAATTTTCCTTATGCTTTTAACAAGCATTCTAATAAATGAGTTAAATGGTGCCACTTTTATCCATTAGTTAGATTTACATAACAAGTTAAATGGTACCACTTTTATCCATTAGTTAGATTTTACATAACAAGTTACCTGAATGGGTTGGTAAGTTTGCATTAGATTTTACCTTGAGGAGCTTTCAACATCCTATCTTAATCTTAAACGCTTCATTTTAATTGACGGAAACTAACATGAAAAGATTCAAATTCGATTTATGTGTTCCTTTATTCATGTCTTATTTGTTTCCAATTAATAATATCATGAAAATTTTAATTTACAACATTATATTGCATCTATTAAAAAAAGGTAAATTGATAGGTTGATTCTTGAACTTTTAACGTTGTGCAACTTTAATCTCTGAACTTTTTTTCGTAGCTGAAATGCCCCTAAAATATTAAAATGTTGCTATATTAGTCATTTACGTTAATTTTTGAACGAAATCCGTTAGTTAACATTACTTTGAACCAAATTACAAACAGAATGACCATAAACTATTAAAAATGTTGCTATAGTAGTCATTTCCATTAATTTTTTCACGAAATCTATAGTTAACACTACTTTTTGAAAAAATTACTAACAAATTCCATCAAGAAATTGACAGAAAAGACTATTATAGCAATATTTTAAAAGTTTAACAACACTTTAGCTACAAAAAAAAGTTTATGGACAAAAGTTACACAACGTCAAAAATTTAGGAACTAAATAAGTAATTTAACCCTTAAAAAATTTTATGTTAGTTGAGTACATGTCATAATACAATTAGAGGGACACAAATAATGACATACAAACCAAATCCAAGAGATTCACCTTCAAATGGAAACTTGTAAGTGTCAAAGTGCACAAAGCTAGAAATTGTTGATGTCTACTTCTCCATTGGAATTCATGGATCTGAACCTTCTTGTTGGTTTAAAATCTTTTTTTTTTTTTTGGCCAAACACGAGTTACAAGTATTAAATTATGATTTAAAGTAGACCAGTTCGGAAACACAAGTTCATTAACAAGAAAATGGGTAAATCGATTCCATCCAGCTACTGATGATGCTATAGCTTCAATCCGATTATATTAATACATTGTCTGATATAAAACCAACGTTCCAATTGCATATTGGATCGGGATAAGCAAACAAATAGTAAATAGTGTGAAATATCCACTCTTTGAACCCCATTTAAAAAATATAAAATTTAAGGCAGAATACAACTTACACAGCAAGAAAGAATGAGAACGAAGAGGCGAAGAAATAAAGAAAACAGAGAGCCAGAGAGAGAAAATAACAAGGATTAGCGAAATCATTATTCAAAAGCTAACCCATTTGAAACTGACAAATAAAAGAGAATTCTCCACCAAAAGGGGAAAGAAAGAAAATGAAATTGTACAGAAATCGATTTCGAAATGTTCTCTTATAACATTCTGCTCAACCATATTACTTATCCCTAATATGGACACATCGTAGAACACCTTGTTTACAAGTCCATGAGTTAAAAAATATATATATATTAATAAACAAAAGACAGACCAAAACACTTCCTCATGCGAGGATCCAATCACTTCTTCGCTAAGAAAATAAAAACGGAACGAAAAAATAAATATGAAACCAGAAAATTATAAAAAGGGTGTGCAGGACTACAAAGAGGGATATTAACAAATGCAACAGCATCGAGGATATACAACAAATTGTCAGGCGGAAATACTACCTCCCTTGACCCATTTGGTGAAGCCATCAGTTCCACGGAGGAGATGACGGTCTGTAGACAAAGTCCTGTGCAGACGTCGTACCATAGTTCAAGTCGAGGTTATGAAGTTGCTCCATTAGCTGCGAACGTCTTTCCTTGAAGAAATCAAGACGAGACGTCAGCTCTACCAAAGCAGAAGATGCCACAGACGGGTGTCTAGGATAATCAACCACCTGAAAGCAGAGTTGCAGATTAAAAACAATTGTAAGAATCGGATTTTTTTGGGGGAAAAAGAAAATGTTGACTAATTGACTAATGATCGTTTGATACTTCTGTCGACAAACAAAAAACATGTCAACAGAAACATAATCAAGAAACAAACATAAATGTTGTACATCTTGTTAGGGGTACTGATCTTACTTCTGCAGCTCTGGAAGTGGATGGTGCTGCGGCAGAATCAACAGCAGAGAGCTCATCCATGGTCATACTAGTGGATGCCTCAGTACTTTTTGAATCACTCAAACTCGGGTCCATGAATGGTTTACGGCATGGCTGCCTGTTGATGCCGCCAGACGATAATACTTGTCCTTTCATATTCCTCCAATCTGACCCCAACAGACTCTCCTGTTGGAAAAAAAAAAAAAAAGAATGAGATTATAGTTCGTTTATTTTAAAACATAAATCTAAGGCAAACGTCATGACAAAGATCATTTTTGTATTTATGTCGTTTTTTTGCCAACTAAGGTGATGAAAATCAGAAAGGCATTCAACCAGTAGCTCATCCTATATGATTTTTATTTTCAAGTAACCTAATTTAGACAGAAATATAAAATAGAGGAGGAAGAGAAATAAAAAAACAGATAAGTGAAAAATACACGTGTTACAAGGACACTACATTTTCCCTCTTTTCCTCGTCTATTTAAATTATTTGATTTCCAGATCGGATTGCGAAACTGGGTCAACCATTTGACCCTGTTGGTTCAGCCCCGTATTTCCACTAATAATGTAGAAGAAACATCAAACAAAATGAAGAACGAAGAAAGAAAATAAAAGGAAAAAGCAGTAGAAATTAAAAAAGGGGAATAAAGTGAGTAATAAATTTTTGAAGAGCAAATGCTCAACTGAAATAAGCTGAATGGTGAAAGTTTTAAAACGCCTACCTCTGTAGTCCTTTGCTTTCTTTCATGATTGCAAACGGCAAGATTAGTATCAAAATCTTGCTGGAGATATCTTCTGCAAAAATGAAATACATTCACACATACAACAAAAAAGAATAATTATAATTCTTAAATACAACAAAAAAAGAAAAAGTAATCTCAAATTCTTAAAAAATCATAATAATAATAATAATAATAATTAAATGAGCCACTTCTCTAATCCTCCGTTTTGGTTGTCTTTTAATATACTCCATCTTCTCTCTCCCCCCCTTTTTCTTTATTTTTTTCCCTTTTTTTTATAATAAAGTCTTCAGCTTCCCTCCCACTGCTTTTCAAAAAAATCGCAATGCATGAACAGTACAAGAGGGAAGTCTACTTTTACAATGCACAAGCTTGCGACAGAAGATGCATATCATGTATATAAACCAAAGATGTATAAAATGTAAATAATTTTATTCTGCACCAAAGTTCCTGTATGTCCAGTGCAATCAAAGATGGAGATGGACAAATCATGGCATTACTTCATAGAACAACATGGCATTGAAAGTGAGACACTAATAGTTAAACCACGACATCCAGAACAGTCTCCTTAAACTTCCCAAGACACTTGGCAACTCAACTTTAACAAGCAATAGGATAGTGTGATTTCAAACTCACTGTTGAGAAGTATGATTTTGGACATGTTGATAGCGATCACATGCATCAGTGAGGGAGCCATAATGATGTTGTCGTTGCTGATTAAGTTGATGGTGGAGTTCCGCAACTTTCTGCTTCAATCTCGCAACATCAGCTTCAGCAAGAGCAATCTCCTCAAGCTCGGCCCTTGTCTTCACCACAGGCTTAGCAATAAGGTTTGTATTACAAAAGTATTTGAAAGACGAGTAAAAGCAAGTCTGTTACAAACAATTTACCTTAGAATCCATGCTACGGGAACTGGAAAACTGTCCAGTGGACATGCTCAAACCAACTTCCAATGCAGCTCTAAGATCTCTTTCAGCTTGAAGCTGCTCTTGCAATCTTGAAACCTGTAGCCATTTGAAGTTAAAAAACAGAAAAATAGGTAAATCCACGTCTTAGGTTACTCTGCACCAGTTAATACTGAAGCAATAGATTTATAACATGCACCAATGCCTGCGGAGCACACCACAAGGTTACCATAGAATTCTAGGTCCTTTTGACAAAATGTTTTTGTCTTCAGTTTAGAGAGACTGCACAAATTCTAGAAACTAGCTTTTGTTCCCACAATATCCTTCCCGAGTAACAGAAGCTCTTTCCATGGTCAACATTGAGGCCCAGGCCTTGCTCAAATGTTCAAAGGATAAGGTGGGTTGCTTACGTTTTAACTCTAATAGTATATGAACTTCTAACAAAGAATTAATAAAATTGAAAAAAAAAAAAAAAAAAGGACCCAGAAGAATATATGCAACAGGTAAGACAACCATACATCTTGTTCAAGCGCCAACCGCCTCTCATGCAAAGCTTGCTTCCTCCTTTCCAAGCTAGCTTGGAGAATTGCATTTCCCCTAGCCTACAATTGATGATGGAAGATTTAGTTGACTATAACAGCAATTTCCACTCCCTCCCATTGAATAGTGACTAGTTTAAGAAAAGGAATTGTACCTCCTTTGCAATCCGGTGTTGCAAGTCGTTCTTCGCAATTTCAAGCCTTTGAATAGCAAGCCTACAAGATTATATAATTTAACTTCTTGAGTTCCATAAGCAAACCAGTATAGGATATAATAAAGAACAGCTTTATAGACGGTTGCTTAGCCCTGTAATTTTTTTTTTTTCTATTTTTTTTTCTCAGATACACAGTTGCAGATGATGATGACGCATTTCAGGCTAGCAGTACGAAACAGAAAAAACGACCTATATAGATGCGCTACTAAAGTACATATCTTCAGATAATGCAAACGATAAAGAAAATATTAGAATCTTACTCTTCCTCTCCAGAAGAGTCAACTGATTCCATGGACAGTGTTTTTCTAGCCTGCGTGAGAACCAACATAAAAGCATTAGTTGCAACTCTATAAGAAATAGTACTGTAAAAGCAGGATCTCTTGCTCAGTTCTCTCCTATAAATATATATATACACACGCACTTTCATGTCCAGAACTAATCATCAACAAAGGCCGCACATTCTCCAATATTCATATTGTCAATTTTTGATAAAATATGCACATACTCCAGAAATTTATATTACACGTGCTCTTTCTATATTTATGATCTCATAGTCAAATTAGCCAAAGTGTAAGTCATGCAACTACCACCACCAAAGCATCTTGACATATCCACATAATTGATTTTTCCCTTCGACAAATCTCTCTATCACTAATGCAACTGTCTATATGTAATGTTAAGCACATGTTTGCATATCCACCTCACAAACTAATTCCTTCAGATTTTATCTTAAGAAAAGTCAAGTTAGTAGTTACAGAAACAGAGATAAATAATTCTTTGAAAACTCAATATTTTCATCACAAAGCCTATTCATTTTATCTTCTACATGAATGAAATTCTATCTACAAACTATGTAATAAGATGATTTAGTATTATGAAATGTAAGAGAAAAGTGAACTTGCAAAGCCATCTTTTTGAATTGATGTATCTGCCTGAAAGAAAATTAATGAGAAAAAAACAGACAATCGATGTGAGAAATATGACGCATCAAACAATGACACTCACATTGCTTCTTCCCCAGAATGTGATCGTTTAGAATTAGGGTTTGTGCCTGCAACTTTAGTCGTTGACTTTCCAGCACTTGATTCAAGTCCAGATACAGGCAAAGGATTCCCTGGATCCATTGAGGATAGGATCTCTCCCATTGATCTGTAAGTCTCTACAGCTGGTGAAAACACTAGGTGGCTCCATCTCATTAATCAAGTTTTCAACAACTTTTTCCTGATCACCTTGTTCTTCCATCAGTGGAACAATTGGATCTCTAACCTGTTGAGGGTCAAGTGAATTCTCAACTAAAGCATGTTTCTCTTTTGGCGATCCATCATCTGAATCATCACCTCCAAATGCCTATAAATGTCAAAATAAGTGTTCTTCAGTTAGAAAGATCATAGATAGAAAATTCGCAAATCTCTTAATTTCTGATAAATTAATCATGCAGGAAACTGAATAGAAGACAAAAGCAGGATAAATCATAAGTTCATTTTCAAAAGTGCTGTACAAATATATATATGTATATATATATATATGTGTGTGTGTGTGTGTGTGTGTGTGTGTGTGTGTGTGTGTATAATGCATTACTTGAAATATAGTCATGCACATACAGAGGAAAGGGAGATGACCTTATAGTCATAGAGATCACTGCCAGCATAACCGCTACTTTCACTTAATTTCCCACTATGTACACGTTCACGATCATCATCTGTTTCAGGATCAACTTCATTCTCTGCATCATGGTAGCCATTATCTTTCGTATCAATATTCTCACCATCAGTCGAATCTTCACTCCCACTGTTTTCAATCTGGGAATCAGCTGAGATAGAGCACCTTTGCAGATTTTCATCCTGAACAAGGAACATAACAGGTAACTTAACACTTTCATTAATGGTTGAATCAGGCAAACATTGCACATCATGCAATCTCAAGAGTACCAAGCAGGTCAGTGAAACTTCTTTCATTTGAAATTAGGATACTGAAAAAGAATTAAAACAATTTAGCACAAAATATCAGCATTCTTGGAATCAGCAGCTCAGGGCATGGTATTAATGCTCACAGAAGACGATTTTTCCTTGCATCTCTACGATGCCCAGACTTTGAAATGATTGGTGATTTAATAAGAATAACTTGGAAAAAGGTTCCAAGTCCATGTTGCAATATCTAGAACAACGAAAACTGTGAGCTAAGGGCAACTGTGACCCAAGGGCAATGGTGATAGATAGAAATATTACATTAACAAACAGCAGGATGAGAATATCTTACATCAAAAATGTTCTCATACTCCTCCAAGAGTGTCGTAATGATTGCTTGAGCATTATTAGCAGCATTTGCAGCAGCAAGAAGCTGGGCAGAACTATCACCGCTAATATCGAAGTCATCATCCAATTCACATTCACCAGCTAATAGAGGGCGCAAAAGCAAGGGTGCCATGCATGCAGCAACAGCAGAGGCAGTCATACGATTTTCATGAAAGTGAGAAGATATAATATGCATCATCTTCAGTATTCTGCAAAAATACAAACAAAGTATATTGCTATTTGAGTAGGATCAAATCATCCTAGTACTGCAACACTTCCATTATTTACTTTTTTAAGGAGAAATATTACTCCATTATTTATTTTTCTTTCAAACAAAGCATCACGCCACATAGTAATGCATGTGCCTGTAAAATAAAGAAATGAAAAAAAAAAAACACACAAACAAACAAACAAAGAGACTGCAAGCTTACCACATTCACCAAGCAGACAATGAGGTATCATGCAATAGAAAGAGGTTTAGGGGAATTACCTCTGCAATAATCGGCGGTTTGGTTCAGGAAATGTTTCAAAGATTGCAGAGCGCATTGCACTTATTCGAGCTTCCTTTCGATCAATTTCTAATGAAATAGACAGCAAAGGAACTCAATAAAACATTTATTCCATTATCATATCATTAGCCTAATTTAATGAATTCAAACATATTTGTCAACTTTAGTCGATCACCATAACTATTGAAAAGAACTCAGGATAATAAGAAAAAACTTACTATATGCTTCCAGCAAAGCAGTGCAGCAGGGTGCTGATACTGGAGAAGAAGGTAACTCTCGCAGAACATGCTGTCAACAAAACTTGGTGATTATTGAAATGAATGCATTAAGCATAATAGTCACAAATGGAATCAAATTGCATAAAAAGTACCTTAATACAGTCACCAACAACATGCGCATCTTCATCAGGACTAAATTCGGTCTTACCTAGAAACAAGAAAATTTGGATTGTATAATGTTTGTTCAAATTGCGTGTTTCTAGAGAATCATGATCATAAACCGAACAAGGCATGTAATATCTCTTCCTAAGAAATATTTTTAATATTTTAGCAGTCCCTCTTATTGAAAAATATGTATATTTGCAGTCCAACACAACCCAGAAGAATTGCAGCTTGACTAAAAAAGATACCTTGTTCGTATTCCTGAACTCTACGCTCAACCTCCTCAACGTCTGCAGACTGCCGTAAAATCCCTTCAACTTGATACCTGTCCAAAGAGATTAGCAATCTTATCAAAACTGTGCAATGTAGAACCAGAGGATTTTCCTTTCACATATAACAAGTTTAGAAATTCCTAATTATTTATCCAATTTACATTCACAAATGTTTATCCTTATTGGTCTTGGATTATCGGGTGACTGTCCTTATTCTCTTCTGCAAATGGTTATAGTATAAATTTATCTTTAATCAACATCCATACATTGCTCTCTCCAATATTCTATTAGGCCTGACGGCAAAAATGCAATGAAAGATAGGACATCACTTCCCTTAGAACTCAACAGATTTTTTTTTTTTTTTTTTTTTTTAACACGAAGAAGCAGAAGTGATGAGCAAAAACATACCAAATCCTTCCAACTCAAGCCGAAAAGGGGAAAAAATTCTCATTAAAATCCTTCAGTGCGAAGAGTGAAGCCCATCATGCCCCAAAAAAGAAATGAAACTATCCCACAGAAAAATCGCCTCGACATCATACTTCCAAACCTATTCCATTCTCTAACCGTTAAAACCCCAACTAGAAATGCCACTTCAAACCACAACCCAAAACAACATGGCTCTAAATTTTGCCCAACACCCTTCAACGTTCCCAATTGATGAAGAGCATGACTAGAGATGACCCTAAAATATACCAGCTTCACCACCAGGCCAAGTAAACATTGAGAACAAATTATCAACACGTTCTCCTAATGCAATTATGCATGGCACCAAAAAGACCATGGCATTACCTTTCCATGAGTAAAATCCAAGTAAAGTCTTGAATTTCTGAAGGCATAAAGCTTTATAAATCTATGATTGTTTGAAAAACCAGAGTGATCAAATCATCCATCAACTAAAGAAAGATTTGCATGGAAAGAGAATCCAGAGTCCAGATATTGTGCAAGAAATGAAGAATTAAAGATGAACCCATAAAGCATAGAAAGAGTCGGCATAGACTAGTTTGAAACCCCTAACCTGTATCGTCTAACGAGCTCAAAGAGATGGAGACAGTCGAGGAAAAGCGACAAGTATGAGGGCAAAACCGTGGTGCAGCACGCCTACAGTGGTGCCGTCATAGCCCCCCCCCACATCCCCCCCACCCTACCCCCCCCCCCCCCCCCCTCCACCCCCCCCCCCCCCCCCCCCCCCCCATCCCCACACCTCCCCTCCACCCCCTCCCCCCCCCCCCCCCCCCCCTCCCCCCCCCACCCCCCCCCCCCCCCCCCCCCCCCCCCCCCCCCCCCCCCCCCCCCCCCCCCCCCCCCCCCCCCCCCCCCCCCCCCCACCCCCCACCCCCCCCCCCCCCCCCCCCCCCCCCCCCCCCACCCCCCCCCCCCCCCCCCCCCCCCCCCCCCCCCCCCCCCCCCCCCCCCCCCCCCCCCCCCCCCCCCCCCCCCCCCCCCCCCCCCCACAACAAAAAAAAACAAATTTCTACAACCTTCTGATGTGTTTCCTATCTTGTTCTACAACCTCGTCTTTATATGTATCTGCTTACATAAGTTCAATGTCAAGAAATTGTCTTTTGATCATGATGTACTCTGGCATCCTCTTTTAAGGGATGGTCTTCTATTTATGATCTTGGCGTGTAGCCTGTAAGTAGACCGCGTCATGATCCATGCACCCCAAAGCATGATCGATTGGCTGCCTCAGCTCTAGGATCATTTGT
Organism: Ficus carica; assembly: GCA_009761775.1. Taxonomy (NCBI): domain Eukaryota; kingdom Viridiplantae; phylum Streptophyta; class Magnoliopsida; order Rosales; family Moraceae; genus Ficus; species Ficus carica. The sequence continues at coordinate 7,625,225 of CM019741.1, read as the reverse complement.
ATCAACCAAAGGCCTCCATGAAAAAGCTTGTTTAGTTTAGTTTCACATCCTATTTCCTACTTCACAGATAGATTTTCACTTTCCTACAAATAACAATGTGCAATGTAAATTCCCTCCTCCATCACTAATATTTCTACATGTATTTAGATTTAAGTCACAAGACAAGGTGTGAAAGTAAAATAGGCTCACTGAGCTCAAAATAAAGTAGTACGTGATACTTGGGAATAGTGGTTAAGAAGTGTAAAAAAAAACTACTTTGATGAGACAAGTCATGAAAGAAAGCCAGCTTATAGTTCCCAGGGAAGAGAGAGAGAAAGAGAACCAAATAAACCTACTTGATCGATATGTATATGGACCTATAATTTATTGAGGCGAAGGTTGAGCAGCAGCCACTAGTGACGTGGACATACGCAACTTTTATTGCCAAACTATTGTTGAGAACTTGATAGCATCGAGATTACAACTTACCAAAACTTTCTAAAAATTGTAGAGCTTTCTCAAGGAAGGATGGACTTCCATCGATATCCTCTAGTGCAAGCAAAATTGGCCTTCCAACGACTGAAGACTTGACAGGGCGCTTATCCTTCCCTAGAAAACCCAAGAATATGTATGAGTAAAGCTACTTCATAGAGTTAATCAAGAAGAACCAATACATGAACACTGAAGAATTAATGATGGCCAGGTACAAACATTGATGAGGAAAAGACCCTTCCATTGCATCGCTTGTATCATTCCTAAAGATCCCATTGTGGCCCATAACAATAGCAGCACTTGGTGCTTGCGCAAGGGCATGTTCTAGGGCAGTCTTCCATTCAAATAAATCTTCTGATGTTTCAGCCTGAAATTGGCAGAAGTCAGAGAACATAATACAGAAACTTATAGGCTGTATTGTAGGTTTATACCATTTTCATTTTCAAAATATATATATATATATAAGTATATATAAAATAGAAATAAATAATCAGATAGTCAAGTGTATCACCTTAAGGGTGAAAGCTCGGCCATCACGCCCATCGGGAAATAATACAGTCAGCAATTTTTTATCTTCTCTAACAACGACACTACAAGAAACCAACTACACCGATTAACCATATTACAAAAACACTACTAATAAGAACTACATTGCACAACCATACCTTCCAGAATTATTCAAGTCAATGCCACCCAAAGTGAGGTTTACTTCACCGCCTTTTTGTGGAAGTGCGCTCTATAAAGCAAAAAAATGAAAACCCATTTGAATCACTTTGTATAAGAAAAGCTTATGTAGGGGTAAAACAAGAGTTAATTAGTTACGTATATGACACAGTTATCCTATTTTACCAAAGAACTGGAAACGCCAAGTTAGCACTTTACTAAATAAATCATTTTCAACAGCCAAGCTTATGTACAATGACAGCAGAAATTTTGCACGGAAACATGAATAACTGATCATAAATAGTTTCCCAGCTCCTTCAGGCTTCAGCCAACGAACAAGTGTGGATGTATGTGCCATGAAATCTTTAGAGGTGAGTGTAATAAATTCCCGCTACATAATTATGAAGTTCAGTACTTAAATATGGTGAAAAACAACAAAACAAAACAAAGCAAAAAAAAAAAAAAAAACAAACAAACAAACAAAACAAAGGTACAACAGAAGGAAATTGAACACAATAAGCACAAGCTAATTAAAAGGGACAACAGATACTAACAGGATCATTCTTAAAGAAAACCAAAGAAGTCCGTGTAAGGATAAACCACCGCTTCTTCCAAGACTTCCAACCTATTCCTGCAGTTTCAATACAAAACAACTTAAGCTACATTAAGGTGGAAAATGCTACCATCTTGTACGGAAAAAAGAAGACATGCATGAAAAGCGAAAGGTATGTTTGTTGCATCATGAGACACCAATTGAATAAGATTACGTGTCAAACACCTTATAAACATTAAGAAGAAGAATTTTTAAAACAATACTAATAACAACAACAATAAAAAAATAAAAAAATATAAAAAAATACACCACTATAGCACCAAGTACAGCATATGATATGATAGATTAACATAACATTGTGGTATTCAAAATTTATCAATATAATAACATCAGGAAGCACGAATATAGGATATGTCTATACCGCATTAGGACACAACTTAATAAAATACATGGAAAAAAATTTATACTAACAAAATATCTCTTATGGGTTTTCCTTGGAAATTAGGCTTTTTCAACCATGGCAGGTCTAGTTCCTTAGTTTGATCCTATTTTGTGTATGTTATTTGTTGACTAATACATTCATCCAAACCTTCAGAACTCTCAGAATAGAACAATTCAACCATAGAAAACATTCATACAAAATTCTACAGATGCAAACTTCATTCGTATAGCATCCTTCCCCGCACAAAAGCAACAGCATTACTTTGCGACATTAAAGATCTAACTAAGGCATTCATCACTTTTGTGAGCACACTCATTTACTTACAAGTTATCAAGAAATCCATTTACATAATTAGATTAATATAAATTAGATATTCCAGTATCATGAAAACATTCTGAAGAAATGTTTGAAAAAAAAAAAAAAAGGACAAACAGAAGAAACGAAGGGTAGAGAAAATGTTTACGAACCTTTTGAAGAAATGAAAAGTGGGCCGCTCTTGAAAACCTGCCAATTCATCAGATGTATCAGCAAAAGGCACCATAAGGTAATATGATGATAAGAATGAATTAGAAGTGTGCTCACCAATTTGTCAATTAACTATAGATTCTCATTAGATAACAAAGCAGCATCCAAGATTCATAAAACAGGTGTTGAAAATAGTCACTTAAATCTCAAAGGAGAGCCTGATTTGAATGACCAGACAATTGAAGTGCTAAATTCTAAGCTCAAATTAACTTTTTTAAATAATAAAGAAGAGCTAAATTCAATCGTATTGAGGATGTTTAAATTTCCATTTTCATGTTTTGGGGAAAAAATATAAGAAGATTAAAATAAAAAAGGGTGTCTAAATTCGGAAAATCTAACGCAGTTCTTAGTTCCAACAAGTGCGCTTGACCCTGCTCCGCAAACTCCTCGTACTGTGCCAAAAATAATTTAAACAATTCCCTCCCTTTGCTCTTTTTTTTTTCCCCCTTCTCTCTTTCCCATTTTCTCATCAATTACACAAAATAAATAAGGAAATAAAGTTATTAAAAACATTTCGCAAACTGATACTAATGGGGTGGGAATTTATACATATACATATACAGATATATACTCGACATTTTGGATACTCCACTATCTGTGAGTTTTAGAAAAATCTACACAAATATCGTCCACATTTTTCGATAGAACAACAGAAACCACGTAATTAGGCTATATCTCCGGTCACTCCAAAAACCAAAAGCATAAAAAAAATCCAAACTTTTCCTTCCAATTCGCACTCATTTTCGCAGCAACCAAACACCCACAAAAGAAAAAGAAGAGACGGAAGACGAGTACCGTGTTCGGAGCACCGGGTCGTGGACGTTCGAAAGCCGCTAAAGAAGCCGACATTATCTCCGATTACCATCGACCGCGCATCAAACCGAGAAAAACCCCGCCGCCACAAGCCGGCATTTCACGATTCCGGATGCTTCCGAGTCGCCATACAGTCAACCCGGCCGAGACGAGCTTCGCATTGGCGAGGAAGCGAGCGGATCGGAGAGCGATCTGAAATTGGGGGAAGGAGAAGGAGAATTCAAAAACAGATGAGTAAACAGACTCCGATTAAAAAACCCTAGAGAGAAATCTAGGCCAGCGAGAGCTTTCGATTTGACAGATAGGAAAATTAAGGAAATCAACAACCGGAGTTACCACAATGTACTTTTGTTTTATTTTCTCTCTCGTTTTCTCGTCTTCTGGTCTTGATTGGAAGGTCGGAAAACGGATGAAAGGAATGAATGTGAGAATGAAGCCAAAGCAAAGATAGAGAGAAAGAGAGAGAGAGAGAGTGAGAAAGTTAGCTAAGAAATTTGATGCACAAAAAAATTAAAAAATTTTTACTTTTTTTTTTTTTTTTTTTTGTTGATAAATTTTCTGTCATTGGATTAGGTAGAAAGCAATAGTGGTTGTCGTAGTGATATGGTAATGTGTGAGAGAGAAACTAGAGAGAGAGAGGGGAGAGAGAGAGTATAAAGTCTTTGCTTTTTCACCAACTTGGAGAAGAAGGACGTGATTGCGTGAAGTCAAGATTTTAGTCAAGCTTCGTATTAAACGAATAGGAACGTGCCACGTGCATGGTTGAAAATGAAAGTGATTCTTTATATAGTATTCTAGTGGCTTTTTCTAGTTGTATGTATGTGCATAATTGTTGATTAGTAGCTATTACAAATTAGTTTTAAGTTGCTTTTTTCAACTTCTAATAATAAGGTATTCTAACAATGGAAAATCCCCAAGCCTTTTTCTTCTGAATCCTTGCTTTTTTTTTTTTTTATATAGTAAATTTAGTCGGAAAATATTCATAAAATCTTGCATTTTTTGCGAGTAAATTTTTAATTTTGTGGTTTTTTTTTTTTTTCAACTTTGATATCTTTAAAATCTTTTTAAGTAATTTCCCAAAAGATAAGTTGTTTTAAGAAAGGGCAAAATTCAAATGCAAATATTTTCTTTTGTAACATTTGCAATATTTGAACAATGAATTATAAACTCCTTTCAAAAACCAGACATAATATACTAATGATTTCATATCAAACTCTATCGTAAGATATAAAGTTCAAATCTCTCTTATTTTCAAATTAAAAGAAAAAAAAACCATTTTAATAGAAATCAAAAGAAAAATTATTATCATTATTAATATTCCAAACGAATATCCAAAGGTTCATTACTCCCATTAATTCAATTAATTTCTAAATTATACTTCATCGCTCCATCCAGTAAGAGCATACCAACCCCAATTTAATGAACGTAAAAACGGAAGATAAATATTCATGCAACATTCTTTATATCCCTGAAAGATGACGTGGCAATCTTCTATTGGTCCATAGGAAAAATTTTAATGGAGTGATCAGCAGAGGAACAAACCAAACTAGGGTAGGGGAGTTCATAGGAAGAACACCGTGGTCCGTGGGTTTCAGTTTTGATTACTCTTTGAAAAGGCCCAAAACGACAAAGATTAAAAAAAAAATCCAAATTTTTTACTTACGGTAAAAAATAAAATAAAATAAAATAAAAAAGGGAGAGGGAATGACCACGAGCGAGTGTCGGGCGTGGGAAGAACGCGCCGAGTGCCGTATGCGACACAGGCTCTGAGGTCAATGTGAAGGCGTGCAGTGCAACACCCGTGAGTAAGTGGGGAACACTTAGTTTGAAGAAACATATTTGGAATTTACTGGCTTCAGCGGTAACAGGTCACTTGGTGTTCTGGAAATTTGTCTACTTCCGTTAGAACAAGAATAAAGTACGGCCTCTCCTCTCCATAACGCCTCGTTTTTGGAGGTTCCATTACCGGTCACACCTGTCCAAGGGCGCGGTGGGCGGTGGTACCATCCGTTTTCATTACTTCTTTTTTCCATTAATCTTTTCCGCCAACTTTTTAACTCCTGGTCTTAGAGATGAAATTTTAAATAGGATACATTGATTTTTTAAAAATTAATTTTAATTTTATTAATTTTTAAAAAAATAATAAAAATTGATGCATAAATTTTGAGTTGGATAATGAAAATCAAAGGTACTTTTTGATAATTTATACTTATTCGGTATTTTAATTTAACTTTAATTAAATTATATTTTTTTATCTCAATTTTTATTTTTTTCTAAAAAATCAATAAAAATTATAATTACTCTTTGAAAAGTCAACTAATTCTAATTTAAAAATATCATCTCCGACCAGCAAACCAAACAGAAGCTTAAGGTTAATATCGGGTTAGTTTGGTGGGTTTTTGAGATATTTCAACCTATTCAAATAAATTTGAGTGGATTGGAAAAAAAATTTAACCTACTCAATAAATCTAAAGTTTAAAATCAACCTACCCTATTAAAGTCAAGTTGAATTGGATAGGTTAATCGGTTAAGCATAAATAAAAAATAAAACTTACAATGTAATTTTAAATTAGAAAAAAAAGTATGGAAAATAACAAATTCCTAATATATTTTTGATATCTAAGTTTTTTTTTTTTTTTTAGAGAATTTTTTATATCAAGTTGACAATATCAAATCCAGTTTATTTTTAAAAAAAAATTAGGATAAAGCAAATACAAAAATAAAATATCAACAAAGCAAGTTTAAATATCCATATGTCACATGTCAGAGTAAAAACTTATTGCTATATAATTAACGTATATTTTAAAAACATTAAAAAAACAAACTTGATTGGGGGATTGGGTTTATGTCAAGTTACTAAATTTGAACTCAAACTCACTCAATGAAAACTCAAGTTGGGTGGATTAGGTTAAGTTTAAGATCGTGTTAAATCAGGTTAGGTTCAGGTATCAAGTTACGGGTTTTTATGTTCACCCCTAATTTAAATTTTATACCATTTGCTTTGAGTTAATTGAAAAAATAGAAAATTATAGTAAATAACAGTTTTTTTAGGGAAGGTAAGGGGTCCGTTTCGTTCATGTTTGCTTTTGAAATAAAAATTTTTCTTGTTTTGAAATGAGAAGTCACTTTTTGAAAAAAAAAAAAAAAAAAAAAAAAAAAAAAAAAAAAAAAAAGGCGTTTAGATGTGTAATTTTTTTGTAGCTTATATTTGATGCACCTGTTTGGAACGGAATTTTTAGGTTAAAATTTGTTAATTTTTTAAAAACTAATTTAAATTTTTGTTGACTTTTAAAAGAAAAACAAAAACTAAAATGAAAATGAAAATTTTTAAGCATGGACCTAAGAGCCAAACGGACTAGCAATTGTGAAAAAGGTGAAGCTTCTAAAATGAAATTTGGATATTAAAAAGAAGAAGTCTTCTGAAAATGTATTATTTTTTAACAAGTCTAATAAAACATGTTAGTATTTTAATAGGTTATTGATATATGTTTGTTTCTCTATTAGTCATGAACACATTGAAAATTAATCATTTGTATCAGAGATGAAATGAAAAAATAATGATTTTAAACTTAAAATAGAGTAAATAAATTTTTGAATATGAAAATGTTACTTTACAAAATATGTTTGAAATGAAAACGAGTGCAATAATTGATTCTTAAAAAGAGAGAGAGAGAGAGAGAGATTTTTTCATCACTTTGTTAAAATGAGATGAGTTTTTAAGTTTAAACAAACTTCTCCTAAATAATAGTTTTTTTTTTATATATAAATAAAGTAAAAAACAGTTTTCAATAAACTACTAAAGTAAATATAAAAATTTTAAAATCTTTAAAACATACAAGTAATTTAAAATCTGCTATTTATTGAAAATTATTGTTTACCACTTTCTCCCTTAAAATTGTTATTTTAATTATTTATTTATTTTAAAATCGCCAACCCTCTAATATGTTCCCCACTAGTTTCACATCAATTAAAATTAACAAATTGCATTCGTCAATAATAAGGGGTGTAAAAAAAAAAAAAAAAAAAAACAACTCAACTTCACATAAATTAGTACAAAAAAAATTTAGGATCATAATTTGTGTCATTAGTACCACTCTGAAGACTTGTTTTTTCCGAATGTAATTGAAAATTAATGAGATTGTAAAGGAAAGTAAATGAATAAGAAGGATATTATTTACTATCTTTAAAGTTGTAGGTTTACTTGCTTGTTAAATGATGTAATGCAAAACAATCCAATTTCATTCTCAGTGTTTACTAAAGTAATAAAATTAATCTTATCAATAAAATTACTAAAATATTCTTTTACATAGTAAAACAATCATTGGCACATAGAAGCTTGCTAATAAGGAAATTTAGCATTCATTCCCTTGGACAATGACTCATTGTCAAGGGATGTAAGGAATAGTATTCTCTTTTATCATTCATTTCATAACTTTTATTATTTTTTTTTATAACTAAACGCATAATTAGATGGGAAATAAAATGATAACTCATTTTTTATTTCCTTTTATGCGGAGTAAACATGCTTTGAATTTTTCTAGCAAAAAAATAAATAAATAAAAGCTCTAAATTTAAATCTTCCGTCGCTGGCATCACTGATCCATGAACTATGATAATTGTATTACTTTGATCCCTTAACTATTTACTAGGCAAATTACTTCTTGATCCTTTTTTTTTTTTTTTTTTTTTTTTTTTTTTTTCCAGTTTTGATTCCTGTTACTAAAATTAACAAAGGATTTATAAAATTTAACAAAAATAATCACATCCACATCGTATATTAACTGATAATTTTTTAGTTTTTGAAAGTTTTTTTAACAATAATAAAAAGAACATTTTTCAAATAATTTGTAAAATTTCAAATTATATCTCATTATTACCAAAGTTAATTGTAGTAAATTTAGTTAATTTTATAGTTGATAACCAAAACTATCACAAAACAAAAATTCATAACAGTAATGAATACTATTCACCAAAAAAGAAAAACAGTTATGAGGACAAATTCGCCCTTTTAGGTTAACAACTAATTTTGACCATTGAATTGACTAACTTAAAATTTCAAAACTGTATTTTAGTAATAAAAATGTTGATAAGATCCCAAATTCAACAAGTATTCAACCAAAAGACAAAGTTTAGTAACCAAAACAACACTAAAGTTTAAAACTAATAATGCTAAAAATCCCAAATTTAAATTGATGCTGCATTCTTAGGTTGATAGCTAATTTTGATCACTGAATTGACTAATTTGCCATTTACAGTTTACATGACAGGTAATTTATACACTAATTGACAGATTTTCTTGTTGACAGTTTTGCTCGAGAATACAATTTTTACAATTTTTGTTTTTCCTTTTTGTGAAACATAAAGATTAATCGATGTTTTATTTTATATATTTATATATATATATATATATATATTTTTTTTAAATGAAAGAGCTACTACATGAGTCAATAATGCACCCGTATTTTCTAATTAGGTTGGCAGTTTGGCACACCCTTCATTAACACCCTTGTCTTTTATTATGCATGCATTTATTGACGTTGCATAGTAGATTCATGAATTCAAGGATTCAAATAATTTGTTTATCAAATTAAGTTACAAATTTAATATGAATTTAATTAAAAAAATATAATAGTAAAACATTCAAAATAAAAAGGTGTGTTTTTATTTTTTTCACAAACTCAAAATGTAAAAGTAAAAATTAATGTCTTTCTTTTTAAAATAAAGACAATAATGTTTTTCGTGTACTTGTTACATCTTGTCCCTATATATATATGTATGTATATATTTTTACCTATTTTGTAATAATGTAGGTTGTTTTTCTCTTACACTCTTGTGTTGATTGTATGTCCATCCTCCTAAAGTTTGTTTTATACGGTCAACTTGTCTCGATCAATCGAAATTTTTCATCAATGGTAGTGATATTATTAAAAGAGATAATGTGTGTGATTGATAATTGACGTAACTTTTTAATTTTTTGTCTTCGAAATTTGGTGCATGTTTATCTCCTTATGCACTTTATTAGAATTTATTAGAAGAACTGATATAGAATATAGTAAAGTTTTTTTATTTATTTTATAAAGTCATTCAAATTAATATTTGTATCTTTCTATTTGGAAGACACTTATATTTTTTTGAAATATACTATGTAGTTATAAGTATAAATATTTATTTCTCCTCTAAAATTACACATCGGGATGACTTCAACAAAAAACCACTGCTTTATGTGAATATTACTAATAAATTCAAAATCCTTAAGAGTAGCGCCAATCAGCAATGGACCTTTAGAAAATTATTCCATAATTGATGAGCATAATTAGTGGACCTTTTCTTTTTTACTTTTAAAATGTCTATCAATAACTTTTTTGCCAGCAATGTTGTTTAATATTATCCGCGAGTGTGATGATCAGAATGAATAAAATATTTGTCCAACCAATTCTGTATGATGATTTGTGTTTTTTACATTATTTTATTCAAAAAATATTTATGAAATCATCTATGTTGAACATCATCATTAATAAAAGATAAATCTTGTTTATAGACCTCATATTATGAGACTTATTATTTATTAATGAGTGATGGTCAATACTAGCCATATCTTGGGGTGCACAGAAAGCAACCGCAAATAATTTAAATTGCTCACGCCGTATCGCTCAACCTGCAAATGATGAGTGTACGTAATAACCACACTTGAAATAGACAGCGATGTATGAATCCGCCATGATAAGCAGACTGTTATATTTGCCAACTTCGGTTTCAAACCGACGTGCCAGTTTGGTATGTTTAGTTATTTTTTTATAAGTAATTGGCCTAAATGATCCCTGAATTCTTTGAGAGGTGACACTTAAGTCCATGTTCTAAACTCTCTAAAAAGGTGACGGTTTGATCTTTTCCGTCTACATCCGTTAAATTTCTTACGGAATCTTACTGAAATGATTAATTTTTATACTAAAATACCCTATCCTCTCCACCCCCTTCCCCTCTCTCTCTTTCTATTTTCCCCCACCCCCATCCCTCTCTCTCTCTCTCTTGGTCTGCCCCCTAACCCCGACCCCGAATGGGTTGCCCACCTACTCCCTCTCTGGGTTTCGTCGCCTCCCTCCCGTCGCCGTTTGCCCCCTACCCTTACCGCCTCTCCCGCCACCGTTTGCCCCCTACCCTTACCGCCTCTCCCGCCACCGTTTGCCCCCCACCCTGCGACTGGGTTCCTCCCCCTTCCCGCCTTTGTTCGCCCACCATCTCGCGACTGGATTCCCCCCTTTCGCGACAGTTCACCCCCTGCGATCTGGGTTCCCCCCTCCCACCCCTATTCGCCCCTACCCCGCTGTTGATACCAATTTCTGCTCCGACCACGACGTACGTGATCCACCATTACCCAAGTCACCTGATATCAGATCCGACCAGTGCCGACCATACTCCGTTCACTGACGGCTTAGTCGGCGCTCGGGCCTTGCCGTCTTGCCGGAGTGCCCCGTCTACCCGTGTGAGCCGGCTAGCCGACCAGAATACCAGACGAGTCCCCGCACGCCAGAACGTTCCAGAGGCTAAGGGCCCTTGGAGCCCGTGCCCCACCTGTCACACCCTTCCTGACATAAGTCCAATCAGCGGCAGGCGCCACCTGCCCACTCCTGCAGCGCGTCACATCGTCACCCGCCGCCACCTGTCCTGGCAGGGGTTGTCCCTGCTGACGCCGGCAGCAGTCGCCCTATCGCCCCCTAGGCCGGTTGCGTGGCGTCGTTGTAGGCCGACACGTGTGCAAGTTCGGAGCCACGTCACCCACTTGGGTTATTCCGTAGCCGACCCGGCCGGGTCGTCCCGAGCACCCGAGCCCGCGAAAGGCTCCTATAAATAGAGGAGGAACCCCCAAATCTAGGTAAGCTCATTTCTACCTTGCCAAAGCTCTGCCTCTCCTACTGCTCATCAGCTCCCGAACTGATTTAGGCATCGGAGTGCCCGCGGCAGACACCACACCGGTGTCCCCATCATTCCGAGGTGCTTTCGTTTTGTAGGTGACGGCGGCGGAGCGACTGGCCGGACTTGATCGGACCACCCGACCACATTGGGTGTTGCTGCCGGAGGCGTTTTCGGCATCAACACCCGCGACTTGATCCCCCTCTCCCGACTTCGTTCCCCCCCGGTTTTTTATGATTTTTTTAATTTTTTTTATATTAATTATTGTTAGATTACTAAAAGATCCTCTCCAACGTTAATGGATTTGGATGGAAAGGACCATAACAATCAAAATATAAGAGTTTAGGGTCATGTTGACCAAAAAAAAAAGAACAGGGACCAAAGAAAGAATTTAGGGACTATTTATGTTAGTTATTCTTTTTTTTTTTTTAATATCATTTTTATGATGGATGTTTTAGTTTTATTTTAAAAATATATAACTTAGTAGACCCTAAAACTTATACACTAGTTTAATATGCAAATTCTGTAAGTAAATTTATTTAGTTACCATTATTAATTTGTGCTGTTACTCTTTTTAACATGTTAGTAGATATCCTTTTTTTCTTTTTCTTTTTCGAAAAATAGTTTATTGAATATTTTTATCGCTCCTTTCTTGACATTGTTATTCTTTCATGACATATATTTTAAATCTTGAGATAGAATCATAAAAGTAGTTGTTAATAGTTAGAAATTGAACTAAATTTCGTAGTTTGATGGAAAAAAACGACAAAAATCTTGTTTTGTAATTAATGAAGATGTTTCAAAACTTTTTGTTAATTTCTATTTTGACTCTCTCATTTGATAAATGACGGAAAATTAGTTAATGATATCATTTTAAACGGGAGGTGGAGTACTACGAGAAATTAGTTTTTAATATAATAAAAATATTAATTAAAAACCCAAACTGTCCAATAAATCGTCCGCTTAAAAAACCGCCCATATCGTTAAAAATTTAAATAGTCTTGATTTGTAATTTTCATAAATTATCGTGAAATAAATCCACCAAAATCGTTGAATAACTGCTAAAGTAAAATAGTACAAGAAGTGCAGTTTGTGTTTAATATTGGCAATTGACATGGAGTGATCACTAATGGAGTGCATACGGATTATGGGCTGCACATGATTCTTTACTCAGTCCAACAAGGCAGATTGGCAAAGCTTGTACTTTGGGAATGTTTTTGCCTTTTTATAGGACTTAAAAGTCATTTCTAGCAATAAATAAATAAATAAATATATATCAACTACATTTGTTATAGCAACGGTTCCATAATTTCTGAACTGACAAAAGGTCGTAATGTAATTTGTATAAATAAAGGGGTGTGTTATGTGATGCTTGTTCTATGTTTAAATAACGGAATTAAATTTTTAACAAAATAATAAAGGAATTAATTATACAAACGAAAACTATGTAATTTGTATTGCAATATAATATAAATTGTATTTTCTTTTTTTGAAACAAAAGTAAGTGTATTTAAAGGCGAAGAAGGAGATATGCGCCAGTTGATTACTTGCTCTTGAGAAGAATGAACGTGAAGAATAATATATAATGTTTCTGAAATTGAGTTCTTTAAGGTTCTCAGGGGGTTAGTACCCGTATTAGACTACGAAAAATGCTAAACACCAATTCTAATTTTTAAGTATCAATTAATGTGATATGTGAATTATTGTTATATTTATTGATAAGTGTTTAAAGTATTATTATATCATTTGCTAATAAACGAGTCATTAATCATCTACGGATTATGCCTCTGTTTTTCCCACTATGTATAATATGACATCAAGAGCTTTTTAGCTCCAATGAGCATAGCTCCTTGTTACCATCCCAGATGATTGCCTTCCTTGCACCCATGTGCCTTCCTCCCGGCAATTGTCATCTTTGTGCCCTCCTTCTGACGGTTGTTGTTCTTGTGCCTCTTGTGTCCTCCCTTGACATTGCTATCCATGTGCCTCTCGCCTGTCCTGATGATTGTCGTCCAGTGCCACCACCCTCGAAAATTATTGTCCGTGCGTCCTTGCGCCCTCCTTCATCCCCACGCCATACTTTCACTGTTGCTCCTATTATGATCCAAGATTGGAATCTCCTATTCCATCTTGCCGGGGGTGAGAAGAATAGTTACGTTTTTAATTATTATAAATTAGAATTTGTTGGTACTCATTTAAATTTAGTTAGTTTCCTAAGTCTATGATATTTGATAAATTTAATATCTAATTCAAATATAGATAATTGTATTTGGGCACTAATTTATTCCAATTTGAATTATGAAGCTCATTAATAGTGTTGTTTCACGTTAAATCTTTAAGTTTTTTTTTTTTTTTTTTTTTTTAATGTTTATTAGGTACTTGATCAAAAGGTAGTTCCCAAACTAATTAATGGTTGGTTTGGATCATCTTCTCTAATAGCTATTATTAAACTTAAACATAACATGTGTTTGTTTGGTGAAGAAACATTTAAGTGTATTCAAATTTTGACAACAATTCTATTTAACTCAAATAGTTCACTTTTTACAAACCCATTCCATACTTATTTTTATACTTATTTTTTTGCCTTTACACTGTTCAAATATTATCTTCAACAAAAATTATCCAATGATACATTTAATTTGAACTTATAATTCAAGTTCTACGTTTGAATACAAACATTCGATTTGGATGATTCATATACAACTTGGAATCCAAACATGCACTGCCCTACAGCCATATTCACAAATAACAAATATACATTTGCATTTTATTTTTATTTTTTTACGTATTCTCAATTAAGAGATCCAAAAAAAAAAAAAAAAGTATCATTAACAATGATAAGGGTCTATTTGGAGTTACGTTTGGAGATGGTGTTTTAGAGGTTAGAGATAGTTTGAGTTTTGAAAACGTGCTTCTGATGAAAATGAACTGTTTGGAGTGAAAAAATGTAAAAACTTGAAACATGTTCGGAAAAAAAATTAGCAATATAGTTATTGTTTCATTTCTCTTGAAATTCTATGTGATTTAAAAAAAAAAAATCTAAATTCTAAAGTTATAGACTTTTCAAATTCGAGTTTTTTTTTTAAATGTTTAGAAAAAATAATAATAAAATTAGAGGAAAAGGACAAAAAAAAATTAAAAATATTATTTCCAAAAATGACCCTAAATACCCCCTAAATTTTCATATTACTGGGGAGTTTCTACGGTAGAATCAGCAGAACTACTAGTTTTCAATAGTATGATTTGTGATGTGAAGCAATTCTGCATTAAGGTACACCACAACGTTTTTTTGTGGTTTAGTGCACTATAATGGTAACACTCATAAATTAAATAATTAAAAATTAATGTAACAATTTGAAAATAATTTATTTATTTTAATATGGGAATGGAGAAATTTGAACCATTCATCTTACAATGAAGTCAAATAGACATTTGGAATATCAATTGAAGTGGGAGTTTTTAAAATGTTTTGATTGAAAATGAGTGAATGTTTGAAAATGTGCATTTAGTTGAAATTGAATGTGTTCAAAGGATTTTATTTATTTATTTCATCAGTCTATGCAATTAAAAAAAATCTCATTTCGATTTCAAATGATAAAATTAAAAACTATTTGCAAGATCAAAGTTGAGTGAATTTTTGAAATCATCGCTATGATATGAATGTAACTACATTTTTCTACTGATAATAAGAAAAGATTTAAAAAAAAAAAATTTCGTGAAAGCTATAGAAATGATTCCCTCACGATTCACGGGTAAATTTTGAGTGATTTGTATGTTTAGTCTTTAAACTATGAATATTTTATCATTTTGGTTCTTAGATTTTTGATTTTGATCAATTTAGTCCATGAATTTTTAATATTTAACAGTTTTAGTCCTTCACATTAATTGATATTTTTTATTTATTTATTGTATATAATCATGTTTCAACACTATGTTAACATGAAATTTTACACAAATAATAATACTAAGTAAAAAAATTCCTTCTTATTCTTATTAAAACCCTTAAAAACTAAAACCTTTTGAACTTACTGAATTAATTTCTTTATAATTTTTAGTTATTATGTAATATGGATACGATTTTTAATGTTAAATTTTAGAAATCATTAGTCAATTTTAATGTGAATGACCAAAATTGTCAAATATTAAAACTTCTGGGAGTGAACTGATCAAAATCAATAATTTAAGGACTAAAATAATAAAATACTCATAATTTAGTTATTAAATGGACAAATTACCCGCAAATTTTCAACAAGCCAAAGATGTAATAATTTCAAAAAACCAGGGAAAGATGTGCAATTTTTCTAATTTTGTGATTCCAAAAGTACAAAACACAAAGGTTTGCTAATACACTCGTCTAGTTCGAAAGAAGCTGCCGTTTCTTTGCTTCCTCCCCTTCAAGCCAATAAAACAAGGTAAAACACAACAACTTCAGCTCCTCTTTTCCTTCCAAGCTCTAATTTTCTCGTTTGCTTTCCGTCGAGAAAATCATTATACACAACTTCAACTCCACTTTTCCTTCAAAATTCTAATTTTCTCGTTTGCTTTCCGTCGAGAAAATCATTATACTTAACCACAAGTTTTAAATTTCAGTCACAAACCCAGAAAATGATTAGAAAAGCACTTCGCAATCCTCGACCCAACTCTTACATCAAACTGTTCTCTTCGCATTCATTTGTATATTCTTCTTCTCCATTAGATTTAGAAACCCAATTACGCTCTCTATGTGAAAAGCCCAATTCCGAATTTTGCAAAGCTGTTTCGCTTTTTAACCATTCCGTTGAATCGAAAAAATTGCCTTCGCCTTCAACCTGTAATTTTCTCGTGCACGCACTTACAAGGTCTGGAAACTATGATTTAGCCTTTTCTGTTTATGAGAAAATGATCCATTTTCGAATTTTTTCGAATTTTGTTTCGTTAAGTTGTTTAATTGCTTGTTTTGTGGATGCCCATAAGCCAAAATTTGCACTTGGGGTCTTGGGGTTGGTTTTGAAGCGTGGTTATAAGGCTAGTGCACTTGTTAGGAATCTTCTGTTGAAGGGTTTTTGTCGAAACGGTGAGGTTGAAAAGGCGAGGGAGTTGCTTGATGTAATGGGTAGTTACTACGGTTTGTCGCCGGATGTTGTAAGTTATAACACTCTTATAAATAGCCTTTGCAAGGTTAAGAAGTTGAAAGAAGCGTTGGAGTTGTTAGTTGAGATGGAGATTTCGGGTTGTCAACCGAATTCGGTGACGTACACCACGTTGATGGATGGTTTCTGTAAGGATGGTCGAGCTGGCGAGGCGCTTGATTTGTTAAAGGAGATGAAGGATCTTGATTTGGAAGCGGATGTTGTCGCGTATAGTACGCTTATAAGTGGTTTTTGCAATGAGGGTGATTTCGATAGAGCGAAAAAGCTATTCAATGAGATGGTTGGACAGGGGATTTCTCCGAATGTAGTTGCCTACAGTGGGTTGATATGCCAGCTTTGTAAGATGGGGAAACTGAAAGAAGCCACTGAAATGTTGAATGAAATGAAACGGCGTGGAGTGCGGCCTGATGTGGTAACTTATACTGGTTTACTTGATGGGCTTTTCAAGGGAGGAAACGCCGCGAAAGCCAAGCAGATTTTTGACACAATGCTACAGCGTGGTGAAGAGCCTACTACTGTTACTTACAATGTTATGATTAATGGGTTGTGCAAGGAAGGGTTGATTGGTGATGCTCTTAAACTCGTGGACATGATGGTGGAGAAGGGGTTGAAGCCTGATGTGGTTACTTACAACACGTTACTGATGGGACTTTGTTCTGACGGGAGGGTTGATGAGGCGGTAAAGCTTTTTGAGGTGATATCAAAGGACGAGAACTGTGTCGAGCTGGATGTTATCACATTCAACATGATGATACTTGGTCTATGCAAGGAAGGCCGTCTTAACAATGCTATGGAAATCCATAATGTAATGGTTCGAAGGGGTGTGGTGGGTAACCACGTAACGTTTAACGCTTTGATTGAGGGATGTCTACGGATGGGAATGTTTAACAAGGCATTGGAACTCAGAAAACATATGCTGGATATCGGATTAGTTCCGAACTCCCATACTTATGGTGCTATGATTAATGGATTTTGCAAGATGCGTTTGCTCAAGATTGCCAAAGGACTTTTATGTAAGATGAAAGCTTCTGGGCTTAGTCCTAGCTCTATTGACTATAACACAATAATGGCATCCTTATGCGATGGGGGCGGTTTGGAGCAAGCTAGGACGTTGTTTCAAGAAATGATGAACTCAAATCATAGGCCCAACATTGCCTCGTTTAATATGCTAATCGATGCAACTCTCAGGGAAGGGGATGCCAATGCCACCAGAGAATTGCTAATCGACATGCTGAAGTCGGGTTTAGAACCAGATGCATTGACCTTTTCCACATTAATAAACAGATTTTCAAAACTTGGGCTCTTGGATGATGCTAAAAAGGTTCTTGAGAAGATGGTTTCTTCTGGTTTAAAGCCGGATGCCTTTGTATTTGATTCTTTGTTAAAAGGTTATTATTCGAAGGGCGAAACAAGAGAAATCATTGATCTGTTTCATGAAATTGCTAATAACGGTGTTGCTCTAGACCAAACACTTACCAATACTATCTTGATGTGCATTTGTCACTGCTCGGAAGATGTTGATGTAATGGAGATTCTCCCAAATTTTTCTCAAGAAGCATCAAAGGAGAAAAGCATTTTAAGCAAAGAGCTACTGACGAAGCTCGATAAATCTTACCTAGAACTCAACCACTGTGCGGGGCAAAGTTTTTCCATCGCAGGATAACCTTTGTAATAACATACTGAATGTTTTTGACGCTCGCTTAACCCAAGTAAGTCTTCCTTTTTCTATAATTAGCCATTATTTTTGTTTACTGCGTTGTACCCTTGGAATGATCACTTGTTATCTTGCTTCATATCTTTTCACCATTCAAGAAAGGATTGCTTTTGCTTTGGTTTTAATCTTTTACAACAGACAGGATTTTTTATATTTTGTGTGTGTTCTTAGCTCTCAAGTTTGTTTGGTAAAGTCTTTCTTTTACAGATTTTTGAAATACGTAGTTTTAAGACTTGACCATGGAAGCTTCATGTGAACTAAAAATGTAGTCGCACTATTTTATTTAGGTAGATGGTTTACACAGACCCATCTAATTATCGCCCTTGGAGGTTCTTACAAATTGGAGTTCCACCAGCTGACAGTCGTTTGAAGGTACACCACTGTGGCAACTCTCTCTCTCTCTCTCTCTCTCTCTAAATTGAAGATAGATTTTGACACTTGACAGTACAACCAATAAATTAATTGTCAACTGGTTATGCGTAGATAGTTCTAGGAAACCATATTCTGAAGAACTCGATACTACATTTTTTTAGTTCATGTGTCAATACAATAAGAACATGTATCCTGATAATCATAACTGTATTGGGGTTTAAGGATTATAATGCTTATGGGATGCGTCTTTTGCCGTTCTGATGCTGTTACTGATAGGAAATTCTGGAGCTGGAATTCTTACACAGTAGGGCTTGAGAATGTCTTGTGATGGCATTCTCCGTTATCCTAAAATCAAAACGACATTAATATTTGCATGTAGACACTGGATTCTCTATGTACAGTACTCCATACTGAGCTTGGCCTTAGCATATGAATTAACATGATTCAAAAGTGTAGGGGATTCTGTTTGCTTTTTATTCATTAGCTAACTCTCTGAGTACGAACATTACTTGCATCATCGCAAATTTTCACGACATATGAAACTTATAGTATGAAATTTTGTACGGTTGATTTGTGATAAATGTATGAAAGGGAATGACTCAGATGGTAGGGATCCTCATTATGCTCCGTTTTTGTTAATTCTTTGTTAGATCTGATAAACGTCACATGGAAGTGAAGGCGGGTCTTGGCTAGTATAGACGATTTTTGATTTAGCTATTGATTCTCTCCCAATTGGTTGGACCGTAGGTGCAATGATTTACTTCACGGGCGACGTCAAAGATAAATAATTATACCAAAACCAGTATTTGATCTGAATCAGAAAAAAAAACCTCTTTCAAGCAGCTTCTTGCCTATTTGGCTTGAGGACAAATTTCAGTTGCTGGAATGCAACTATACCGATATGCAACCTGCGGGCCATCAGGAAATCTAGTTTTTGAAGATTTCTTGCTACTTGCAAGTTAGCCTAAGTGATAGATCCATTGTTTGTTCATTAATAACCTCCTCTTTGGAATCAGATGGTTCATCAGTTTTTGACTTCTAGTACTTGTTTTTAGGCTACTTAATGAAAAACAGTCTTCGTTTCTTTTGTAATAGCACTTTGTTTATGGGATTCTGCTTCGGTTGGGCGGTCCGCTCATTTCTTCGCGGTTTCCCTCAAGGATGGGGATTGAGGTGGTTAAGGTGGAGGAGCATTGGCTGCCAATTTACCCGAAGTTTTGATCAAATCTTAAACGTAGAATTTCGAACAAATAAAAAATCAACTACTACAAATTCACAGTACCACTAATACAAATTCACAGTTTTTTTTTTACTTCTAAACTTTACTATTGAATTACACTCTATACCAAAAGACAATATATTGTTTTTATAAATTCACTTTGCATAGATAAATAAAGAAAAAAAAGAAAAAAAAAGGAGTTGTAGTACATAGATCAATTTATGTACACAAGATTAAAGCCAGGCATTTTGTTTGTGATCACAAGCAACCATTTGGTTGAACAATGCCAAATGCTTTTCCATTGACATTGGTACATGATGACTCTGCTGCTTGATTAAGGCAATTTAGGTTTACATCCTGTAGTTTGATTCCTGTGCACGGATTTGCAGCACTGCAGTCAAATTTTATTGCAACTGGTGTGGCTGATGTCCCTCGAATACCCTGGTATACGACGTCGCTAATCTTGATGCCCGATACCTATACAAAATACAATCGTCATGAATAATGAAATCAAATAAAATGAATCATTTGATTACTACATTAGTTACAAGTTTTCCCCCCTTCCTCGTTTGACTTTTTTTGCCTATAACAAAAAGGAATTGGTGGTGTCCTGACACTCCCCGTTCATGATTCATATGAAAATCTAGCGGAAGCACATGTGTGAAATGGTACTAGGACATGATCTATTCAGGCTCAACCTAAGACTTCTCCGATCAATACTAGTATTAATATCGAGTAAGATCTAATAAAGACATTCACGACTGTTATATCACTGTAAACAGTGGTCTTCCTCTTCCTATATTTACTTGAAAGTTGGTTTATAGCTTGGCAAATGAAAGAAATGAAGTGAAAAGAAATGCAAAATTGTTTAATAAAGGATGCCTTACCTGACTAGGGCAATCGATGTTGTGGGGACAGTAATTTTGATCTATTATAATTGGATTTTGGACATTACGCATGGTCACATCTTCAAATTGGACCCCTTTGACGAATCCACTGCTGGGCTTGGCCCATGCCTTTATCCTAAGCCCATTCTGAGTACCCGTGAAACTTGCATTTTTAACCGTCACATTTTGCACTCCTGCCTCTACCAGCTCTCCACCAAGGCTTCCTATGCTGCAAATATGTACATACCACATACATACATAAGCAAATATTTAACTACACACATGTTTTTATAAACTTGTTGACAAGCGATGCGTGTGGAATAGACAACCAAAACAACAGCAAAAATAAAAAATAAAAAAAAGCCATGCAGTAATTTAGGACTCCATATGGTGATGACATGGCCACCAAGTGGCAAACAAGAAAGGAGAGAGGGGAGAATAAAGTAATGCATTTATACAGCAAATAACAGACATTAAGAATAATTGGAGTAAATAACAGTAAAATAAAAAATTTACGAAGTAAATGATTTTTTCCAGTAAATAGATAATTTACTGGATGAATTTGCTATTTATTGATATTTACTTTAAATAATTATAAAATCATATTATTTACATCATTTAGTTTAGTAATAAATATGCTATTTATAACGATTTTTGTTATTTTTTTAAGTTTGTTCACATTAATGCTACAAAATTACGAATATGGATAAATTTTCGAGGGGCATGTAAAAAATTCAGCTAGACTAACTGACCTAATGCCGTGGCCGGGGCCACAGGCAACATGTTCAATCCACAAGTTCTTGGTACCGGGGCCGACGGAGATGCAGTCATCGCCGGTTTTGACGGTGGAACCCTTGATGACAACGTTGGTCGAGAGTTGGACGTGGATGCCGTCAGTGTTGGGGCTGTTGCCGTCGGCAATGACTTTAACTCCTTGAATTTGAACGTTGGAGCAGGCATTTATCACAATGTGGAACATTTGGCTGTTTAATGACATTAGTCCTATAATCTTGATGTCTTTGGAGTTTGTAAAGCTTAGAGTCTGCAATCAAATTTTGTACACTCATCACAAACAGATCGGTCACAAACAAACATAAATATATCCAATTATACAAGTGAAATTCGTTGCTTCCTTGTAAAAAATGTATGAATTAGCAATTGTACCGGAACATGCATATAACAATTATATATATATATATATATATATTATACATGACTTTGTAATTGGCGGCCAGCGCAGGTAGAAATTGCTTAAAACATAAACTTGATATGTTTTTGATACGTGTATTGCACTGTAGTAAATATTTTATGAAATAAATAATCTAAATAGTTATTTAATTAATATCAGTTTTATCATATTTATGGTACCAATGAACATTTATGTACGTATGCATATATATATATATATATATGTATAGGTATGTTTATATGAAAGATCTCTGGAAAAAAAAAAATCTGTGAATTCAACAATAGGTTTCGGTATTATTATGACTGTATAGAATTTTTCTTATTATATTATCTATTGTATTAATTGCACAGATGTATTGCTTCTGATCAAAGGAAAAAAAAAAAAAATTATGATTTAATAATTTATATGGTCTGTCCTACGAAGCTTGCTAATTATATGAACAAGATCTTTTGTCTTACTCTAACTTGATTCCATTTCGAGAATTATTTTATCAGTTCTTTATATAATTTAAATGTATAGGATAATAGCGTTTTTTTTTTTTTGGTGAGAAGAAGGATAGGACTAACCGTAGCTCCGCCGGGGCAGTTGGCACCTCCGGCAGCCGCCAATTTACAAGCCCACAAGGCGGCTCCTCGGGCATCAAGCCTCCCTCCAACAACGGAGACGTGGCTAACTCCTTCGAAGCTAATCCACTTATCATTTTCTCGTAGCACTCGATAATCTGCCGGTGCCACCAGCGTCCCATCAATTTTGAAACCAATCTTGGGGCTCCTACATTCCCCTTTGAACGCCAAAGACCGAAGCAAAAACCTTCCTCGTGGCACACATATCACCGCGACACTCTCGGAGGCACATGCCGCGGCCCATGCACTGAGGAAGCCCTCCGTGGAGTCGGTCAAGCCGTCGGGTTTTGCTCCGAAGCTGAGGACGTTGTAGGTAGTAGTGGAGGAGTTTGTAGCAGAGATTAGAAATGGGCTCGAAGAAATGGTCAAGAGTAGGAGGAGGAATATGGAGAGATCGAAAGTGGTTTTGGAAATGGCCATTTTTTTGAATATTGGAAGCTGAAAGATGAAATAAAAATGAAGTACTTTGAGATAAATATTATGTGTTATATGTAACTAATTGTATTAAATATTGGGCTAAGAGTTTGGTGGAGGGAATGTGAAGAGGTTTTGGTGTATTTATAGTGTGAATTATCATGCGTTACTAGAGCAATTTGGAAATGGTTTTAAGGATAATGAAAAATATATTAATTAGGCGATGTTTTAGGGTTTAAGAAAGATGGTATTAATTGGGAATGTTCATGCATGGATACACAAATTAAGAAAGCTGCGCCGAACCAAATATGCCCGCTAGTTTGGTCGTCACGCTTTTCGAGTCTTTTGGGTTATTGTTGATGATTGCTATTTATTTATATATATATATATATATATATATAGTAAATTGCTAGATTGGTTTCTGAATTTTTAATTTTGTGTAATTTTGGTCAATGAACTTTTTTTCATAGTTAGAATGTCTTCAAACTTTTAAAATACGTTAATTTTTGGACAAAATCCATAGTTAACGTAACTTTTTGACCAAATTACTAACGTATTCTGTCTAAAAATTAACAAAAATGATTATTGTGGCAACATTTCAATAATTTAAGGGCAATGCTTGTTCTTTTTTTATTTTTATTTTTTTTATAACTGGAATAATCATAAATTATTTTAAAACGTCGCTACAATAGTCATTTTGTTAATTTTTTAACAGAATCCGTAATTAATATCACTTTTTAATTAAATTACTAACATATTCCGTCTAAAAATTGACAGAATGGAATATTATAGCAACGATTTAAAAGTTCAGGGGCATTCTAACTACGAAAAAAATTCAGAAATTAAAATTATAAAAAGTTAAAAGTTCAGAAATCAAAATTACAAAAAATTAAAAGTTCAGCCCATGTATATGTATTCTCTGTTGACATTAATAATTCTTTGCGTCTGATACCTCAAAATACCATTCAATAACAAGGTGAACTAGCTGAAAGTATAGCGTGTATTTTATTTTTGGCCTCGCTTGTATATAATAAGTGGCCGCTTGCTTGTTTCTATGTTTTGGACCTGTGTTTCTCTCTCTCTCTGTCTCTCTCTCTAAATTATCTATTGTTTTTAAATTTAAATTTGAAGACACAATATATGAATTTATCGGTGAGTTTGCTTTTAAACCATGATGGTTTATTTTATTTTATTGGATAATATGTTCCTGGAGTTTAGTCAAAGTTCCTTTGCTACGACCTTCAAAATTCTATCAATAATTTAAAAAGCATTCCTTACAAATTCTTGAGGAAAATTATTTTACTAAGTAGTACTAGATATATCAACTTTAATCCGAATATTTTTATACACCAACTTATATATTGGTTATCATCGATTTAGAGATATAAAATCTCTTATCATCAATCGTAACTCACACGTCATATCCATGGACCAAAAAAAAAAAAAAAAAAAAAAACTGGGATTGGAATTGATTAATTTCCCTAACATTATTCTTATTTTAATCTTAATTAGTACAAAATTTATACATTATAAAAAATTATAAAAGAATAAATACTCTAATTGAATTCCTTCCATTACGAGATTTTTTCTCTCTCTAAAAGTAGCATTCTTTTCATTACCATTTCATCTAACTTTTTTCTGACTTTAGTTTTTAAATTTTATTTTTATTTTTTATTTTCAGGGTAGTAAGCATATACAGCTAGGTTATTGAATGAAAGTTTGAAACAAATTAAAACAAAGGATTAATTATGAATTTTCTTTTAAATTGTTGTTCTTGTGATATTTTATTTCTCGAATTTGAAAACATAATGTCTATTTAAAAAAAAAAAAAAAAAGGGTCATTCTGTTAGAAACATTAAAGGAAAGAACATATGTTGCACTAAGGATGATCGTTGTTAAATACTTCGGAAGACAAAACGTTACAATTATAGTTTGAGGAAATATTTATAATTATTCTAAATTTTAAATAAAGATTACCAAAATACACTTGTATGATATAACAAAATTTTGACATGTGTTTTTGCCGTAAAAATTTTTAATAGAAAGAGACTTTTTGTTAACGGACGTAAATCAAAGGAATCGATATTACAGTTTGAAATTTGAGAGACAATTGTGATGAGTTGTAACTATTCTAAAAATAAAAAAGTATTTAAAAAGTGGCATGAGATTGAGAGAGGGAATAATATCTTCATCGCTGTACATGACATAATTTGTTAAACAAAAAGCAATCGGCTGCTCATGAGCTGGGAAATACCATATTACATCTTCTTCTTCTTCTTCTTCTTTTTTTTATTTTTTTATTTTTATTTTTTGTGTGTTAAGTTAGAAGAAGTGACAAAACATGATCCATAAACGAAACTTGATGAAACAATAATCAATACATCTTCGACGGCCAAGGGGAAAAACAGTTCTTTATTTATCTCCAATCACTATTGACCCATTAAGTTTTCTTTCTTTTTTTTTTTTAAATAATATTTTTTTGATGAAACAAATTAAATCAGATAAAAGGTGTCATCACACCCTTACCTCATATTTTTTAAAAATTCATCAGGATCACAAATCAAAGGCAGTTAAATTTATGATATTCTTACATAGAGTTTCCTTAAATGGAGAATTGGACTATATGAGTTGTATTAATCAACATTTCTTGTAAGCGGGCGTCATAAATTATTACCAATTTCAGTTAAATTTTCAGCACGAAGTATTAGCTCATGGATAAAGCACTTGTATTTCTTCCTAATATAGGGTTATAGTTCTATTTCGATGTGTTAAAATTTTAAAAAGAGTAATTGGCTTAAATGATCTTTGAACTCTTTATAAAGTGACGGTTTGGTTAAAATTTTATTTTTTTTTGGCCGAGAAGATTCTAAATCTTAAAATATTGGCCATTATAGTTCTTTTTCGTTAACCAGTGTTAAATTTTTAACGGAATGAGTCACATACAATGCATATGATGTAATTTGAGAAGGTATTTTAATAATTTAATAAAATTTTTTTTTAACAAAAATAAAGAAAATTTCATCTTTCTCATCCCCTATCCTCGGTGTTGGGGGGTAGAGACTCAGCTCGAGCTCACCGGCCGGGGGGGTGTGGGTTCCGGGAGGTGCTTGGGGAGCCAGGGGTCGCTGACGTCGGGGCAGGTGGGTGGTTCGGCGACAGAAAAGACAACTCAGGGGGTCTGAGTAAGCTCTCTCTTTCTCTCTTTCTCCCTTTTTTTTTTTGTTTGTTTTTAATGTGTATTGGGTCTTTTTTTTTTTAAAAAAAAAAAAAGGTATTTTTGTCTTTTAATGGTTAATTTAACACATGTGATGGGTTACATGACCTTTTCCGTTTAGAAACTTAACAGAATTGGACGGAAAGGACTAGATTGCCACCATTTAGAGAGTTTAGGGTCGTTTCGGTCAAAATTGAAAAAACATGGACCAAAGCGTCACATTTTCAATAGTTTATGGATCATTTAGACCAATTACTTTGTTAAAAATTAAGACCATGTCAAATATATATATATATATATATATGTCCATATACCAATGTTATGTCTATTAAAAAAAGTATAAAAAATAATATTATCACATGATTGTGCTCTTATGTGTAAAGTTATATATACTTTTTATCATTATTGTTTTGAAACCTGTAATAATGAACTTTTAGTATTTAAATAATTTATAATTAAAATTATTATAATGGTCTTACGAAAAAGTTAAGGCACCAACAAATAAGCTCAAATGTTAAAGTTAATATTGGTTATATATTGTGACAAATTTGTCATCAAATTTGACATTTGGTAGGAAAAATAGCACCATATTACAGAGCACTTTTTTCACCCATGTCAAAATTTAAGGATAAATAAGAAAATAGCACTTTTCAAAAAATAATTAAAGTAAATAACAGGTTTTTAAATATCTTAAGTAAAATAACAGTAAATAACAAATTTATCGGATAAATGACTTATTTGCATCTATTAAATATATTATTTATCTAATAAATTTGCTATTTACTAATTAAAATTTTCATTTACCTCGTAAACTTATTATTTACTGCAAATATTTTGAAACATTATCACTTACTTTAATTTTTTTTTCCGTAAAAATACAAATTACTATAATTTTCTCGATATTTATCATTAATACATCAATTTAACATTAACTGTACTAGAGATATTCTAAAACACTTTTTTTTTCCTCAATATTTTATAAGAAAAACTTCAACAAAAACGAAATAGGTTTTGAGTGGAATGAGTCATGGATAACATATACCTGCAACCTATGCAAAACTAGATCTGAACTGTCCGTGAGAAGGCAAACGAACTATTACTGATCTGTCACTCTTACTTAGAATAATAAATAAATAATAAGATCATAATAACTCGAATGAAGGAAAAACAGCTAATGAGCATCAATATGGAAAGACAAATCTTGAGAATGAATCTGTGTTTTTAAAAAAGCTTAATTTTTTCACTTAAAAAAAAGAAAGAAAGAAAGAAAGAAAGGGAGTTATGAACGCGTGTTGACCATCCAGATGGTTTATGTAATATGTTGACAAGTATATATATTTATATTCATGACATCTTTTGTGTGCATTCTATCTGGACCAATACATATATATGTATATAACCCTTTCCAATATATATATACACATTTATATGTATATATATATATTTATGTATATATGTACATGCATACCGTAACTTAGAACAGTTTGCTTCATTAATTAATGAAATTAACAAGTGCTTCCGAGTTGGTTTGGTCAAGGTTGCTTGTAATAGACAAAGCCTCAAATCAAAGTCAACCCAAACAAATTATCAAAGTTAAGCTAACTAAATCAGCTGATTGCCTAATCATTATGTTGATAATCGCGAGGTAACTAAACATGTCGTCTTAAATGACTACAATTTTTTTTTAAAATTCGTCAACCACATATGACGGTTGATCATCGAACGAATGACTTTGGATTCTGATATGACGTGATAATTAAGTTAAATAATTGGGATATTGTAAAGAGGGACATAAATCTATATGCATGTCCAAAAGGGCATTCCTTTTATTTAACTAACCCTAAAAAAATCTTGGAAAAAAAAAAGAAAAAGAAAAAGAAAAAGAGGAAGAAGCGCAAAACTTTCAATAATATTAATTGAGTAACATTATGGGCCTCAATAAATAAACTTTTGCACAGAGGTCCAGACTAAAAAGTTGGAATGCTAAAAGTGCCCGTAAAATGTCCCATCAGGCTACTAGCAGTAGTTTACCATGTTACCATAAAAATCTGGCTGTTATCGTGTTGTTGATGGTTTCTTACTGTCGTACTATCAGGATTACCAAAAGAAAAAGTACCTAGCCGAGAAGAGTTGAGGGCGTTCTACCAAGAACGAGTGATGCAAGTTACGTAACGTCTCTTTTGAGCAAATAGTTTGAAAAGAACGTTAACTAACGAATAAAAAGCTCAAATTTAACAGATATAATAATACACAACAAAAAGCTCTATATTAGCATTGCAGTGTAGATAGGAACTTTTGTTTCTTACATATATATTTTACATATAAGAGATCAAAAAAGACTTTTCAGCATATAATCTTAAAACATCAAGAGGCTATTTAAAATATTCACACTTAAGCTCTTTAATTTGGTGGGATGTTACAAGTTAGGGGGTGTTTATGGTTGGTTTGAAAGGAAAAACCACAAACTAAATGTAAAAAAAGTTTAATATATGTTTTGATCGGTTTAATCAGTTGGAAGTTTTTAGACAAACCAAATCTTATATAATTAGTTTAATATTATATAATCAGAACCAAATCCTTACATGATCTTAACATGCCAACAAATGGATAGTCTTGTAACTTAGTTATTAGTATATTTTTTTTTAGAACTTTCAACTAGTTAAAAGTTTTACTTAACCATAAAAAAAAATAAAAATAATAATAACATCAAGATATAAGAAAGATAACATGTATGAAAATAGAGAGAAATACGACACAGATGAGAAATAATATTTATAAAAAGGATATAAAAAATTCTGGTTGATTTTCATGGTTCGAAATATCTAAAATCGCTAGCCAAACCACAACCAAAAAGAGAGAGAGAAACTTTCAAATTGACAAAAACCACTTAAAAATAAAAACCAATCAATGTGATTTGGTTTGGTCGATCTCTGTGATACTTGTCGGGGTTTTTTTAACACGGCGAGGGAGGGACAGGTTGCGCAAGGGGGTCCAAATCGTAACGCCCCTCTACATGGGGAAGATACAGCCGTGATGATTCCCTGCCTATGTGCGGGAGATCTCTAGTAATAGTGATTTAAACGTCGGCAATGATGATTTGCATGGCAAGCAGGGAATGAGATCTACATGGCAGCTAGAAGAAGGAAGGTGGGAGAAGAGAGAGCGGGACAGAGTAGAAAATATGATTAATTAAATAATACTTTTTTTTTTAATTATTTTTTTTAATATTATGATTTTTGCGCACCTCTATTTATATTGGGAGCATGGTGTCTATTGATACACCCTCTTGTGTTAGGCCAAAATATAATCTAAAGGTTAGTGCCTAATTGCATTTGTTTTTCTTTATTGATTATTCTTATTTTTTTTTCCCGCAAGATCGAGAATTTGAACTCAACACCTTAATATTCATGCATAGATTTGAAAATACCTTTAAGTTAAACCTTTAATGATATATACGCTATTTTAATAACAATAAAAATTTATAAATACTAGATCTTATCATGATCAAATATCATGCAAATATAATGAATTTGCTGAAAATCAAGGGATTAAAAAACAAATCTTATAATGAGGATTTTCCTCCTTTTAATGGTTTAAGTTTTTAACGTCCACACTTTCCTTTATATGCACACATCTCTTGGTTTTATTGCCAATACATCTCAATAGAAGGAAGTAAAGGGTATAAGAAATTAGTTGAAAGATTTTGAATTTTATGATTGTCTAATAGGAAAGAAAAATGGAAGAGATATACTATGAGAGTGATTACTTATATATTAAAACACCTCATTTTCAATTTTAATCTCCTAAGTTAAAAATAAAAAATTACTAAAAAGACTGCAACCAGTTATAAATAATTTTTATTTTCTATCATTCTCTTCATACCATCATAAGAAAAAATATCTCTCATTCCTTTCTATTTCCTTCAGAAAAGTTTTTTTTTTTTTTTTAGGTTAGATTTTTATTTTTGAATTTGGGATAAAGATATTCAAACTCTACACTTTGTAATAAAATTACATGTAAAATTATTACTAAACTATGTCTGCAATCACAATTTGTTAGATTTCGTCTAAACTATCTACCAATATTCTCTCCATGTTTACTCATCTCTTTTCTTTTGAACTTATTTTCTCATCTATTTTATGGTACTCTTTTTATTTAAATTTAATAAAATTAGGTAAATAGACATTTCTTAAATACTATTTTAAACAAATAGTCAAATTTTTTATTTAAAAAAATGTCAGTTTATTAATAATTGATCATAGTAAATGATTGACTTAAAAAAATACATAATTATATTTGATCAATTACTAGTCAATCAATCCATTAATTACTGAGTGATATTTTTTAAAATGTAATTATTTTTCTTATTCTATAAAACTTTGATTATTTATTAAAATCTTATTGGAAAAGACCATTTACCCACATATTTCTTAAATTTATACACACACACCCACACTTTTTTAACTTGGAAGAAAGAGAGCGAGAGAAAGAGGGGTAAAAAAAAAAAAAAAAAAAAAAAAGGCAACAACAACAAAGAAAAACCACGTTTTCGGCGTGGGCAGGCTCCTTCCAAACTCCGAAGTTCGTCACTCCAAAGCTCAGGTCCCGGTCCGAAACTGCGACTCTCTGATGTTACGCATATCCCAAAATCTCCTACGCAGAACCTCACCAAAATCCCCTGCACCCTCACTCTCTTCCTTCCATTCTTCATCGAACTCAGCCCTCCAAATCCCCACCTCGCAACAGCCACAAAATCAGCACTCAGAGCAGAGCTTGTGGCGGCGGTGGCGGCGCCATTTCTCCGGCGGGTCGGCATCGAGGCCGAGCCTTTCGATATGGCGGCGGAAGAAGGAGATGAGCAAGGAGGGCCTGATCGCCGCCAAGGAGCTCAAGAGGCTCCGGTCCGACCCCTTCCGGCTCGACCGGTTCATGCGCTTCCACGTCTCTCGCCTGCTCAAGTCCGATCTCGTCTCCGTCCTCGTCGAGCTCCAGAGACAGGACCAGGTCTTCCTCTCCATGAAGGTTCGTCAGATTTCGCTTTCTGTGTTCTTTTTAGTTGTAACCAATGTTGTCGATAGAAAAAAAAAAATACTAGAAATTAGGAGCTGGAGAGAAGAACTTTGCAACGATTAGGGATATTTGGATTTAATCTAGGTTCTGTTTGGTATGTGAGAAAATATTTTGGAAATTGCTGATTTTTAAGGCCCTTGTTTCCAGGGCCAACTTTATTTTATGTTTTTGCACTTTTATCTGATGATGTTTTTACTTGGTTAAGCATCGTTTTTCGAGTTCGAATTCATATCGGTTTTGCCACTTTTAGGTGAATTTGCCTCTATAATTTTGATCCTGAGAACAGTTATAAGTGAATTAAGATGTTTGAAAAGTAGGATCTTGTTCCGGAGAACAAGAGACGTGTACACGATTCGGGTGTTCAGAGGCTCTAGAAAAAGTGATGCAGAATTTATAAGTAGTGAAATCTTGATTAGTTTCATAGGGGTGAGAATTCTATCGAGGATCTTAGTAAGGTCCGCTCGAGAATGCTTTGCCTTTTCGCTTGATTTTTCTACAGTTCGTTGCAAGTTCTGAACTGCTTTATGTAGTCGGTGAATCTTATTATAACCTGAGAACATAAGAACAATAAAACATGTTTCTGGTTAGACTTTCGAAAATGCATTCTCACATGGAAGGTATCCACAGGTAATTTCAGTGACCTTATAATATCGTGATCTGAAAAATTGGAATTAGATAAGTCTGTGGACGCAATTGCGTTTTCTGTGATTTTAGAAGAATTTGCTAAAATGACAAAGTTAGAAAGCGAAATTAGCAAAAATGAACCCTATTTTTTCACAGTAAAAGTAAGGCGCCGAAGTCATTATGTAAATAAAAAATTTGAGAAGTCATTTAGCAACTAAGGCTAGCTATCTATTGAAGTCATTTTGCCGGTGAACCTGTGATGTTTATTTCCTATTAGAAGTATTAATCATTATACAAGGATAAACATGCATCATATGTGGTCTTTTTCTTTTTTCTCCGCTCAAAAGTTGAACAAACGATTTTGTTTATTCCATGTACTTTTATACCAAGAGAACGGCATAATCGAGACTGATGGTCCTGATGTGGTCCATCTTGATTGTCACCCTTAATTTGAATGGATATGTATCTTGAGGATAAAATATATTCCAAGTTCCCATGAATGCTTTAAAAGTGATGGAAAACTCTTGGGGTTTCAAGTTCAGGAGAATGATCGGACAGCCTAGCTGATAATTTGTTAATGAGTTATAACATTGAGAAAAGAGCCTGAGGTAGAACATCATTATTATTAGATTTTTTAGTCAAAATTAAACTCATGGCGAGTCGGTGGTTGGTGAATTTGACTACTGTATAAGTTGATTTGCTTTGACAGTCATTATAAGAACTATTATAGAAATCTTGAGTCTGCTGCCTAATTTTCAGCATCCATTTAACCTTTTACTAACTTATATTTCTTTCTTCAGTTGTATGATGCAGTGCGTAAAGAAATTTGGTACCGGCCAGACATGTTCTTTTACCGAGACATGCTCATGATGCTTTCAAGAAACAAAAAGGTGGATGAAGTGAAGAAAGTTTGGGAAGATTTAAAGAGAGAGGAAGTTCTGTTTGATCAGCATACGTTTGGTGACCTTGTTAGAGCTTTCCTAGACAATGGATTGACATCTGAGGCCATGGACATATATGACGAAATGAGACGGTCTCCTGATCCTCCAATCTCTTTGCCTTTTCGAGTTATATTAAAGGGTCTCATTCCGTATCCAGAATTGAGAGAGAAGGTGAAAGATGACTTTTTAGAGCTTTTCCCAAGTATGATTGTTTACGACCCTCCTGAAGACTTGTTTGAGGATGAAGATTGGAGAAGAAGAGATAGTGACAACGATTAGAAATCATCGATGCTTGTATGTTTGGAGTGTGGGAGTATCATGAGGAATCTGGCATTGGAAAATCACTTGAAGCCATTACACATATCTGGAGCCCCTGCAAAATCATGCGAAAACACTAAAAGCAGTTAAGTTGTTCCTTCTAGTTCATGCATTTCACCGGAGAAAAATTATTCTTTCTCACCTGAAAGTGCTCTTCGGTGCACATGACTTCTCTTCCTTGGGCTGTAGGTACGTGTTTCAGCACTACAACTTCTCGTCTTTTTTTTTTTTTTTAATCTGTGATTTGTCATCTAAAATTTTGAGCTTGACATGATAGGTTAAAGTTCAAGTTGAGACCCGAGTCAAAACTGAGATTAATAAGATCCTCTGCAAATTCTTGATTTATCTATTCCTTAATAAATTGATGTGCTCTGAACTTGCATTAATTTATCAATGTACATCCTCAATAAAGACAAAGCCTCGTTTGGATTATATGTTCAAACGCACAATTTCAACAATAAATTCAAATTTTTGTGAGATGAAATATAAGAGGAAAAATGTTTGAAAAAAGTGAGTTTAAAATGAGAACTTGGTCGTGTATTTATTTAAAAAAAAGAAAAAAAAAAAAAAAAAAAAAGAGCTTGGTCTCGGGTCGCTTATAAAGAGTAGGGATCAGTTATGAATATTGAAATGTTTGCTTGTCGGCTTTGGTAGGAGCATCTATCCTTCTTTTGTTGTATCGGTAGCAACATCCTTTGAGTTACTTCCAAATTATAATGTATTGTTTTTATTATTATTATTATTATTTTCGTTTTTATTTTTTTTACCTCTCTATTTAAATTAGGTTTTTCTCTCGTTTTAGTTAGCTTTAAGTTGAATCATTTAACTCGAGTTTGATACTTCCTCCCCCATTTTAGGACCCCTATCCGACTAATGAGTTATGTGGCATGGGGTGTTGGTGGTGCAAGTGAAGGCTAAATTTATCTTTCGACTGTAATTGGTAGGTTCAGAGATTTTAAAAATGATGAAAGGGCTGAGATGGAATGACATTAATAATTTTTTTTTTTTTTTTTTTCACCCTTGGTATAAAGCATACTGATTCTGTTTGACGCACATAATTCCTTGAGCATGTTTGATATTTTGATCCAAACTTATAAAACTCAACTATTTTTTGTCTTTTATGAAAAAATAATTAATTTTTTAAACTAATTTTTTAAAAATCCTACCAATCAAGTGAGTTTAACAAGTTTCCATTTTGGTTCCATATGGACCCGTAGCCAAAGATCCAATTCGTCCCTTAGAAGAGGTCAGATTCTTCAATATGGGGCTTTCCTGAACTTTCTTTGGAAGTTTCATGAAGCCCAGCACATGAATTCCGTTTTAAAAACTAATTTTGCACGTGGATGCTATGTAATGACAAATCTAAAATTAAAATTTTGTCCTTACGAATTTACTTAATTATCTGGATATTTTGAACCATTTCAACATCAAGTTAAATGGTTCACACTTTTTCATGGCTCAAAAATATAAATCCAAATTGCAAATGGACACACATTTGGTCTGTCGGTAGAGCATAAATCAGATTAAATCGTCCTTAACTTAAATTGTTTTCGCTCTAAGTTGGACAATTAACTTGAATTTGAAATCTTTTAAAGAGTTCGTTTTTTTTTTTTTGAAAATTTGACATACCATGTTTAAAAGTGTGGGTTAAATAATCTCCTACATTTTCTTAAACAAACAAAAAAGCAATCCCTTCCATAGAACTCATATCTTGTTCATGCACTAAAAGATTTAGTTTGTTGATGAGTATATAGGAGATTAGTTCTATAATTATTTTAAGCGTCCATTTAAATCGTTAGTTGGAGTTAAAAATTTTAAGTTAAAGTTGGTTGATCTTTTAAAACGAGTTATAATTTTTGTTGACTTTTCAGGCAAAAAAAAAATAAAAATCCAACAAAAAAAAAAGTTTAATTGAAGTTAAACTAATGTGTCAAATAAAGTGTAAGTTTTTATTGAAAGATATATAAATTTTTATAGTAAATGTAAGCTTATGATATAAAAATGCATAACTCCAAAATACACAATACACTTTTTCAATTAAAAAAAAAAAAAAACAGAGTATACAAAGGTAAATTACACTTGATTTTAGTTTTCTTTTAAAGGGTATTTTATATCAAAATTTGTAAATAAATGTAAAATAACCTTTTAGCTATATAACAAACGTACACTACTAGCATGAAGTGACTAAAAACTTTTACAACAAAACCTATTATTTTTAATTATTATAAGAACTATTTTTTTAAACTATTGAAGTAATTATATAATGGTTTATTTATGAATGTCTTTCAAAAAAATTTGTAATGGCATACATAAAATTATTTCTGTCATAAATCAAATCATTTAAAAATTAATTTAACAACAAAAACAATAATTCTTACTAATAATAAAAAATTAAAAATCTCAATGAAAAAATTTCAAAATCTCTTGCCTATTTTTTCAATAGTTTTTTTGATAATGTATTTCTTACTTATTACATGACAGTTATATGATTGTAAGATCATCATCGTGAGTGATTATGTCATCATCGTCACATAGATTTTTTTGTTTTTTTTTGTTTTTGTTTTTTTTGTTTTACTTTGATGGTCTAACATGCTAAACAACAAGTTTAATTTCAAAATCCTTACGGAGTGCGCTAAGTCAAAGGTGCCACAACCAACATGGCGAGCTCCTCTTAAAAAGAGAGATTCCGTAAGAAGGAAAAAAAAAGCAAAACTGCATTGTATTATTGCTAGAAACGATCACCAATGACGTTTAATCACGTGTTCGGCTCCCTCACTATAAAAGCACCTGCCAGGTCAACACTTCCCCATTTCTCCATCCAAAATTATTGTTTCCAAGCCATTTTACACTTTCGTATTCTCTTCGCACAAGTCAGTGCTCACGCGCCAAACCCGGAAAACCAGACCAAACCTCCACAATCAAATCATTGTTTCCGATACATCGATTTTCTTCTTCTTCTTCTTCTTTTTTTTTGGGTTCAAATTCTCCAATTATGGCGTCATGCGCTCGCCGGCTTTCATCCGGAGCCGTCGCATTGGATCTTCCGATCCGAGTCCGTACGCCGCCACGGCGGACCGGCGAGGTACCATGGCCGGCGCGTGATCGCGGCGAGCGGAGGGAGGGAATAGCGCTGCGGTCGACGGCGGAGAGGAGTTTCCGGAGAGTGCGGTGGACGGTGGAGGCGCTCGGAGGCGGAGCGGCCTGGGAGAGGTCGCCGGAGGGAGGGGAGCTGGCGGAGAAGGAGAAGGTCGGGGCCTGCTCGTACGCGGTCGGGGATCGGGCGGCGAGGGGCGGCGAGTTCCATCGGACGGAGGAGATCGGGCGGAGCGTGGAAGGTCGGCGGAGGGCGGTGGAGGTGGTGGCGGCGGCGGCGATGACGGTGGTGTTCGGAGTGGGTAATCGTGTGTTGTATAAGCTGGCTCTTGTTCCTCTCAAGCATTACCCATTCTTTCTCGCTCAGCTCGCTACTTTCGGGTAATTACTTTTCAGTTTCGTCTCTCCCTTCTTTGTTCATTTCTCATACTTTATTATTTCTTTTTTTCTTATTTTTTTTAAAATTTTATTTCTTCATTATCTTTTTGAGTTTTAGCAAACTAGTGACCTCAGAGATTACTCATTCGTGGTTTTGGGTTTTTTTTTTTTCCTTCTCCAGTAACATCTATTTGTTATTAGGATTTGAAATTAAGTATTACTTTAATTATTTTTAAATATAATAAAGTTCATTAATTTAATTATTTATTCGGAGGGAGTTTTCATAAGACCTTCTGTTTTATATAATTAACTATAATTATTTTTTTAACTATTGAATGAACTTTTTGAAATTTGTAATAGTGGATACAAAACAGTTCAAATCATAAAAAAGAATGTAGAAAAATTGTTCTTTTATTAAGGGTAGGAAAAATTATTATAATGACTTATTATAAATTCTCGTAGTCAACAACATTTTTTTTAAAAGTAAACAGTCTTTTAATTAACGTTAATACTTAAGTAAACAAAGATGCCTTTGAGATTAACCTGGATCGGGACAGTCCGAATTGCCTAAATTCAATAATTAGATCAAAAAGAAACATTACTTGATTTCTCTTGTCGGAGAATAATGTTTAGACTAATAAGCAAATGGATATTAGAATATTTGGGGGCGGTGCGATGATTACTATTATTTGTTAATTGATTTACTTTTTGGATCAAAGTTCAACTTGTCTTCTTCGACATTACCAGTGGCCAATTGTGCCACGCTTTTTTAATTGTGGCTTTTTTCTTTCTTGAACATTTTGTCGTTTTCCATTGGCACGTTGGTGCCAAGTCGTATTTGCATTTGTCGTTTAACAGTAGTGATTACTTGTATTAGGCCTACTGATTAGTGATTAATTGTCTTTAGACAACAGACATTTCTCAACGTTATGATTTTATTATTGGTGAGGTGGGGAATGGGTTCAATGGTGGAGTCCACTTCTAATCTTGATTTGTTTATAAGGGTGTTCTATTTTTTTATGATTAATTATTAAAATGCCTCCTTTAACTATGATAATAGGATCCCATTAGAGAATTTAAGCATTTTAAATTAGAAGGTTTATCGAGAAAAAGACCAAGCAACAGAATGTTTATTTTATTGTTATTTGGACATGGAAAAAAGTTTTGAAATTTATTCTTATATGTGTCCTTCGAATTTAGGGTCATTCTCAAGTTATCACTTGAATTTTTAAACTCTCATTTTATGCTTTTGAATTTTAAATTTGTTCCACATAACTCTTTTTTTTTTTTTTTTTTTTGAATTTTGGTTAAAAACCATATGGAAAAAAAAAGTTTCATTAAATGAATTTGATGATAATTTTGGTTAAAAAAAATTACATGATTGCAATTAATTATCTTTGTTTCTGATTTTTTTTAAATGAAATTCTAACAAAGAGGGTCAGGTAAGACTAATTGGAACTTTTGCTTCGTTTGACATTTTAACTCAACTTCAACCAAATTGTATTTTTTTATCTTAATTTTTATTTTTTTTTTCTGAAAATTCAATAAAAATTATAATTAATTTTTGAAAAGTCAACTAACTCCAACTTAACAATTTTATCTTCAATTGACGAATTAAACACAAACTTTATAATACGTAGCGATTGTTTTAAAATTTTAAAAATTAAAATGAGAATAATCTTAAAATTTAAAAATATAAATGAGAATAATCTAAACTTTTATTTTAGAGCATGACGGGTTTATTATATTTGTTGTGCCCATTTATTAAATGAACTTGTTAGGCGAGCCGTGCTTTGTTCTAGACATGACAACGATGTTTTAAAAGATAATGGCCTGCAAAATCACAAAGTTGGACTCTGTAAGTTCAATAAAAAAGTTAATTATCCAAAAAAAAAAAATAAATAAATAAAAAGTTGGAATGGCACAGATTTCTGAAATGGCACAGATTTGCCCGTCTATTTATTGCATAATTATTGATATATTTATTGTACCTTTTTTTTTTTTTGCCTTGAATTATATTATTTTTTACTTTGTACTATAAAGTTTGTTTTAGTTACTTTAATATGTAGCAGTGGACTATGTAATTATTAGACAACTGGTATGTCTTCATCACTTACTTTACTTGAACGTGGATGGCCCACTGATCCTAATTTATTCCTTCGATGGCTACACTCAGTCTGATATTTCTCTATCATCACTGGTACAAATTATTATGGACCAGAAAAAAAAAAAAAAAAAAAATGAAGAAGAAAGCATAAAAAAGCAAAGTAATAGCTTTTGTAATAAAGGAAAGGTTTTTGAGACCTGAGATTAGTGATAGCCTTTGTAAAACGCATACACCAAAAGTTGGGATACTCCAAAAGCATAAACTCTTTCCCAAAAAAAAAAAAAAAAAAAAGAAGAAGAAGAAGAAGCAAAAACTCACATTTCGTATTCTTTTATTAGATTTCACAAACCCAAAAAGAAAAGGTGCTTTCTTTCTGGGAAGTAAAGCAATTGAATTCTTAAAGAAAGAAAATAGAGAAGGGTATGAAATGGAAAAAAAAAAAAAAAAAAAAAAAGGCAAAAAAAGAAAACGACAAAAAGTAAACCACATCGAGACGCTGCATAATTGCCTTTTAATTTCTTGCCTTTGGTGGGGACACAGTGAATTTGAACCATCCTATCTAATCAAGGATTTCTCATCTCAGATTCGATGCTTCGATCTTTTTTATTTATTTTATTTTTTCTTTTTTGTGGTCCTCAAAGAAAGTTTTTGCTTTTCGCGACAATTTCTTTAGATTTTTCTGCAATCGATAAGACAAGTAAGTCTATTGTCTTTTTAATGATAGGTGCAATCCTTTTATATTAATAATTTTTGTGAATCTTAAAAGTAAATCCTTCAAAGACCATATTTAAAATTTATACATTCTAATTATTATTTTTTCTTTGAAATATTAATGTACTATTCTACAATATAAAAAAGAAATACAAGTGACCAAAACAGTCATGCAATTGAAGTTGATTGCTTTTCTGAATAAATTGTGCATCAGCTATAAAGAATTTATTGTTAAAACACTTTAATTTTTATACTGGAGTATGCTAAGCATGCTCCATCTAGTTGTTTTTTTTTTTTTTTTTTTTTTCGGGTTTCAGTAATATAATCTTTCCTTGCACTTCTTTCTTTAGTAATTCATATGCTTACAGTATGCAAAAATGATGTTCAAGAATCACTAACTCCATGTGTTTCCTTTTCATGTGCTTTTCAGATACGTTATCGTATACTTCTCTATCTTGTATCTACGGTACCATGCTGGCATTGTAACAGATGAGATGCTTTCCATGCCAAAAGCTCCGTTTCTTGCCGTGGGCCTCTTAGAAGCTCTTGCCGCTGCTACTGGAATGGCGGCTGGAGGTATCAACCTTGTATCCTCTGATGCCTTTCCATTTTAATTGTGTCACTTTTTTTGAGTTATGGATAACTACTTTATTACATGCCCTGCCAACACATACTTTGCTTGCTGAAACTTGCTTTGTTGTGAGTTTAGTAATACTCTTCATGGATAGTATTCTTAAATGCTTTTATTTTCAAATATTGTTAAAGTACTTGATGAAAGTCTTTTCTAATGTTTTAGATTGTATTAGAAATAATGCATGGTTAACTGCTAGCTCGTGCTTGTTTTATGGTGAAGCAAATAATCAAGTTGTATTTGTATAATATGTTCTTAGTTTTTTGTTTTTGTTGAATAATGTATCAGCCAGATTAATCTTTTCTATTTTGTTTTCTATCCTCTTCCTTGAATCAGCAATTTTATCTGGAGCATCGATCCCAATTTTGTCCCAGGTAAGCAGATTTCACTTGATCCATTTTTTATTCGTGTTTATAAAGTTTTCGGTAATGTATATGAAATTGTTGCTTTCTAGTATTTACTTATGGTTATGTTCTCTGAAACCTATACATCTCTGAATCGTATAAACTATAATCTCTAAGTTTCAACTTCTGAGAGATGATCCAGCTAAATAATACCAATCTTTGTAAGAAAATTAGGAAAAATGATAATACTGTCGGATTAATAAAACCACCGGTTAAAAATATTGATGTTATACCTGTATGATTAAGTAGGCATTAGTTTGTAACATCAAATCAGAATTATGGAACATGAATTGTTTTTTCCTCAAATGGTGTAGGCTTTGACATAATTTGTAATCTCTTATTCTGGATTTGTGGTGTTAAGATTGGATAATTAATGGAGTGCTGTATTAATTTCGCAGACGTTTCTTGTTTGGCAAATTCTCCTCTCAGCTATTTTCATTGGGAGAAGATATAGTGTAAATCAACTTTTAGGATGCTTTCTTGTAGCTATCGGTGTAATCATAACTGTAGCAAGGTAACTAACATATATGTTTTTTCAAATTCTATCTTCTATTTAAGCCTTATGTAAACAATACTGAGCTAATTGTCATCCTTTGTAAATGCAATGTTTCTTTAAGGATTCTGAAATTTGTATGTGAATTTGTTTGAAGGAGGGTCGAAATCTAGGGGGCGGTAACGGTACCAAGATGTTTCTCAAAGTGTTTTTTCTTATTGGTTTCTATGAAAAATGTAGATTCTTAGAGACCGAGTCAATCATTTTTCTACATCATAGAAAAGAAAAGGAAAACAAAGTACAGTATATTATTTGGTTCATGTAGATAAAATTGTTCGATATGTGTATTACTATCCATAGATATATACTACAACATTTTATTGTTTCACTGTTTCTGGTCGTGTCGTGAGCGAGGACTCCTTTTTGGTGGATGACCAACCCATGCATGGCATCAAGGGACTATGGTTTTGTACTTGTTCATATGTGATGGCTTTACTAGATTTATTTGAACGAAAACTAGTAGTGCTTTGAGCTAAACTGCCAAAGCCCAGCTCTTTCTTAAAATCTTTAGTTTTCTTGACCACTTTGTGGCACATGGTTTACTTACCTTTTGTTCTGTTTCGCAGTGGGTCTGGTGCTGGACATTCTTTGAAGGAAGCAGGTATATTCTGGAGTGTTTTGATGATAGTTTCATTTTTGTTCCAAGCAGCTGATACGGTACTAAAGGTTAGAACTTCTCTATGATTATTTCAGTTTAACATTCCCAGTCAACAACATTGTACTATGTCTGCGTATGTGACAAGTGACTTTCTGATTGTTTCTAGGAAGTGATTTTCCGTGATGCTGCTCAGAAATTAAAGGTACTAATTGGTTTATATTCCATCTATGTATGTTATTCAGAAACTGTTCCATTCAAAAAAAAAAAAACTGTTTCTCATGTGTAATTCTGAATTGCATTGCTGCAGGGAAGATCGGTAGATCTATTTGTTGTAAATTCCTTTGGATCTGCTTTTCAGGTGGGTTTCAAGTAGTCATAAATTTAAGCTTTGGAATCTAATTTTTTACATTTTGATTGAAAAATTCCATTTGGTTTTCCAAAATCGTTTTTCTTTCTGAACCCGAAGGAAAACTAACGGGGCTTGCATCTCTGCGAATGGCAGGCACTTTTTATATGCCTACTACTACCGTTTCTATCAAAACTATGGGGCGTTCCGTTTTCCCAGCTGCCAAACTATCTCAAAGATGGTGCAGCTTGCTTCCTGAACATTGGTAGATTATCTGGTGGTGAGACTTCTTATCTTAATTGTTCTCTTCCTTCGTTTCTCTATTTAATGAATGTGATTAAAATTATTTTAATGATTAATAGGGGACAGAAAGAATCCGGGTACATCAAAACTTTCATTAGTTCAAGTGCTTATTAATTTCATTTAACCTACTCTTACTAGAATTTCTACTGAAAAAAAAAAAACCCTATTGTTGCTAGACTGTAAATACCTTGGCTAAGTGGTTATTAGAAAGATGAAAAAGATGAAAAATCTTAAAGTCACAAAAAGGCACATTTTAGAAAAGCAAGTGTTGAAACGTTAAATTTAGGTAACTACAAAGAATGATGCGGTACTCTAAACAAAATGGAATATATTGGCTGCTCTGCCATCTTTCGGTAGTTCTCCAGCAGTAACTTGGAAGCCAAGTAAACTGGAGAAAAGTGCAAGGGTACAATTTGGCACTACTTGGCATCGAAGAATGGTTAATAACATGATGTTTCAACTAGAGTGATTGATTTAATTATGTTGATTCACTGGCCACAGGTTGTGATGGAGCCCCGTTACTACCGATGCTGTTTGTTATTGTCAACATGGGTTTCAACATATCCTTACTGCATCTTCTGAAAATCTCTTCTGCTGTGGTTTCTTGTCTTGCATCCACATTCTCAGGTACTTGATTTCTATTCTGTATGGATCAAATGATTTGAGATTAGGATTTTTTCTTCACATTAGTGTTAGAAGCCTCTTTCGGGGTCTATAATCCATAAGATTTAAAATGTAAACCAAA
Organism: Ficus carica; assembly: GCA_009761775.1. Classification (NCBI taxonomy): domain Eukaryota; kingdom Viridiplantae; phylum Streptophyta; class Magnoliopsida; order Rosales; family Moraceae; genus Ficus; species Ficus carica. The sequence goes on along the minus strand of CM019741.1, from coordinate 7,582,267 downwards.
GTTAAGCAAGCTAAAGATGTGCAATAAATTTTTTGATATCAGTCTGTAAATAAATTAATGACATTTTCGTGAATCGTGCTCATGAATTGATAGAATTACAACGTCGGTATATATATATATGTATGTATATATATATATTTTTAAGTAGGGAGGATGTCAAGAAGTTTGCATTGTAATTTTATTTAGGTAATGTTTCTTGCATAGAAGCCTCTCTTTAACTTAAAAATTCGAACAAAATACTTGATGTATAAATGTAATTGTATATATTGGTTTTTATGTGGCAGTACCAATATCGGTCTATCTCTTCACGCTGCCACTTCCATACCTTGATGTTGCATCGTCCCTGCCAAGAGGCTTTGTGGCTGGAGCCATTGTTCTGGTTATGGGTTTGCTCATCTATGCTTGGACACCGTCAGCGGGTTCCTCCAATGCCTCCTCATGTGACTGCAATTAGTAGCACCTCAACGGGTGAAACAGAGCCTTGTTTTTGGTAAATGGCAAATACGATCAGCCAGAATATTGTTGTAACATGTAATTAAATTGCGACTGTTGTTTCAAGTAAAACGGCTCGAGTGTGCTCATGATCCCTACTGCGCAAGCAATAAGAAGTCGGATCAAATAAAGTTGGGGGTAAATTCTCTCTTGAAAAGGGAAAACAAGAGAGGGAAATTAGATGAATAAAGATGGTGCAGATTCTCTCTTGAAAAGGAGTAACAAGAGAGATGGAGAAAGATTTCTCGTCTTTCTCTGGATGATGAGAAGGCACTTCAGCCCTGATTTTCATTGTAACTTTTGTGCCAAGTAAAAATGCCTAGTTTTTGTGCACATTCATGTCGAAAAATAAAAATTGCAGATTCATTGCAAATTTGCCCAAACAAGAAAAACTCGACTTTGTTGTTTTGGAAGTCCAATTTTAACTCCATGAAAAATGCTGTGCAACCGCAAGAACAATCTCCTGACCACTCTGTAAATAAAATGCAAATCATCAAATATTGTTTTTTGAAAAAAATAAAAATAAAAATAAAGATAAAAATCATCGCAATAAAAATTTATGACAATCTTTTGCACTGTTATTTACGCAATTACCACTACAGTTGCAGCAAGATTCAAAAACCTAACTTTTTTTTTTTTTCCTTTTTTAATGATTTGCAGTCTTATTTATTCTTTCCCCTTTCTAGATTTTAAACCAAAAGAAACCCAAACATGTCTATTGGGTTCTGCACCACTATGGGCGAAAACTCTGTCATTCGGAATCCATCTCAAGCAAACGACTTATCATTGTGAAGGTAATTCTGAAAGGAAAATGTTCATGTCATGAAAAAAGTAGAGACATTCAAATTTTTGATTAGATATGACAGTCAAATTTACGAGTTTTGAAATTTTTTTGGGAGAATAAACAAAGAATAATCTACCGCATATTAGAAAAATTAGATTAAAAAAAAGTGAGCAGAAAAATTAAAGCACCTACCATGTGTATTTTATTGAATTTTTGTGTAGTCCTAATCCCAAAATCACCTACCTTGCTCATTCTGAACCTTCCATTGCTTCCCTCAAGTACTAAATTTGGAAGTTGGAACTACTTCTACTAATTAGAAGCATCTCCCTCTTTTGATTTTTCTTTCAGCTTTTATTTTTATTTTTTATTTTTAATTAGGATGCTCTTGTTAAAAATTAGCCATCCTAATTCTATATCATTAAATTTAGGGAGAAAGAGCAAAATAGCATTTTTGAATAGAGTAATAGTAAATTATAGTATAAAATTTTAAACATAGTAAAAAATAATACAATCAAATATATGACCACACAATATGAAATAAAAACCCTTATCCTTCCTCCTCTCACTCTTTATCTCACTCGTCCTCTCTCTTTCTCTCTCTAATATGAAACTATGTACATAAATTTATTGTTAAAAATTAACCGAAAATATGTTATTTCTAGGAAATTCAAGGATTTTCTCGAAAATATATGCTATAATTTATCATTTAAAAAAAATACATACTATTAATCTCAAAAGTACATGCGAAATCCGTTATTTATTACAATTTCCCTTAAATTTAATAAAAATATATATAAAAAATAAATAATCATAATACAAAAGAAAGTTATACAGAGTCGTCTCAATATGAGAATGCGTTTTATTTCAGCTGGGTACTATTTTTATTTAAGATATAAATTATACTTCACAACTTAACAACCTTCCTCCTTATAACGACGTATGATTACATGAATGTCAAATTTTTACATCAATATAAATATGTCAAAGAAAATTGACATATAAATAAGTAAATCATTAGTTATTAAATAATAAATTAAAAAGAAAAAAAAAAAAGAGAAATAGATCTAATTAAAGAAACAAAATAAAAATAAAAAGATAAAATAAATGAATAAAGGTGACTTAATAATTTTCAAACAATTATAAATACATGATAATCTAGTCACAATCATAATCATGAATTACTATATGAATCAAAACGATAATTATCACAGGTAATTGTTATCATTACTAGCAATGAGTTTTGAACGGAAAACTATTTTTGAAATCAACAATAAACAGCCTTAAAATATAATGATAACATGCGGGATATCAGAGTTACAAATATTTCATAATTAGTAGTACATTTTAGTACTTAATTGTAGCACACAATGTACTACTCACAATATATATATATATATATATATATATATATATATATATATACCAAAAGCAAGCTTATAACCTTAGAAGAAAGCTAGTTTTCAGTTTGCTAATTAGGGGGTTAAGAGTACAGACGAAACTTGGGGAAAAGATGAATAAATATTTATAAATGGGATCTTCAGTTGGTGATGAGCTGAGAGGTCTCAAGGCTTATGATGCTGAGTGTAGATGTAGTCCAAGTGAGCCTCTGAAATTACCCTTCTTTTTACACACTCTTCTTCTTCTTCATTTCCACATTCCTCCAATCCTATCATGTCCTAATAATTTATCCAAAATGCAAACGGTTATAATTAGGCAGAGCTCTTTTCTAACTGCTAGGATGATACACCCACATATATAAATATAACTTAAATTTTAGAATCATTTTCATTTTGCCTCATCAACTTTAAAAACTCTCATTTTACCTCTTAAACATTAAATTTGTCCACTTAATCCCGTATATTGGAATTACTTTTAAAAACATAAGGAAAAAAATGGAGTTGATTAACTGCGGTCACGTGACCCTTTCGCCATTTGTGTTAACAGAGATCCTAATAGAATGAGTTTAGTAAGACTATTTCATATATTATTTTTCCGCATATTTTTTACAGAAATTCTAACAGATGTGGTTAAATGAGACTAAATCAAAGTTTAGAGACTGAGTAAAATAAAAGTTTTCAAATTTTAGGAAGTAAAGTGAAAATTATTATAAAATTAAAGGCATAAGTGAAATTGATCTATAAATTTATTAATATGTGTGTGTGTGTATATATATTATGATTGCAAGAAACTAAGGTTATGTTTGATAGAAGGGATGTAGAGGAAGAATGATGAAGAAAGTTGGAGGGACAGAAAATATGAAGAATAGAGAGAGTTGTTGGAATCCTTTGTGTTGTTTGATAAGAGGGAGACTCTCTCCCTCCATCTCTCCTGTCTCTCCACTCTTCCCTCCAACCAAATCATGAAATGGAACTCTCCTTTCCTTCATCTCTCCCTCCAACCAACCACACTCTAAATGAAAGATTAGGAATTACTTACATCAAACAATTCACTGCCTCCAAGCTCTTTGAAAAGACCTCCATCACTGATTTCATTCAGTCTCTTCTCATCTTGTACTCCTGTAAAGTTATGCCAACAATATCATTCATTTTGGCTTATAATATTTTTGGTTTTGACCTTTGATCAAAGAAGAAGAGAACGGAGGCGGGGCAAATTGGTAAATTTACCTTGTTTGGAAGCCAAGACACTTAACTTGGAGGAAGAAAATAAGAGAAGAAGCAGGCCGAAGAGGAGGAGAGCAGAACAACATTGAAAGCCACCTTGCTTCATGAGTATACTAGGCAAAAGGTCCAAGGGAGGGATGACACATATATACATGTATATATATATATATATGTATGTATATATGGTAAATGAGATTTTAAAGAAGTTGGGACTTGGGAGTTGGGGTGGTGGGAGAGAAACAGATTGGGAAGTGAAAAATAAATACATGCAAGAATTTAAGTATACACAGTAATTGACTTTATGTGTCACATGAAAGGTCCCCTCCAGATAAGGTTATATGAGAAAAAGATAATGTGTCTGAGATAACTAAAAAATAAAGTACTTCTCTGTATGATCATATCGGTCTCAATTCGAACTTACGACTTCTTATATTAATAAACAAGCGTGCTTATCATCTCATTTAAGTCTTCGGTAATTGAATAAAGCATGATGGATAGTTTAGATTACATCATGACCATCCTTCAGCTTGAAAATATGAAATTTATAACAATATTCTATGCTTTGTGACAACACCATTAATTATTTGTGTGTGTTAGAGAGGGCTTTGGCCATTGTCTGCCATAATAGTGGTCCGGAAGGCAGAAACGAAGTCTAAAGAATAAATATTCCAAAAACCAATGAAATGTAGTGGTTGACAGTCTCAAACAAGTCAGCCTTTAAGACTTGCTGACAGCTGTTAACCATTACTGTTAATGTATATACATATTTTACGTAAATCTCTCTATATATATATTTTGTCTCTTTTAAAAAGAAAGGATCAATACTGTTTTCGCGATATGAGGTTAGTATCCATATAAAAATATATTGGTATTATATTTGGAATGAAAGAATGACCTAATCCGAGATTTCTTACTAAATATTAAAAAGCCTTGAAAGATCCAATTTTACTTAATGGGTCATTCAAGAGATATAATTATAGCATTACATCAGATAATATAATTCGATCCATGAATAACAGGTAATTTAGTCTTGATAGATTAGTAGATTTCTATTTAAAATTTTTAATTTTAGTTCTAAGGATATAGGTTGTCTATTGTCTTATTAAAATGCCACATTGTTGGTGTTTAACTTATCAAATGTTTTACATTTGGTGGCTCTGTGACCAAAAATATGTTTAAAAAAAAAAAGAGATGTAGGGTAATTAGATAAAATAAATGTTGAATGGTGATTGAACATATAAATTAACTCGAATTCACGTTATTAAACTGGTTCAATATATGAAAAATCATAATTATATATATATATAAGATAATAATAAGTTAACCATCCACTAATCAACCGCTCAATAAAAGATTAGACACGGTAAACCTCCTTAGTCTTGCATATATTTTCATGTGGGAAAAAGCTACTTGAAAATTAAGCTCACACAACGACACCTGTACTCATGTATTTCAAAACTCCTCTAAATAACAAAGTTTTTTTTTTTGGTCGCGTACAAAAAAAAAAAATTTCATATCTTAAAAAAAGAATAAGTATTTTCAAAAAAGAAAGAGAAAAAAATGTAAATAAAAAATAGTGACTTTGATTATTTTACTATGTACCATTGCAGCTCTAAGAATTACATAATTCTGATTACGTTCACACACAACGGCGGAGGGAGGCCCATGAATTTTTCAAAATTTCCTTTTTTTGGCCCTTTTAAATTTTAAAAGTCAAACATTTTTTAAATAATTTTTCACAAAATATTGTTTACAATTTTATCCTTATTTACCCCTTGAAATTTTTTAATTACTACATCTACATAAATTTTGCAAAACCTTTAAAATTTTCGTGAGTTTTGATTTTTCAATACACATATCAAAGCTCAACTATATACTGCCAAGTAAATTCACAACTTTTTTAACTCTCAATTTAAAAGTAAAAACAATTTTCTAAAAAAAAATTAAAGTAAAAATTAAACTCTATTACAAGTTTAGTACCAAAAAAAAAAAAAAAAAACCATAAATAAATAGACGACCACAAAATTTTTTGGGTCATAGTTTTAGTATAAACAGATTTAACTCATGAAAAAAGGCTAAGCTACTGTTCACACTATAATAACTTGTGATAATTAGTGCAATTTATGAAATAAACTGACACGATTGGGGTTTAGAAAATATAATAGAAACTCATATAAATAATGAAATACATTTTTATTGGTGTCACATTAAAAATTATAACCCAATTCTTAAATACCCATACGGGCTCTAGAAAACAAATTATGTTTTATGCTCAAGCACAACATAGCACTAAATGAAGAGAGCATATCTGTTTTTGCTATTAAAAGGAGAGCATATCTTAAAAGTAGTATTGCTGCATAACAATATGAAATCTAGGCACTTTTTTTTTTTTTTTTTAATTTAAATTTTACTTGATGAATACAGACACGTTGCAATCCCAGAAATGACATGAAAACCAATTTGGTTAGACACCCACAAACCCGATTTGCTTGAAATTGCCCTTCATGTAAAAAAAGCAAGCAGTTTGAGTGGCAACTCCACCTGTCTACGGACCCATTTAGAATACCGGTTCTGACAAAAATTTATGTAAGGTAACTTATTAAATTAGTCTCTAAATTTTTAAATTTGTTTAAATTTGATCCATATTTTTTTTTCGTGACTGTAATGATTCTAAATTATCAAAAATATTGTTACAATACTCCTTTCGGTTAAATTTTGAACAGAACCTGTTAGTTAGTATCACTTTTTCCATTCAAACCAATGAAAATGACTATTGTATCAACATTTTAATAATTTAGGATCACTAAAGTTATGAAAAAAAAGAACAGGGATCAAAGTTGCACAAATTTAAAAGTTTAAGAACTAAACAAACAATTTACTCTTTACCTATTCAACTTCAAAACTCTCAATCTGCATGTCACTTTCTCTCTATTAAATTTTCATAGAATTCAAATTTTAAAAATTCACAATTTTCTTACTTTAAATTAGAATGAAATGATTTTTTATTTGTAAATAACGACAAAAATGAACTAAATAATATCCATATTGCATTTTTTTTTTCCCAAAAACATTTTAGATTTTTACGCTATTCCCCCACACATGATTCATTTCCAATTCAACTTCAACCAGTCACACATTCCATGAATGCAAACTTACAAAACTCCAACTCCAATCATTGTTCCAAAGCGGCCATTGAATTGTGTTTGACCCACTTATTTAAATCTAAAAAATTCAACTCAATTTAAATCAAATCCGAATCCCTTTTTTTTTTTTTTGCTTTTTTAAAAATTCGAACTACATTTATTTTTCTTTCTCTTAAATACCCATTCATTTCTCAATTTAAATTATTTTTTTTAATTTAAGACATTGTGTCAAACAGAACATGATGTTAAGATAATAAGAGACCTGAGTCCCACATCGTAAAAATACAATAATAATAATATACATATAAAAATATTGGATCACTCAACTTAATAGGTTAACCTTTTAAGATGTAAGCTTAATTAATCTTTTAACTGTGTTAAATTTCTCATCTTCTTTCTAATCTTCACACATGACCCACTTTTATTTATTTATTTATTTTTTGGTCACATTATCACCAACATGAAAAGACTCGCTCTCTTCCAACAGATAATTCAACCGTCCAATAGCATGCAAGAAAGTGAAAAGTTCCATGTCTTAATTTTCTATTTCACGGTTTCTTAGGTGCATGCGTACAAGATTTTCTAAAATTCGTAACGTAACATATTTGTCTCTTAACGGGTAAGCTTTACCTTCCATTAATGTGCTAATTAATAGTTTCCAAATCATGCTTTCTTATCTCCAATACAGGATGATGTTACGGGCAATAATGATGGAAAGGCCACTAGATGTGTTTTTGTCGTTTCTTCTTAATAATTACAATAATTAAAGACTAGATTGTGCAGAAATCTTATCAGTAGATATAAACATCATCTCTTACTGAAAGAATAAAAAAATCTATAAAACTTATGACATGAACTATGTTTGGTAGATCATATTATTTTTAAAATTTAATTAATTTTATAATAGTTTGATTTATGATTAAAAGCGATTTTGTGTTGTGTGATGTAAATTTTTAATATAAATATTTACATATTAGATAATAAAAAAATTAATCTAATAATTTAAACATCAATACTTAATAACAGTCTCTATCATAAGCTTTTCCTAAACAGATTGATTGGGAATTACAAGACCAAAATTGAAGGGATTGAATTAGGTTTGGATTATGTGAAGATATGTTTATTACAAAGGTGTACGATTAATTCTCTTGATAATTGAGTTGGAATAATTTTAATGGTGATCTGTGTGGTCTGCTAGGACCAGACAAGTGTGATTGGAAACTTGATGTGAATTATGAGCTTACTCATGGGAAAGTACACTTTTGATTGTATTTTATGTGACACTCTCGTATACACACACACATATATACATATGTGTATGTGTGTGTGTATATATATATATATGGCTGAATATGAGAGTCTCGTAATTGGAAACTGATACGTGTTCTCAATTGACTATTAAAACTATATATAGATCCCTGCTAGTGATTTTAGGTTTCTGCATGTAAAATGGCAATGATCACGTGCACTTGAAGCTTTCGGTATGACTCTGATATTTTCTTAAGTATATATATAGATATATATATTATGTACATATATGCCAACTAGAGTTCATCCAAGTTAACACCCTTAGTTGGTTAAACTTATGTTTAGATCCTTTTGCTCGTTAATTAATTTCTCAAGAATTTTATATGCAGCACAAGTGCACAACAAAGCAATATTAATTGTGTTTATCGTTTAAACTACCCGCATAATTTTAGTTTATAATTACACTTGTTCTTGTAATGATTTTCTTTGTTAGGGTATCCTCTGTAAATTGGAGTTTATTAATGACTTGAAAGAGAGAGAGAGCAAAAGAATGTGAGACCTATACAAAAAGCCCGGCCCAAATAACCTTTATATATCTATTGAGAAAAGTAAAACGAGAAAGTAAGGTGTAAGGCTGGACTTGAGCCCACGGCTGGAGAGTGACTCCCGACCGAGCAGTGATGAAGCCAGAATTTTTTATCGGGGGCTAATAACCAAACAATGGATAATCAACGGATATTATGAGCAAGTTTTCATTTTTAGAGGGATAATTGTGAAATTTTACTAAAATTCTAGGGTATTTTTTGGAAAAAGAAAAGTTGAGCGGGGCTTAAGCCCACCCTAGTCCTTGCTTCTCTCCGTGCATGCGGCTGAAAGCAGGAGAGGAGAAAGGAGAAGAAAAAAAAGAGAGGACGGTTTGGAGAAAGTTGAAAGACAATATAGTTCATTTTATGACCATCTTTATTTATTCTCTTTCACTTTCATGATATCTTTCTAATTTTCTTGTATAGAGATTGACAATGAAGTCCTAATTGATGAGGTAGTTTTTTTGTTTATTGAATTAACTAATTTCCTTTATGTAAATTTTAATGTTAATGATTCTTATCCTGTTCAAATATTATCTTTTACAAAATTTATCTAAACACATATATATTAATACACAATTCAAATTCTATATTTGAATGCAAACATATTCAATTTGAATGAACATTCAAATTCAATCTATTATCCAAACATGTCATTATATAATCTCCTTCGATTCTATGTTTTCTTGTCATTAAATTTGATACATTGAATGCTTAGGAAATTAGCTCTTAAAGTGAAGAAGGACTAATTTAAAATTTATTTAATCCTGGCTTTATTATAATTAAATCTATAAGTTGATGATAGATTGATATCAAGTTGCCATTTTAATTTGAAAATTAATTGGTAAATAGTGCTAAGTTGAATAGAGGTGGATTTTAAAACCTTGGTAATTTTAGTCTACCGAAATCGATTTTACTTGTTTTGCATTGATATCTTTTCTCCTGTTAGTTTTAGTTTTATTTATTTATTTTGTAAGCAATTCGATCTCTTTTCGACTAGGCTACAGCCATAACTTTCTTAGGCTAGATTAATTTTTTTCTTAATTTTAGCAATCCATTTGGATTCGACTTCCTTGCTTCTAAATCTATATTCCAATTGATTCATGCTCTTGCGAGTATAACTAAATTTGCATAACAATTAATGCATGCACTAAGACAGAACAACACAACTATCAAGAAGAAAGACGAGCAAGTGCTCGGGGAATGCCGAGAGAGCTAAAGGATCGAATCCGAAAGAAGGGTGGTTACGACTTAGAGCTTATCATCGAGAAGAAACTGTTCGACATCGATCGATATGAATAAGGGCTAGAATCGGCTTTCAATGCCGCTAAAGCAGATTCTCTCTGACGATTTTCTCAACCCAAAGAGAAGATGATTCTGAACAGAATCAAAGAACGCGGCCGCAACAACCCGAACGATGGCATTGTTGCCGGTTTCACTGGTCCTTGTCTTGAAGAAACGACCATGTTGTCGAAGAAGAGGAACTTCACCAGCAGCAGTTCTTATGTGCTCATCAAGGACTGGGGGACTTTAGACAAATGCTACAAAATCATATATTGGATTGATTTTTACCATACAAGAAAAACTCTTGCAGTAAATACCATAGATGACATCTTAATTATTTATTTATTTAATTATTTTAAAATACAAATTGTAACGACTAATCGATATCCCTATATAACCTCCTGATCACCAATTGGTAACCACCTAGTTACAAATTGGTTACAAACCACATATAAATCCTCATTTTCCTAGGCTCACGTTCTTCTTTACGTATGAGCATTGAGCATGGTAGGGACACCGACTATAGAGCTTGTTTGGTATTGTATTCATTTGTTTTGAAAATGATTTTGTTTTTTTACATGATAATAAAAATGAGAATACCTTGGGAATGATGTTGAGAACGTTTTTGAAATTGTGTTCAATTATGCTTTTAGAAATACTGATTTAAGTATAAGAAAAAAGTGAACTGCATTTCGATATATTTCTCAAAACACGTGACAAGTTATGTAACATTAAAAATGAAAACGAAATTGAGAAAACAACTTTTAACCTATTTTCATGTTCTTCACAAGAATCATTCTCACCATCTTTTGTTTTTGTTTTTGTTTTTAAAGTATTTGCTAAATAAATGCTATTTAAGAAGCGTGTTCATTTTCGCTCCTCAAAAGACTTGCGGAAACATTTATAAAAATAATTGGAAACAAAACCAAATGGGCCCATAATATCAATTTTTGAGTCTTAACTCATGTGATGGTTAATTAGTACATTTTCATTAGTAGAGACAATCAATTAACATGACCATCATTTAAATATCTACTGATAAACAAATGATAACTCACATATCATGTATAATGGTACTCAAAAGTTAGAATTAGAACTGTGTCCTAGTATTTTTCTTTAAAGATTAAGACGAGGATGTAAGTTATATTTCTATTGCTATAACGAGGATTTTTTAGTACCATCCGAAACAAGGATTTTTGAGATAATTAACATGTATAATCTAACAAAACTATTTTAGGCGCCATATAGAGTATATGCGTATGGGATAATGTGTATAATTTAATGCCCCTTAAAGAGACCGTTTGTTTTATATTTCCTTTATTCAGTATCTTTAGTTTGATTACAAGATGGGATTTCGCGAAAATATTGTCTCTCTATTTGAGAGAAATATTTGGATAGAAATATTTAGTATGGTAGGAAAAAAAAATTCAAATTGTCAAAAGTGTCCCATTACATTTAGAATTTTACTTAAAAGTTGCAAACGATAACTTTTTATTATATTTAATATCATTTTAACTATCGTTTACCAAGTGCTTAATTTAAATATTGGGAAGAAGTATTTAAAATATTGAGAAATGATTAAACAAATGTAGGAGTTTCATTAAACTAGGCTCACAGGGTCAGACGGAAAAAAAAAAAAAAAACAAAAAAACAAAAAAAAAACAAAACGTAGACTCGTAGGAATAGGGATGACAACTTTACTTATGGGTATGGGTGTGGGTACTCGCTGGTACCCATCTTATTGGGGGACATGCATGGGGGCTAATATATGGGTATAGGGGATGAGTATGAGGGTTAAGATTAATCCCTGCACTGGTGCAGGGCGGGGGTGGAGGAAACTCCTCCATACCTGCACCCGCCCCACTTATATTTACACTTAAAAAATATTTATATTTATATGTTTACATATACATAATTCGAATATGAATTTATCTATAGTTTTCTGGATATTGGATTTGTTTTTAAAAATTCATTTTAATTTTCAGTTACATTTGTGATTATGTTGTCAAATTTGTGAAAATTTTAATGAAATTTGTTTGGAGTTTTATTTTTTAATTCTTAATGGGAAATAGGTAGATATTGGTATAGCATCCCCAGTGGGGATTACCCGTATCTACACCCTCACCTTATTAAATTATGCGGGTATGAGGACGGGTATGGGGATAAAAAGAGTGGCGAGTATAGAAGTGGGGGAAACATATCCACCCCCATCTCGTCTCATCTCATTGTCATCCCTGCACAGGAAAGAAGTTGCACAGCCAGTAAATTGATGCCCTCTCTAAGCACATGCCAAATATCGATATTAGAAGGTAGGAAAGAAGAAGAAGAAGAAGAAGAAGAAAAAAAAAAAAAAAAAACAACAAGCAAACAAGAAAAGAAAGACTTAGACAGTGGGAATAGTCCTTAATTACTGGGTCAACCGTAAAAGAAAAATAAAAATAAAAAAATAAAAGAGTTCCAATTTGAAACCGACCGCCTTCCATTTCTTTTGATTCCATATATCAAAAATTTCGGCAAGCACTACCATCATTCGATATGTTGTCTGATGAAACCTTTATTTTATTTTAATTAGCTTTAAATTGAAAGTGATTATAAAAAGTAACTTTTTTTTTTTGGCGCACTTCATGGCTAGCTTATGCATCAAGATGGATAGAATGGGATTTCAAAGCAAAAAGCCCGAGAATAGAAGCATGTCACTTTCGGCTTAGCTTGTAGTCGTAGTCATGTAACTTCCTCGCTTTTCCCAAACTTCAATCAGCTCAGCTCCAATACTCGAAAAGAAAAACTACACGATTTAATACTGTACATGAGATTTTCATCTCATACGGCTCGTGAACAGGGACGGAGTTAGAAATTTTTTTTAGTGAAAGCGTACATTAATTATATTTTTTTTAGATAAAACAAATTTTAGTGAGGATTATGTTTTTTTTTATTTTTTATTTTTATTTTAGTGGATTTATATGATGATTTTTAATTTTAGTGGAGATAAAGTAGTAAAAGTATAAACTTTTTTTTTATCGAATTAATATTAGTAGGGGTTATACGATAATTTTTTTTAAGTAGGGACATGAGATTTTCATCTCATACGGCTCATGAATAGGGGCAGAGCCAGGAATTTTTTTTTCAGTGGGGGCATATCATTATTTGTTTTTTAAAGATAAAACAAATTTTAGTGGAACTATTTGTTATCTTTTTTATTAAATTTTAGTGGGTTTATGTGATGATTTTTAATTTTAGTGGGGATAAAGTAATAAAAGTATAAACTTTTTTTTTTCGGAATTAATATTAGTGGGGGTTATGTGAGAATTTTTTTGTTTTTAGTATGAACAAATTATAAATTATATGATAATATTTTATTTTCAGTGGTGTTAAATTGTAAAAATTAGAAAATTTTTGGAACAAAATTAAAATAACAAAAAAATTGAGTGGGGGCTCCCTCACTCGCACCCCCTCCCTCCGCCTCTGCTCGTGAACATGGACCCCGATGGCAATCTTAAACTGAATGAGTTCATGTCCAAATTCAAATTTTGTTATTTCAATTTTAACTCGAAATCTTAATATAAAAAAAAAAAAAAAAAAAACCTCATTTTAATAAGAAAAATCTTTAACCTAATCCCATTCACAAATTGAATTATCACTATATATGTTTATGTTTAATTGAAAACTTTATTATCATCGAAAAAATTTATGGCTCCATCAGGTGGACCCCAACTCTACACCATTGAAGGAAAGAAATTCCATGGTATATGCTACTCCAAATTTCATTGCAAATATGAAAAAAGAGAAAAAAGAAAAGGAAAAAAAGAGTGATTTCTCTTGCATAAAAGAAATGAAATTAATTAATCGCATTTGTGCCATCTCGATCAAATCATTCGGCAAGAAAGGTCTGAGTTGTACAAAAGCTCAAGTGCACACAGTCGCGTACTACCGCACCCTTTTACTTCACCAACAAAAAAAAAAAAAAAAAAAAGTCGTTTATTTTAAGCATTAAGAAAGGGGCTAATTTCATACATACCTCTTGAATTGTACAGCTTATCTTATATTGGTCCTTGATTTTTGATTTTATACATCACACTCCTCTGAACTTTTCTATTATTACATCAACGGTCTCTTTATTAATATTCTGTTAAAAAAATACACAAAAATTGAATATCTTTCAGCAAAATATAAGTAAATAAATAAAAAGAAAAAGAGTCACGTTAGCAACCGTGGAGGAGAAGCTAGTATACTTGCGACTTTTACGTACTTTCTCATGCATTGATCAGCAAAAGATTTTCCAGCAAAACTTCGTCCTTCGTCGACTAAATGTTTTAATTTGTGCTTTACAAATAATTATTGGGTTATATTGTTCCCAACGTATTTATTACACAAATTAAGTATAAATTCATGGTTTATTTAAAAGAAATGAAACGACCATTTGCTAATTATCATATCTTTTGTGAGAAGACAATATGTTCATAAATTAAAGTACTTAAAATTTTTCAGTTAAATTATTGTCAACTTTTGTTAATACCTCTATATTATGTTGTTTATCTAAATCACCCTTCCCTAGTAGAAGCCAAAATTACTCCACAATGACTTCAAAATAAGAATATTGTGATATTATTTACAATATATATATATATATATAATTTTATATGATTGGTAATAAGTTACAACAATCTTATTTAGTATTCAACGATTGAATCTTATAGATTCTCATAATGATGCTGATCTCCTTTCCAAACTCCTTTATCTCCCACTTGTTTATAGATGTGCAAAATAGATCTCTCTCTCTCTCTCTCTCTCTCTCTTTTGTTCTTAACATTTCGTCATCCTTCTTCCTCTCACGTATTTTTGTTTTAAGTTATTTTCTTTTCTATTTTTTTTTTCCGCAGCTCTATAAATAAATACAAGGATTAAAAAAATTATTCTTGGATAGTTCTAAAATATTTTTAATATGTTATGGTAGAAAATATAGATAATATGGAAATTAAAACAAAGGGTTATAATACTTCTTTTTTTTCCCTTAATGTATTATCATTAATGCTTCTTAATTTTATGGTCATTCACACTCTGTTCCATGAACATTAAAATTCTCATTTTATTGCTTGAATTTTGAATCGGTCTCATTTAATCCCTTTTGTTAAAATTTTAGTTAAAAACAAATGAAAAAAGTGAGTTAAGTATAATATAGTGTTTTTGATTTTGTTAATAGAATTCCAAACAAATAGATTTAACAGGACTAACTCTCTTATTTTTAAATTTGTTTTAAATAAAAATTCTAATAAAATGGTTTAAATGGAATAAATTCAAAATTCAAGGTGCAAAGTATTATTTTTTTGGAATTTAGAAAGCAAAATGAGAATGAATTTAATATACATAGAATATTGACGAGAATAATTCAAAAAAGTTCCCGACAAAGATTCTACAGAGCAGCATGATCAGAATTTCTTTCTTTTTGATTCTATTTATCAAAAGCAACGTCAGAGATCATGAGATAAAAGTGAAGAAATAAAAGGCAACCAATCCACCAATTTCGAAAAACACTACCAAAATTCGATATAATGTCTGAATCTTTTTTTTTTTTTTTTATAAGTTTTAATTTTTATAAAAAAAGAAAACAAAGTTACTCTTTTTTTTCTCTGAAAACAACAAAGTTTCTTCATGGTTCATGAATTATATACACTCCTAGGGCATGTTTATTTTGCATTTCAAGAAAAGGAAAAAAAATTTCCTTTTTAATCTTGTGTTTCATTTACAAAATAAGAAATGAGAATTTAGTGTACCAATACAATATAGAAAAAATGAAAAGGGGGAATGTCAATTCTTGTAACTCTTTGATATTAATTACTTATCAAAGAGTATAATTATTAAATTTACTTATATACTTTCAATAAGTTTCTATGTGTTAATGAAGTTTTGATCATATAAAAGGACATTTTAGTAATTATATCAATAAAGTTAACATTATTAGGTTTTGTAAACTTTATAAAGGGGATGCGATTATTTCTCTTTGCACCATCAGATAGACAAGTAATTAAACAATAGAAATAGAATCAATTATCATCATTCCTATTACTTTATTTTACTTTCAAATCTCATTACATTCTTTTACAATTTGGTGAACGTTAGAACATTCATGTGAACCCCAATGCCTCTTGTTTTGAATGGGGTTCGTGTCCTTATTTAACTTTTGTTATTTCAAATTTTACCTCAAAATTTTATTAAAAAATATCAGTCATAACCTCCTTTTAAAATAAAAACCTTTAACCTTACCCTACTCAAAATTACACTTCATACATAACCATGTCCGTACTTAAATTAAACTATATAACCCGAAATTTCAATGTAATGAAAAAGAAAAAAAAAAAAAAAACAAACAAACAAACAAAACAAAAAGGACGTAAACAGGAATATATCACAGAAAAAAAAAAAAAAAAACAAAGAAACAAAAACAAACAAAACAAAACAAAGCAGTGGTTTCTTTGGAGCCATTAGATGAAAAAGAAATTAAAACTTGAGATTTTTAAAAGAACAAGGTCGGATATTGTTCTCATATAATCGAATGAAAGAGTCCAAGCCCCGGCCGGAGCACGCATATTCAAGAAAGGTTTCTTTCAGAATAAAAAAAAAATAAAAAAAAAAAAAATATATATATATATATATATAAGGCACGTGAGGAACCGTGGAGGAGAAGCAAAGAGTATACTTTCTAATTAGGGGTGGTAATACGGGTCGCGACACGATGACACGACTCGAAAACGATACGAATTTCGCGAGTTTGAGTTGGGAAAAATAGGGACCGGGTCAAATTCGGATCACCCGAAATTGACACAAGAAAAAACGGGTTGTATTCGGTTTGGACCCGCAGAACCCGAACACGATTTTTTTTTTTTTTTTTTGGGTTAAATTTTGGGTCAATTCGGGTCCAAACCGAATATGACCCGGTTCTAACCCGAATTTCGGGTCAATTTCATATCGCGGGTTAATTTCGTATTGCGGGTCAAGTACGGTTCGTGTTGTGTCAACCCGTTACGGGTTCGTGCCGCAGTTTCGAGTCATTTTCGTGTCACGGGTCGTGTTCGAGTTGGGAAAAAAAAATTCGACACGGCTCTAACACGATACGAATCGGACATGTAATACGAATTGTCACCCCTATTTCTAATTATACGACATGCATTGATCATGTAAAAGTTCTAAACATTAGAAAAGAAAAAAAATTAAAGTTGAGTTGAGTTGGGTAGTGTAGATAAATCAAACACCGACTAAGACTGTATATGAGATTTTGAAAAGAAAAGGTCGTTTTTAGAAAGAAAAGAAATTAGCTAGGGGGGAGTACGATAACGTGGGACCCATTATTTATGAAAGGGTTCAAACCCCTAAGCTATATTCGGAGAATATCTCTCAGCAAAATTTAAGTTAATAAATAAAAAGAAAAGAGTCAGGTTAGCAACTGTGGAGGAGAAGGTAGTATACTTGCCACTTCTACGTACTTTCACATGCATCGATCAGCAAAAGATTTTCCAGCAAAACTTCGTCGACTAATGTTTTAATTTGTGCTTTACAAATAATTTTTGGGTTATAAATTCATGATTTATTTAAAAAAATGAAGCGACCATTTGCTAATTATCATATCTTTTGTGAAAATACAATATGTTCGTAACTTAAAGTACTTAAAATTTTTTCAGTTAAATTATTGTCAACTTTTGTTAATACCTCCATATTATGTTGTTTATTTAAATTACCCTCCATAAGTAGCAGCCAAAATTACTCCACACTGACTTCAAAATAAGGATAATGTGATATTATTTACAGAATATATATATAATTTTATATGATCGGTAACAAGTTATAAATTTTTTTAAATGATAATAAAGATAAATTATTCAGTATATCTGATCAACCAAGTTATCATGTTTATCTTATACACTCTTTTTTTTTTTTTGATTGTTTGTATGATAGTCACTCTGTCAATTCTGTCTAATCATATTTTTCTCTGTTAATATATTTTGCATTAGTTGTTTGTTTAATTAAGATCACCATCAATATACTCTCTCTCTCTCTATATATATATACCTCATATTCTAAGTATTGTAAATAATCTTATTCCTAATTATTAAGTTGAAAAGCCTGTCTAACACTGCCATCAGTTACGTGCTATGGGGGGTGTTCACATTTGTGTTTCTAGTTTCCGTTGATTTAAAGC
Organism: Ficus carica; assembly: GCA_009761775.1. Classification (NCBI taxonomy): domain Eukaryota; kingdom Viridiplantae; phylum Streptophyta; class Magnoliopsida; order Rosales; family Moraceae; genus Ficus; species Ficus carica. Next base: position 7,563,923 of record CM019741.1, on the reverse strand, counting down.
CCTGGGGACAAGTTTTCAAAGTTTTTTTCAAATATTGTTTGTCTTTTTCCTCCGGATTTACTATTAACTTTTGCAAAACATTTTCAAAAAAAAAAAAAAAAAAAAAAAAAAAATCGAATTTTAAAAGTTCATAACTTTATCATTTTAAGTCGAGATCATATTTTTTTTCCCCAAATTGCGTATAATTTTAAGACGAATGAAACAAGATCTATATTGCTTATTTTTTTCCAAACATATTTTAAGTTTTTACACTTTTTTTCTCTTCAAACAGTTTATTTTTATCAAACACATATTTTTAAAACTTAAACAATCTCCAACCTCCAAGATATCATCTCCAAACGTAACCCAAAACAAGCCTACAATACACACTCTTATGATTTAGTAAGCCATCAAGCCTGAATACACACACCTATGATTTATGTATATATATGAGCCTCCGCGTAAATAACAAAGCTAAAACAGTTCAAAGGAATTCCATACTAATATTTTATGTAAATACATACTGTACTAATCCTCATATTCAACAATTTCTATCGATAGTTTAGGTTAGCTATAATATGAGGAGGTCATGTTTCTTATAGTACGTTGCATATATATATATATATGTATATATGTATATAACTTATAATGGTAAAGTAATTAAGGATATTATTTCTACTGATCAAGAATAATATTGTTTGAATTAACATATATGATATTAAAGTACGCAGAGTATTTAAGGTGATTTGACTAAACAATTAAGTTAAAATATAACAGAAAAGAAAATATAATTACAGAGTTAACATTAAAAAATTACATAAATGATGAGATTAATTTATTGCCGATCGAATAAGTTATTGATGACGTCAATATCATGATATAAGCCATCGCTCAAAGAGAGGGAGAGGATAGAGAGAGCTGTTTTGGCCTTCAAAAAAGAAAGTAAGTCGTGTTTGAGCCGTAAGTTTTGACTTCAAACCGCACAATGAATACTAGAAAGCCCACCACCACCACCCCACCCCCCCCCCCCCCCCCCCCCCCCCCCCCCCCCCCCCCCCCCCCCTCCCCAAAAAAAAAAAAAAAACCAAAAAAAAAAAAAAAAAAACATAGCTTGTGCGAAACAAAACGCAAATTTGTTTGCCTTTATTTATAAATGATCAATTTGGAACTTTCTGTTCGGGCTGTTGCATGTTTTGTCAAAAGCTTTATCCTTCCTTGAAAGAATAAAAAATTCTTACAAAAAAGATATCAATTAATAAAGCTTTAGATGATCCTCAAAAGGAAAATAAAGCTTAATTAACAAACTTTCCGTTTCTGGACTTATTTAAGCATCAGAAAAGGATCGGATACAAGCAAGATATATATATATATATATATATATATATATATATATAGACACACACACACGCCTACAATATTGCCAATAATTTACAACTTAACTTACATTAACTGTCTGCTAGCCAAGAAGAATTAACAGACTATGGCGGCGCAGCAGTTTGAGAAGCACTTGACTCCTAATGATACAACGGGAAAGTTTTCAGTTCCGATAGCGTGGCTCGACGCAATGCCGGAGTTTGGAGAAGGTCGCCAACAGGTCCTGCTTAGGGCGGTCGATGGGGTCGGTTTCGGTTGGCAGTTCATCTGTGCAGTCCGCAAGGGTAGATACAAAAAGCCTGTCCTTAATCTTGCTGAGTGGGGCAGATTTGTTAGTGCCAAAAGCCTCAAAGCAGGAGACAGGATCATTTTCTATAAGGAGGAAAATGAGTTCAGGGGGAGTCAGTACCGATTTCGGGCTCAGAAACTTGATGCCTATGGCAACTGGGTCGATGTCTAGCTTGCTCTGGATTACCAAATTTTGTTAAGGTTTTTCATTCTATTTGGTTTATTCTTTTTCTTTTTGGGTTTTGGGGTAGAATATGTTTTTTTTTTTTTCGGGGGAAGAAAAAGATCAAACGTAGAACACGTTTTCTGTTCTCGGAATGCTCCCCTTGCCTTCGAATGAGTGCTTGGCCGGTGTTTGAGTTGTTTTCAATACGTTGAGTCCTAGGTTTGAAGTTTTTTTTTTTCCTTATATATATATATATATATATATCTATAATATTTACGAGATCGTGGTGGCTACACCATTCTCTAACGATAATGTACTGAGTCTTGAATTAAGTCGCAGCGCGCACCGTCCCCAGACCACAAAATGGTGAGTGAGAGAAAGGGGTTTTTTTTTTTTTTTTTTTAATATTTTTAAATACCCATGAAATATGAAATATTTACGAGATTGTTGTGGCCACACCCATCTCTAATATTCTGAGTTTACATCAAAGTAATATTTCTATTAATTCTATTGACTCTGTAGTCTTTTTTATTTTTATTTTTATTTTTTTTTGGTCACTGATCAAATGGAATGTTTCATGGATGGTCCAACCATTTTGTGCCTGTCAAAATCTAAAGGAAACCGATCTAGTGCTTAAATATATATGAACATTGTCTGCTAGCAAATAATCTGATAATGCCTACAAATGGAATTGATCATCAAAACTTCGGAGAGTGCGAATCCAATACCTTGATTCAAAATCTCATGCTCTACCATAGAAGGTTAAATTTGTGAAGATTAGGTAGAAGATGAGGAATTTGAGACTGTTAATAGATTGAGTTTCTATTTTAAAATATCAACATATTAAGTGGAGTGGCATAATACCATTATATGTCTTTTATTATTGTTATACTTATACGATATGAGACTCGGATTTCTTTTTATTCTTAACAAAAAATTTATATTTTGACAATTATAATAGATTCATTCATTTCATGTGAATTCATGACCGATTTAGTACAAATTAAAATCATGGAACATAACCTCGTAGCAACCATGCCAACCTATAGCACGATTTGCGACATCAGATTAAGAGCAACATGCTAATCTTCAAATTTGTCAAGCTCGGTGATAAAATGAGCAATCTTAATCTCAGAAACTGACATGTCGCGTTCTAATTTGGTCTTAATAAAAATTAAACCGGACACATGCACCGGAAGAAATTCAGAAAGCCTGCAAAGGTATAATATTTCATCTATAAGTTAAAAAAAAAAAAAAAATTGTCCCTTATTTATGTGATTCAGTCCATTGATCTTTCAAAATGTTGCATAACATTGAATTGTCTCGTATAACATAAAAAAAAATGAAAACCAAGAAAACGCAGGAGAAGCCAATCCAACCGACGCTATTCGAGTTCTGGCATGCTGATGCCATCGTGCCGTGAAGAAATAACATGTCCAGAGAGAATACTTCTTGATTACCGGAAGTAACCTTGGTTTCGTCAGTTATAGGCTCAAGCCAACAGCGAGAGAATTTGAAGTCGTCATGAGGATGAATTGTTTTCGACACGATATATATGCACTTCTATTTTAAATGGATTTTTCAGTTATTCTTTTTTGTTCTCTCTATCAAAAAGACATAGAAATAATGGAAGTAAACAATGAAAAGACCACCAAAGGCCACAAACCCTCAAATTTCGACAACACTTTCAAAATTCGATATGTTGTGTGAAATTCTTTATAATTTTTATTCGAAAATGATAAGAAAAAGAAGTTACTTTTTTGCTCTGTGAGACAAAGCTACTCAATGATTCATCGATAATCATATATATACCCTTAAAATATTCACGTGGATCCATTGATAAAGTCATCAGTTAGGAAACCGAAAGCGTAACAAAAAAATAAAACTGAAATTAAAATAAAGAGAAAACAAAAAATTTACATAATTAATTTGATAAAATTGTCTACGTATACAGAAGAGGGAGAATAAATTCACTTCAACTTTAGTATTACACACTCAACAAACTCTCTCAACCTCTTTTTATCTAAAGCCCTTATACACTTTTTCTATCTCTCTCCTCATTCTTTCTCATAAGGAATACACACTAAATATTTTTACCATACATACTGTCACAGGGTCCAACTTTTTTCCTTAGTCTTCGGCCCTATGCTGGCCTAAGTCGCCCATTTAGTCAGCCAATCACACAAACTCACAATCAAACAGAACACACACAATGGCTAAATCAAGTAAATAATCACGACACAACAGGCTTACGGGAAAATCCCAACCTTTCTATTAATCACCAACAAAAAGGATTACAAAGTCTGCTGCAAGGATCACACAAATGCTCAACGCTCGTGTCCTTTTCTTTTCTCAACTCAGTATAATTAAATCAATACAAGGTGGTTGACACCCCCAACCACGTAGGCACTAACTAGGCAGCTAACTCCGTGCTTGACTATGTGGCATCGCCCTGTCGAGCCACTTGGTCCACGCACGCCCGCATTCCTCGGACTGGGTAACACATGTCGGGTGCACAGACCAGCCACTTGGCCCACTCGCTGAGCTCTCTCGGTCTTGGCTGAAACCGCTGGTTGAACCTGGTCTCAATTTCGGTCCAAGGCAGCGCCAACGGCTATCTGGGTCATGGGCCACGTGTAAACGTCTCTCAGCCCACGCCCCCAGATTTCTCGGCCACTGGTGTAACCGCTCGCCCACTTGCACCGCATTTCACGCCCATCAGCATCCCACGCCAACAAACCGTGACCGGACACGCACCACATCCGCCAACCTGATTAGCCATGTCTCTCGGACCTTGTCTCGACCACCCTGGCCCCGAGTTCCGCAAAACTCGCTCACTTGTCCGAGACCCGCTAGCTAGGCCGCCCAAGCCGATGCATGCTTGCCTTAGTCTTCCCGCGTGCCTAACTTCTTGCCGCCATCATGCTTGTCCGCGAACCCTTCGAACAAGACTTCACCAACCAAGGCCACTCGCCTTGGCTTCGCCACGCCTATGCCGAGGCTTGGCACCGCTCAGCCCGCGCCGGTCCCCACGCAGGCCGCATGCCACTTTATGAGGGTCTGACAAACCCACCCCCGCCGGATGAAGCCGACGTCCTCGTCGGGAGGGTCTCCAAATACTCCTTGATCTGATCCTCAAATTGCCACAACGTCACGTCACGTTCCCAAGTAGCATCCGCCTCACTACTGCCTTCCCATTGCACTAAGTAATCTGTGCGCCGATTCTTTCGACTCGCCCCCATGGTTTGATGGTCAAGTATCTTAACCACCTGCTTCTCAAAATGCTTCCGTACATTGGGTGGGGCTCGCCTCACGTGTTGCCTATCCTGGTTAACATCCTCAAAGTAAGGCTTGAGAAAACTTACATGGAAAGTTGGGTGGATCTTCATCCTCTCCGGCAATTGGAGTCGATAGGCTACATTGCCCACCCGTTTGATCACTTCAAAAGGCCCGTCATACCGCTGCACCAAGCCTTTGTGAAACCGTTTGTCAGTCACTTTCTTCCAAATCTGAGGTGTGAGTTTCAATAAGACCCTGTCACCCACTTGAAACTCTAACGGCCGCCTATGTTGGTTCGCATACTTCTCCATCCTCCGTTGTGCCTTTGCCAGGCTTTTCCGAGCCTGTTCGATGAGTTCTTGCTTATCACGAGCAAAACGATAGGCTGCAGGACACTCTCCTTGTGACTTCATCTTGGCTACGTCGAGAGGGTTCAAAGGTTGATGTCCCATCACAAGCTCAGCGGGACTCAAACCTGTGGATGAAGACTTATGTATGTTGTAGCAAAACTGGGCCGTATCAAGTAAACTCACCCAATTTCTTTGACTGGCCATCACATAATGCCTCAGGTACTCTTCCAACAACGCATTGATCCGCTCCGTTTGGCCATCGGTTTGCGGATGATTTGCTGTGGAAAACTTCAATTCTGAACCCATCAATTTGAACAAAAAAGTCCAAAATTTACCTGTAAACCGAGCATCACGATCGCTGACTATGTCTTTAGGGACTCCAAACAACTTAACCACATGCTTGAAAAACAACTCCGCTGCTGCCTCGGCAGTGCATGCATGAGGCGCACCCACAAAGACCGCAAACTTAGAGAAGCGATCGACCACCACCAACACCGATCTTAGGCCGTCCACCGTTGGGAAACCCGATATGAAGTCCATGGAAACAGACTCCCATTGTCTCTCCGGTATAGGCAATGGCTGAAGCAACCCCGCTTGCTTCTTCCTCTCGGTCTTGTCAATCTGGCAAGTTCGACAAGTGCGAACGTACATCTCAATATCATCTTCCATCCTTGGCCAAAAATACGTCCTAGATAGCAATGCCACCATCCTTTCCACACCTGGATGTCCAGCCCATTGAGGGTCGTGAGTCTCTCTAAGCAACTCACGTCTAAGTCCACCACCCGCTCGGACATATAGCATGCTGCCTCGCGCATAAAGCAGGTCACCCTCAATAAAATATTTGCGAACCAGCCCTTCCTTGACCTGTTGTCTGAGCTGTTCATACATCTTGTCCGCCAATGCCTGATTCTTGACTCTATCAAGGAAATCAGATTGCACAGTGGTTAGCGAAGCAACAAAAGTTTTTACCTCCTTTCGGCTGAGGGCATCCGCCACTTGGTTCTGACTTCCTGGTCTGTGCAGCCAATTGAAGTCAAACTCCGCAAGGAACTCTTGCCACCGAGCTTGCTTGGGGGTCAGCTTCTTCTGGGCCGAATACCGCTGTTCTGCCTCCTTGAGCTTGCGGCTCTCAAAGGCAATGGGGTGTCCCTCCTGGACCAATACCCCACCAATGGCTCTATCCGAGGCATCCGTGTGCACTTCGAAAGGCAGTTCAAAGTCAGGTAACCGCAGCACCGGTTCAGAGGTCACCGCACACTTGATCCCATCAAATGCATCCTGACAATCCTGCGTCCATTCCCACTGCTTATCTTTCTTCAATAGATCCGAGAGAGGGCTGGCCTTTTTCGAGTACCCCTCAATAAACCGTCGATAATAGTTCGCCAATCCAAGGAATGACCGCAACTCCGAGACTTTAGTTGGGGCTGCCCACTCAAGGATGGCCTGAACTTTCCTCTCATCCATACGGATCTGGCCTTTGCTCACTTTGTGGCCCAAAAACATTATCTCCTGCTGGCAAAACTCGCATTTCTCCTTTCTCACATAGAGCGAGTTTCTCCTCAACGCCGAGAAAACCAACTTCAAATGCTCCACATGATCTGCAAGAGTCGGGCTGTACACAACAATATCGTCCAAGTAGACGACTACAAAGTGGTCGAGGAACTCATAGAGCACATCATTCATGAGATTGCAAAAAGTAGCAGGGGCATTAGTTAAACCAAAGGGCATAACTAGGAATTCAAACGAGCCATACCGTGTCACACACGCTGTCTTCGCTTCATCACCTTCGGCAATCCTCACTTGCCAATATCCTGACCTCAAATCAAGCTTCGTGAAGAACGCCGCCTTCGATAACCGATCGAACAAGTCTGCAACGTTGGGGACAGGATATTTATTCTTCACCGTAATTTTGTTCAAGGCACGGTAATCAACACACATCCGTAGCGTGCCGTCTTGGTTTCTTTGGAACAACACCGGAGCTCCATAAGGGGCTTTCGAGGGCTGAATATAACCGGCTGCAAGCAACTCCCCGAGCTGCTTCCTCAATTCTGCAAGTTCTAAAGTCGCCATACGATAGGGGCCCCGTGCCGGGGGTCGAGCTCCAGGTTCAAGCTCAATCCGATGATCAATAGCACGTCTAGGGGGAAGAACCCTAGGCAGCTCAGCAGGCATCACGTCGCTATAATCATCCAAAACAGCCGCGACTTGATCTGGGACCTCAACAACTTGATCCGGTTTCACCTCCACCAGAGTAGCAATCATGGTCGTTTCGCCCCTTTTAATTCCTGTCTTAACTTGAGAAGCCGATTGCCATAAAGGCTTCTCCGTAACCTGTCCATGCTCAACAGGAATAAAACTAGGACAACACTCATCAGCAATCAGTAGGCCACCCAAATGTGGCATGGCAATGGCTTTGGCTTGCACAAAGAACTCAACACCAAGTATAAGATCAAAATCATCCAAGGGTAGAGCCATATAAACCGACACTCTTGCTGTCACTTACCCATTTTGAGCACAGAAGTAGTGGTACCTTGGATATTTTGAGCCCTCGAATTCACTGCCTTCACTTGGTTTGGGCTCTTTGAGACTTCCAACCCGAGATGATCCACCATAGCTTGCGACACGAAATTGTTGGTAGCACCCGTATCCAACATGGCCCGCACCTGTCTTCCGTTCACAGTCACCGTCACGTACATAAGACCCTTAGGAGGGGCCTTAGACTCCACCGTGATAGCATTCAGCAACTGGATTGGATTCACCCGTGGGGCGCAATCTCCCGAGTCTCCACTGCCGCTAGGTTCATCGTCAGTCACGAGGGCAGTAAGCCTATTCCTCTTCGGGCAATCCCTGATCTTGTGGTTGCCATTACACAAGAAGCAACCCGAGTTAGCATTACCTTGGCTTTGGGGTGGATCCGAACCCCGCTGCTTAGATGAGTCCCCGGTCTTCTTGTTCTTGCCCTTCTTATGCTCCTTGCCCTTTTTGTTTTTGCCATCGCCGCCCTTCTTCTTGTCTGCACTTGTTTGTAATACCTGATTTTTCACCAATACGATTCCTTGTATAGAAATTACATTGAACCGTAAAGGTATTTATGGAAAAAGCCCAGTTAAGGGTTTTTAATTATGTTTTGTGAGTTTTCTGACTTTATAAGACTCAAAAAGGATTATTTAGTCAAGAAAATGACCTTTTAGGTAAAAAGGAACAAAAATGCAAAATTTTTCATGATGGTCAAAGTTTGACCAAAAACGTCACGGTTGACCAAAAAGTCAACCGTTGACCAAGAAAGTCAAATCTTGACAAGAAGGTCAATGATCGACAAGAAAGTCAATGGTTGACCCGAAAAATCCAAGAAATGACTGTACGATTAAATATTTATCTGTATAAAAATTGTACCGTGTGAAAACCAATTTTTCAGATAAAATGATATGTTCAAGACTCAGAAACCACCATAGAAAATCAAGCACATTAAGTGGAAGTATAGGGCAAAATGGTTTTAAGAAATAAGGAAAATTGTATACCGTCCATTTTTACACGGATGAATTCTGAACTGCAGTTCGGTAAAACAATACTGTGAATAAGTGAATCCAGTATTAGAAATACCTGTGTTAACTCAAAAATTGGACTGTACAATAGCTAAAGAGCCAAACAAGCTTTAACTTAGCTTACCTCACTTAACTTTTTCTTTATGACCTCATTTTCTTAATTTAAGGAAATTGGAAAGTAATTTGGTTGATTAATACCAAGGATGGCCGGCCACTTGCCCTCCCAATTGTGTGATTTCTTGCTTCTTTTGGGGCCAAAATCCAATTAGCAAAGAGTTTCCCAACCTCTATAAATAGGGGTGGGCATTATTCACAAATTGGAAAGGCTAGCTAAACTTTGGCCAAAATTTTCTCTACCAAATCCGGATTTGTGAGGAAGAAAAAGAAAGAAATTTTTCAAACCCTAGAGTGTTTAGAGCTTAGTGGGGGGTCGGTTTGGGTTGGAGAACAAGCAAAAAGTTTGGAAAAAAATTTGTAACCCTTGTTGGCCAAGGAGGCCGGTTGCAAGGAATCCACCAAGGAGGAAGAGCCAAGCTAGGAAACCGGGGTTTTTGGAGCATTGTGGTGGCTGGATTTTTTGAGCAAATTGGTGACCGGACTTAGGGCAAGGAAGGCAGCAAGATTGGACTTGCCACCCACCAATTCAGCCGGCTGCTGTGAAGGAACAAAGAGAAGAAAACCTAAGCCAACTTTGAGCCAAAAGTGAGGGTAAAACCCCTAATTGCCTAAGCTTTCATTTGAATTTCGTTTGGAGAAATTTAAGTGTATTTAAGCAATGATTTGTAATGGGCATAAGCCCACTTTCAGTTCTGCCCTAGCTAGGAAATATGAGTATGTGCTTGATTTAATTAGGAGTAGGGTTTGGTGGTTTTATGTTGCATGTTATGTGTTTGTTAGTATGCCTAGGGTTTTTGTAGGTTTATGAATGATTTATAATTTGGCTTGCATGTTAAAAAATTTGACGTTAGAAACGTGATGTATGACTGATTTAGGCTCCCGCTGAGTTCGGTTGAGGTAGGGTGAACGTTTTAGGACGTTATCGAAAATTGAAACCGAAAACTGCCAACTCGGGTAGAAAATTGGCCAGTTTCGGGGAAAACAGTTTTTAAGGCCTTTAGAGGCCGAATCTGGAAAAACTCAAAACACGAAAGTTGTTAAGAAGAGTTTTTCCTAGTGGACAGCGCGGACGGATTTGCAAAATGAGGCTCCAATGGCCTCGGTTTTTAACAAAACCCGAGCCTGAAGTGCCCAGGACCCCTGCACGGCCCAGGATCCCTGTACGGCCAAGATTGGTTCCACAGGGTTTTTGACAAAGAAAACGTCCGAAATAGGTTTTACCCAAAACACGAAAGTTGTAGGGCTTTCAATATCTAAAACTTTCATGAAGACAAGTTGTTCAGAATCAGCTTGGATTTTAAAATGAAAATGGAGTTCAAAAACGGTACAGGAATTATGGAAAATCTTGTACAGGATTTCAAAAATCAACACAGAAAAAGGGTAATTTTGCAGTTACACTAATAATTGACATTGTGAAACTGTTCCAAAGGCAGTTTCCAATAGTCAATAATTTCATGCGTCTCATTTTAAGATTTTCAGTTTTCAAAGTTAAACAAAAAGGATTTTTTTACACCTAAACCTAAGGTTTTCTTTTCTAAAGAAATAAGATTTTGAAAACCTAAGTTAAAAACAGTCCAATTAAGGTTACTTAGATAACCAACTAGGATAACGTAAAATTAAGTAAGGGCTTATAACGAAGGTTATAAAAGAGTGTTGGTTAAATTGCCAACATTTCTAACCCTTACTTTTATTTTCAGAATATCGCACGCAGAAGTGTCCCAACGGGATTTAACTCGACATTGGACACAGCCTTTACGAACGAGGTGTAAGTACAACTCCGCCTACAGCATAGGCTTGTGGTGTATACTTATCTGAGTATGTTTGCTATATGTAAATGTTACATGTTATTAAATGTTACACGATTAAGTGTTGTAGAATGTTCTAGGTATGCCATGATTACATGTTTATGGTTATGTGTTATGATTATATGCTAGGGTTATATGTTATGATTATATGCCATGAATTATGATATGCCAAGTGCTATGTTATATGTTATGAAATTATAGGAACATGATTAGGGTTAAGATATGCTGAGAATTAATTGTGTGAAACATCACGATGCATGTTCACCGATTAACAAAAGAAAGATTAAGTATGAAATGATATGATGGCAAGCAATTGCCTGTGTCGTACCGACCCGCGTTAGGTCGGGTGAACTATGGATTGAGTTGGAAATGGACTGGCCGCCACCACCAATTCATAGTCGCGCCGCCCGGTGCGAACACTTACGTTATGGGGCCCATAGGATAAGACAAGATAAGTATGATAAGAAAGTTAAGAATGATCAAGTAAGCATAACCAAACATAACTGGCTCATGCATATGTCAAGATAAGTTATGATATGTTACGATATATGTTAATTATGAAATGTTAAGTATGAATTGTTATGTTGTGATGATTAATGGTTGAATTATTGCTTTGCGGTTTAAATAGTTGTACTTGCTGAGCGAAAGCTCACTGTCTTACGTCTATGCTGTAGGTAAGCAGCCTAGCAGCAACCCCTGATACAAGATGGAGGGCGAGGTCTGGTGGACTGTGAAATGTGGGGATAATGCCGCCATGCGTTTTGTTATTTAAGTAATTATTTTATAAAGCTTATATTACACCACACACAACGTTACCAATTATTCGTTATAATATTTACGTATGTGCATATATGATTATATTGCTTATAAAAATATATATATATATATATATATTCCGCTGTTACGTTATAAGTATGTATGTATGTATGTATGTATGTATGTATGGTAACGGGCCTGTGCTAGGCGGGTCGTTACATTGTTGAAGAAAGATTAATCTTGTAATCAACAAGACTATCTGCTGCCGCTATTGCCGTGGGTAAATCCTTCACATTCTGCCGTCTCAATTCCGCTTGAGCCCATGGCTGTAGTCCCGAGAAAAAGTTGAAGAGCTTGTCGTCCTCCGACATGTTCTTCACGTCAAGCATCAAGGAGCTAAACTCCTTCACATAATCCCGCACCGTGCCGGTGTGTTTAAACTTTTTGAGGGCTTCCCTTGCTACCCATGCGGTGTTCAAGGGCAGGAACTGATCCCTCAATTCCTTCTTAAGTGTCTCCCACGTCTCACTACGCGGTCGACCCGCGCTAGCAATTCATCATCTAATCGGGTCCGCCACCAGGCTTCGCGTCTCCCTCAAGGTACATACTGGTAATGGTGACTTGGTCCCTTCTACCACACGAGCGGCTCTGAAGTATTGCTCCATGTCCCACAAGAACTTCTCTAATCCTTCGCATTTCGGCTTCCACCGAATTGCTTTGGCTCCGGAACTTTCAGTTTCGAACCTTCACCACCCCTCGCACTGCTAGATGCACCAACAGCAGTCGCTTTCAGTAAAGCGATATCGTTCTCATGTGCTGAGAACCGCCACCTCTACTCGCTCCGCAATGGCTAACAACTGTTTGAAGGACAATCGTGGTAGCGATCCACCATGTCCTTCTGGTTGTCCGAGATCAACTTGTGAATCTCCACTATCCTTGCCGAATGCAACTCTGCTTGCTCGGCCAAGGTTCCGGCCTCGTGTGCCGGGGCACCGATTAAATCCTCCAAGATACCAAACACGCTCGCCAAGATCGCCGTCCACCATGGACACCGACCGTGCTCTGATACCAATTGTCACAGGGTCCAACTTTTTTCCTTAGTCTTCGGCCTTATGCTGGCCTAAGTCGCCCACTTAGTCAACCCAATCACACAAACTCACAAACAAACAGAACACACACAATGGCTAAATCAAGTAAATAATCACGACACAACAGGCTTACGGGAAAATCCCAACCTTTCTATTAATCACCAAAAAAAGGAGTACAAAGTCTGCTGCAAGGATCACACAAATGCTCAACGCTCGTGTCCTTTTCCTTTCTCAACTCAGTATAATTAAATCAATACAAGGTGGTTGACACACCTAACAACGTAGGCACTAATAGGCAAGCTAACTCCGTGCTTGACTATGTGGCATCGCCCTGTCGAGCCACTTGTCCACGCACGCCCGCATTCCGAGGGACTGGGGGTAACACATGTCGGGCGCACAGACCAGCCACTTGGACCACTCGCTGAGCCCTCTCGGTCTTGGCTGAAACCGCTGGTTGAAACCTCGGTCTCAATTTCGGTCCAAGGAAGCGCCACGGCTATCTGGGTCATGGGCCACGTGTAAACGTCTCTCAGCCCACGCCCCCAGATTCTCGGCCACTGGTGTAACCGCTCCACCACTTTGCACGCATTTCACGCCCCATTAGCATCCCACGCCAACAAAACCGTGACCGGACACGCACCACGTCCGCCAACCTAATTAGCCATGTCTCTCGGACCTTGTCTCGACCACCCTTGCCCCCGAGTTCCGCAAAAACTCGCTCACTTGTCCGAGACCCGCTGGCTAGGCCGCCCAAGCCGATGCATGCTTGCCTTAGTCTTCCCGCGTGCCTAACTTCTTGCCGCCATCATGCTTGTCCGCGAACCCTTCGAACAAGACTTCACCAACCAAGGCCACTCGCCTTGGCTTCGCCACGCCTATGCCGAGGCTTGGCACCGCTCAGCCCGCGCCGGTCCCCACGCAGGCCGCATGCCACTTTATGAGGGTCTGACACATACTCTCAACACAATACACTTATTAATTATATACCTATTTATAGGCTCTCAATGAGACACAAATTTAACACTTTTCTAAACTCACAGAATAAATTAGCTCTCAATGAGACAAATTTAACACTTTCTAAACTCACTGAAAAACTTACTCAAAAATATTTGAGGATAAACAGAACACCCACCTATAATAGAAAAATATTTATTGCGTGCGCGCCCTAAAAATAAACAACATAGCCGTGCTCTATTTATTTGAAAACTTTTTTCGAGTGACAGACGTTAAAACAATATTTATAGCTGTATCCCCAACTGGGGGCAAAGGAAAGTATGAAAAATAGTCCTAACTTGGAAATTAAAATTTTGAGAGATGCTATTTGTGAAAAACCCTTATAGATCGTTGGTTTTTTTGTTGTGTTGTTTTTGTTATTTTTTAGTTTACACAACGGAAAAGATGCAAAAAGGAAATATGGAGGACAAAAAAACTTTGGGAAAAGCCACGAAATGGAAGAAGATGGCGGATGAGGGAATAGGTAGGTACGCCGGCGGCTTGTATTAAGTCCACTTAAATATGGTAGGAGTTCTAACGTTGCAATTCTTTGGTTGGAAGAAGCTAGTTTCGGACTATATAGTGAGAGCTAAGAGAGCAATTTGGTAAGGCCGGATTTCTTTTAAGTCATCAATATCTACATCAAAAAACGGTTCAATATATATATATTATATATATCTTAATTTTTGACTTATGAGCGATGAGATTTTGAATATAATAAATTCACAAATCCGCTTTGAGATGATACCTCTAATTTTTCTTTTTTAAATAATTTTATTAAATATTCATTAAATCTTAGGAGGAGGAAAGCATCACATAACACCTTAAAATTGTGGGAGTGTGTGAATAAAAGTTTCACATTGACTGTTTACTTGACATAACTTTTACTTTTAGTTAATAGAAGAAAAGAAACAAAAATTATAGCTTTTTTATAAGTGTTTGGCAAACCATATTCTTCAAAGAGCTTTTTAAAGTTAAAAATGACTTTAACATTTTTCTAATAAGTGATAAAAATGTTTAATTTAAACTCTGATACAAGTTTTAAAATATATTCAGAAGAGCTTTTTCCGGAAGTCATATTTTTTGACTTTGACAGAAAGTTCTTCTAGAGACTGAAAATCTTTTAGTAGATCATCTGAACAGTTATAGAAACAATTTTAAGACTTAAGAAGCCATAGCAACTTTGAGTAAGCTATGTCAAACACCACTCTAAACATGAAATTAAGAGTGGATTTAAAAGAATTTTGACCACTACTTTTGATTAGATTAACCTAATTTTAGGATGGAACCCTAAATTGCAAAGCAGCAGTACTACCACTACAAAAAATCCGGACCAAAATAGGGGGAACCATGTTCACGCTCCAGGTACCCTCAATATTACAAGCAAAAAGTTCTATTGACTCGTACAAATTTAAAAATCCTTGTGTCAATATAAAACAAAAACTTTGATACTAGATAATATACACAAAAATAAAATTAAAATTTGTATACCTATATTAGTCAAGAAAGAGAAATTCGTGTCATGTTGATCACACTAGTAAAATTGGGGATTACACGGACGGTTTTTTACGTCGTGTAACAGTTTCCACGACGGTTACCCAACCGTCGTGTAATCCAGTGTCGTGGAAGATAAACACGACGGTTATTGAACTGTCGTGGTATCTCAATGTTACACGACGGTAAACAAACCGTCGTCGAAACAAGGTACACCGTAAAGTATATACAAGTAATAAAGAGACATACACGACGGTACTTGGCCGAACCGTCGTGTAATGCGGACATTACACGACGGTACTTGGCCGAAACGTCGTGTAATGCGGACATTTACACGGACGGGTCTTGGCCGAACCGTCGTGTAAGGTCCACATCTACACGACGGTACTTGACCGAACCGTCGTGTAATGCGGAACATTACACGACGGTTCTTGGCCGCCCGAACCGTCGTGTAATGCGGACATTAACACGACGGTACTTGGCCGAACCGTGTTGTAATGTCTCTTTTATAAAAAAAAAAAAAATTATGGTTTTTGGTGATTTCTCACGGCTGGCCTAACCTGTATGTATCCAATACACGATCCAAGATGGTAACTTCAATGATCAAAGTAAAATTACATACCAATTTTTACATTACAAGTTCACATATCATAATTAATGAATTGCATTACATGGCTAGCTCATTCTCCCCCTAATCAAATTCAAATCCTCAGAAGTAAAAAATTCTTTACTTTCAAGTACATCAATTCCATTCAACCCTATGTCCCTCATAAAACCTAAAATAAAATAACCACATTCAACACTTCCCTCTTGGAGAGGACAATGACGGTTCGAGATTTTTGTTTTACAGTCTCGTCTCCTTCTTCTAATCCCTTCTCCGGTCATAATCTTCTAATCCGTTAGGACCCTAGCAATGATAAAGTTCAAACTAATTAAGATGTATATAATTAAGATTAAATAAAAAAAAAAAACTCATTCAGGCATTTCATCGAGTATATTGTGGGCGCAAAAAATTTTTGTTGAAAAATGTGTGTAAAGTGCCAAAACCAATCACAAACCATTCATCTACAAGAGCAACATTAAAAACAAAAACATTCATGTCAAAAATGGATATTAAATGGAAAACAACAATACAAGAGAGCAAATGTGTTTTAGTTTATATACGAAGTCACCTTGCTTTTCTTTTAAAAAGAATATGCACGGCCACACGAAGAGGGAGGCAACTTCGGCAACGGCGGCTTGACCGGATTCTAAAAGAGTGGTGGCAACGGGTTGGTGAAGGATGTGGGTACTTGAGAAATTTAGAGAGTGTGAAGAGAGAAGAATTTAAGAAATTCGTGCGGAGATGAAGAGAAACGAGGAGGAAATTGTATTTAAGTTATAGGTTTTGGCGCGCGAATTTCAAAAAATAAAATTTGAAAATTTTCAATATTTTTAGAAGATTACACGACGGTTCTAAACGTTCTATTTAGAACCGTCGTGTAATACCGGGGATTACACGACGGTCCCCCGGGACCGTCGTGTAATTTCCCCCCGAGGGTGGGATTACACGACGGTCCCCCCCGGGACCGTCGTGTAATGTCCCCTCGAGGGAGGGATTACACGACGGTCCCCCGGGACCGTCGTGTAATCTTCCTTCGAGAGGCGGATTACACGACGGTCCCCCGGGACCGTCGTGTAATCAATCCTCCTTCGAGGGGTGGGATTACACGACGGTCCCCCCGGGACCGTCGTGTGTAATGTCCCCCCGAGGGAGGGATTACACGACGGTCCCCGGGACCGTCGTGTAATGTCCCCCCCGAGGGGGGATTACACGACGGTCCCCCTCGGGACCGTCGTGTAATGTTCCCCCGAGGGAGGGATTACACGACGGTCCCCCGGGACGTCGTTGTGTAATCTTCCTTCGAGGGTGGATTACACGACGGTCCCCCCCGGGACCGTCGTGTAATCCTCCTTCGAGGGGTGGATTACACGACGGTCCCCCGGGACCGTCGTGTAATGTCCCCCCGAGGGAGGGATTACACGACGGTCCCCCGAGACCGTCGTGTAATCCTCCTTCGAGGGTGGATTACACGACGGTCCCCCGGGACCGTCGTGTAATGTCCCCCCCGAGGGTGGGATTACACGACGGTCCCCCTCGGGACCGTCGTGTAATGTCGAGGGATTACACGACGGTCCCCCGGGACCGTCGTGTAATCTTCCTTCGAGGGGCGGATTACACGACGGTCCCCCGGGACCGTCGTGTAATGTCCCCCCCGAGGGTGGGATTACACGACGGTCCCCCCCGGGACCGTCGTGTAATCCTCCTTCGAGGGGCGGATTACACGACGGTCACGGGGGACCGTCGTGTAATGTCCCCCCGAGGGAGGGATTACACGACGGTCCCCCGGGACCGTCGTGTAATCCTCCTTCGAGGGGCTGATTACACGACGGTCCCCCCCGGGACCGTCGTGTAATGTCCCCCCGAGGGAGGGATTACACGACGGTCCTCCGGGACCGTCGTGTAATCCTCCTTCGAGGGGTGGATTACACGACGGTCCTCCGGAACCATCGTGTAAAGTGCGCCTTTACACGACGGTTTCTTGGGACCGTCGTGTAAAATCCACTTTACACGACGGTTCCAAGGAACCGTCGTGTAATCTATCTTTTGTAGTAGTGTCAATGGATAAAAAGGAAAAAAAAAAAAAAAAGACTATTGTGCCCACTTGACGAGATCACAAGAACGAAAGTTAAAAGTTTCTGACTTAAAAAGAAGAAGGAAAGAAAATTACACGATAGAATTTATAAGTCATTGCGAAAGAAAAATACACGATAGAATTTATAAGTCATTGCAGATTAATTAGCCAAAAAGAAAAGACAAGAAAAGAAAAATGCTGCGACAGATCTTCCTATACTAGTCTGGGTCATCGTGCCCGCGGCACTTTGTGCTTATAAGTTTTTTAAATGTTATTGGCAAATCAATATATATATATATATATATATATTTTTTTTTTTTTGCTTAATAGGACAACTAAAAAATAAGTTAAAAATACATGTCTAAATATTTTCTAAAAAGATAAACATGCAGTTTGACAAAACAATGAACATATTCTAAAATATTTAAATTCGCTTAGTTATTGAATAATAGCGTATTAGATTGAAAATCGATTTCTTCAGGATAATATCATAATTAATTATTTGTTCAAAAATCTGTTAGTGGTTTTCTCCTCGTTTTGAAATTAATAATTTTGTGTTAAAAATCCAAATGAAGGGAGAAAAA
Organism: Ficus carica; assembly: GCA_009761775.1. Taxonomy (NCBI): domain Eukaryota; kingdom Viridiplantae; phylum Streptophyta; class Magnoliopsida; order Rosales; family Moraceae; genus Ficus; species Ficus carica. The sequence continues at coordinate 7,545,433 of CM019741.1, read as the reverse complement.
ACCAGTCCCACAGTCACATTTAGAAGATTAAAATTTGCATTCTAACAATAAACACTACTATAGAATGTGGATTTCACGATAGTTTTTAACCGTCATGGTAACACTTCCATGACGGTTTTCTTGCCGTCGTGGAATCCAGGATCGTTGAACCTTTTTAAATTCTACGACGGTTTTTTAACCGTCGTGTAATGGACAAAAATAAGGCTTAACTGTGGATATTTAAGAACATACTACGACGGTTTTCCTGGGAAACCGTCGTGGTAGCCTTGAGCTACCCAACCAATCAACAATCACCGAAAATGTAAAGGACTGATTTTGGCCTTTTGGGACGGAATATTCACAACTCAACAATCTACAAAATCAACATTTTGGACGTAACATATTGGATTTTGGACAGAAAATTCACAATCAACAACCGTGTCGAACAAATCAACATTTTGGACGAAAAATTCTCAAATCCGTGCCTTACCCAAGCAACTTACCGGCTTGTCGAGCGTGGGTACGGGCGGAAGGTGGAGTGCGGCTGGCGTGGACGCGGAAGGCGGACTGGGGGCGTGGGCGGCGTGGGGGCGGAGTGGGCGGCGTTGGCGGCGAGAGAGAGAGGGAAAAATGGAGGGTGTTGGTGTGGAGGGAGGAAGCGGAGAGAGATAAATTGGGCGTGGAGGTGGAGGGAGTTTTTGTAGATTTGAGTAGAGAGGGAGCAGATAGAGAGAAATGTAGCGAGAAAATTGGGTGGCTTTGGTTATGGGCAAACATTTTTGGGTTTTAATATGTGCTCCAAAAAGTTGAACTTTATTCAAAAATTTCAAAATTCCCGCCTTTTAACGTACCACGACAGTTTTTGTGGGAAACCGTCGTGGTATGTTAATAAAAAATGTTTGGAAAATTTTTTAATTTTTTTTAAATTTTGGACCCTACCACGACGGTTTTTGGGAAATGTCCAATTGTACTCATCTTGAATCCATTTCTCAGTTCTTCCTTTTCTTGGATTCGCAACTCTTAATTCCGCCATATGAACCTCAAAGAAAGACTCCACTTCCTTAACATTGTGCAAAACATAGAGAGAAGCTTTTTCCCATTCATATTGATTTACTGGTGAAAGAACACCCACGAATAGTCCTTTCGACGTCAATAGCACTCTTTTGGCAACCTTATCGGTTCCACGTTGGATAAATATTCCAAGCAAAATTCAACCGATTCCTCTGCTATGTAGTTTTCCATTATATATCCCTCTGACCTAATTCAGTTCTTCATATAACCCTTCAAAACCTTTATGTACCTTTCGAAAGGATACATCCACCTCAAATACACCGGTCTATATAACTTAACTTCCCGAACTAAGTGCACCGTTAGATGGATCATTATATTAAAAAAGGCTGGCGGGAAATACTTCTCAAGCATGCACAATGTCATCACCAATTCCGATTGTAGTGAATCTAGCATTAGTGGATCAATTACCTTAGAGCATATTGAATTGAAAAATGAGCATAACTCGTAATTGAATATCTAACATCTTTCGTTAAAAACTCCCCGCAATGCATGAGGTAATAATTGTTGCATCAAGATATGAAAATCATGTGTTTTCATTCCAACGAGCCTTAAATCTTTCATCGACACCAACCTTTTGAAGTTGGAAAAGTACCCACTTGGCACTTTCATGGAAGTAAACCATTCATAAAGCTTTCTCTTTTCTTGTCTCGATAATGTGTGCTTAGCCAGAAGTAAGTAAGTTCCGTTTGATCTTTTCTCGGGGAGCAATTTGTTCTAATCTTCATCTCTTTAAGATCCAACCGTGCCTTTTCACCATCTTAGTCTTATGTGGAATGTCAAGCAACGTGATCACTATCGATTCACAGACATTTTCTCAATATGCATAACATCTAAACAATGACGAATGTAAAAGTGACTTTCAATATGGAAGTTCATAGAATATTGACTTCTTCTTCCAAGGCCCATCCACAATTGGATCTTTACTTTTCTCTTTCCCAAAACTACCTTTACATCTTTAACCATCTCAAATACAGCTTCGTCAGTCAAAATCCGAGGAGCGGGTCTTTCTTCGGTATTTCCATCAAAAGCCTTCTTCTGTTTGTGATATCGATGATTTTTGGGCAAGAATCTCCTGTGACCAAGATAAACGATTTTCTTACCATTTTTCAACCGGATGGAAGATGTTTACTTCATACAAATGGGGCAACCTATAGAATTCTTTACAGGATAACCAGATAGGTTGCCAAGTGTAGAAAAGTCATTAATTGACCAAATCAACATTGCATGAAGATTAAACGTATCTTGACGATAAGAATCTCTAACTTGTAAACCATCTTCCCATAAGCTTTTTAGCTCATCAATTAATGGTGCCAAGTACACGTCAATGTCATTCCCCGGTTATTGAGAGCCTGAGATCAATAATGTCAACATCAAGAACTTCTGCTTCATGCACAATTCTGGAGGGAAATTGTAGTTGACAAGTATGACTGACCAGGTACTATGCCGACTACTCATATCATTATGTGGGTTCATTCTGTCCGTCAATAAACCGAGACGTAAATTCCTTGATTCTGCACTAAAATCTAGATGATTGTCATTAAAGGTCTTACATTGTGATGCGCCAGCCAGATGCCTAAGTTTGCTATCGTCAACACGTTTATCATGGTGCCATGTCAAATTCTTAGCATGCTCGGCATTACGGAATAAACGACGCAAACGTGGAGCTAGTGGAATGTACCATAATGCCTTCACCGGCACTCCTTTTCTACCATTTGATGGCATCTTGCCATTTTTTCATCTTGACTCGTTACAAATCGGACATTCATCTAAATCTTCATATTCTTTCCGGTAAAGGACGTAATCATTTGGACAAGCATGTATCTTTTCATATTTCATTCCCAAAGTACTCAACGTCTTCTTCGCCTCGTACATACTAGGTGACACTTTGTTATCCTACGGTAGAACATCTTTTAGAAATTCTAAAATAGTCGTGAAACTAGAATTCGTCCACCCTCCCGATGCTTTCAGATTCCATAATTTAACCAGTGTCCCTAATTTCGTATATTTTGTACACCCGACGTACAAGGGCGTTTCGGCATCATTAATCATTGCCTCAAATAACTCCGGACGGTGCACAAAGTTTTCTTCCAAATCATTTATCATATTAAACATATTATCACCAACGCCTTCCTCAACAATAGGCTCTTTACCTTTAGTACTCGTCGATGTATATTTAATATCAAAAAAATCTTCGCCATGTAAATACCATATTTGGTAAGAACAAATAATCTCATAAGCTCGCAAATGCCCTCTAGTATCATCAATGGAATGAGATCTATGATTACCACAAATTTGACACGGATACAAAATCTTATCATCTTGTATGTGAGCTTTGGCAAATGACAAAAATTCGTTAACATCATCTTCATATGCTTTAGACAATCTATCAAACCACATCCATTTCTATCCATGATTTGCAAATCCTAAATCAATAAATCAAAGCTTCGAAGTCAAAGTGTGCATAATTTTAAATTGCATGCATATCATTTTCATTTAGTTATAATTAAACACTGCTACCGGCGTATTAATTAATTGAATAATTAACAAAAAAATTGACTAAAAATAAAAACTAATAATACAAATAATCGGGCCGGGAAAAAATAACAATTTGATCATGATAAGTTCATTTATTAAACACCGGCCCATTACAGTCTTTAACGTATCAAAAGTGATCCCAAAATATATGAAATTAATCTAAAATCATAAATAAAAAATACAGAGGAAAACAACATAGAGCTAAGTTTGTGTGATTATGACTTACAAGAGAAATTGATGATCGATAGTAGATGGTGGTGGTGGCGTCACATAGTGGTGTACCGACTGTTTTCAGAGCGATCTGATATGATTTTAGTTCACTGCAGCTGCTATATTGATGTGAAAATATCAGGGCAACACTTGGTTATGTGCGAATATATCACGAATTTTCCACAACGGTTTCTAAAAAACGGTTGTGGAAGCGTATGCTTCCACAACGGTTAGTTAGAAACCGTTGTGGAAGTTACGTGCTTCCACGACGGTATTTGGAGACCGTCGTGGAAGGACCGTACTTCCACGACGGTCTTTGTAGACCGTCGTGGAAGCCGTAGCTTCCACGACGGTTTTTAAAAACCGTCATGGAAGCACAATCCTTCCACGACGGTTTTTTGAGACTGTCGTGGAAGCTATGGCTTCCATAGCTTCCACGACGGTTTTCAGAAATCGTGTTCGGTCTTGTATTTTTGCCTAACTTTCCACGACCGTTTTTTAAAAACGGTCGTGGAAGCTTTGTCGTGGAATCCAAATTATGTACTAGTTAAAAGTGGCTTTGAAAAATTAATCTCTTCAGAAATTATAGAAAATTGTAGTTTATTTTGGTGCTTTCAAATAGAATACTGAATATATTTTATTTCCAACTTTTGATCTTTGACTTTCTAACGTATTTCTATTTCTCACTTTTAATCTATAATAACAATACACTATAGGATTTTATCAAATATGTTCACCTTATACAAGATATATATATATATATATATATTATATATATATATTTAAAGATAAAAGGTTAGTCGAATTCACTATCCAATATAAAGGTATATATCTATAATATGACAAAAGCATATAATCTAAATCAATAAAGCTATTTGTTGTATATCCCTCTTGTATTTATTTTATAGGTTATAGATATAGTAGATGTACAAGGTGATAAATGAGCTTTTACTCACTTATTTAACATCCTGAAATTGGATAATTTACAAAATCTTCAAGTTTTTAGGTTGGTTTAATATGTTTGTGAGTGTTTCAGATAAACAAAGAAAAATTGGATTTTGGAAGAAATGGAGATGAAAATCAAGTTTTAGCCTGCAGCTGAGGTGCGAGTGAGCCTTTAAGGGCGCGCCCCCATGCGCACACTCGACCAAGTCAGAAGGGGGCACGCGCTCGCGCGACCCCAGGCGCCCCATGCCAGTGCGTGCCAAGCCAGTGCGCACCCCATCAGCGCACGCTACCGCGTGCTAGGCGCGTCCCCTTGAATTCCATGCACACGGCCGCGGGCTCTCAGGCGTGCTCTCGCGCCCTGAGGCGCGCCTTCTCTCCACCTAAAGCTCACACGAACAAAAGAAGTGAAGCGGGTGTAAAAAGATGAGAGTTTTCTGGAGACCCAAAAACCTGAGACGAAAAAAGGGAGAAAACTTCTAGGGTTTGAGGGTTTTTCTTGGATATTCAAGGAGATTGAAGACTTGGGAGCTTATTCTTCAACTCGTTCTTCTTCTTTCTACTTTTCTCTCTCTTTGTAGCTCTTGAACTTGTTTTTACTCTTTGATTTCGTGTTTGAATATGGGTTTGATGTTTGTTTCAAATTTGGGTATGGATTTGAGAATTTTGATGTCTAGCTAAATTTTCTAAGCTAGGGGGTATGATGTAGCTTGATGATGATTTTGTTATGATAAATTTAGTGCTTGTTGATTGAATCCCATTCTGAATTGTTTGTGTCTCTCTATGCTCTTTCCTAATTTTATTTACCATGAAATTAGAGTAATTAGATATGTGAAATTGTGCTCGGGAGAGTTAATTTCATATGTTGGGACTTGGGAAACACAACCTATAGTTATATTAAGTTTGGGAGGCTAATATGACTTGGGTAATCACTAGAATAGGGTTGCATAATGAGTGCTTAATTGGTTGAGTTAATAGGGATATTAATTTGATTAAATTTTACATATTATTTTACTCGGCACTCGGGAGAGGGAGTGAAATTAAAATTTGTCGCCTACGATTAATGATTTGAATGAATTCGATTAACAAGCCTTGAATTGGATAAGCAAAGTTAAGTCAAGTGAAATCAAAACCCCTTAGCCTTACACACCATCGAGTTCCCTTCAATCCACATTTTCGATTGCTTTTATTTTGCTTAATTTTAGTTTAATTTAATTGCTTAATTTAGTTGTTTGTTTCAACTCCCTTTAATTTTGATAGCTTAGATAAAATTGAGTCATTTTAATTGTGGTATTTAGTTAGTTTTCTTAATTTCAATCTCTGTGTGACGATACTCGACATTTTGTCACTTTATTACTTGTGGCGATTCGTTTACTTGGGAGCACACATGAAGATAGACACGCAACAAAAATAGTTTTTGCATAGGATTATGGAGATTTATATTATCCTTTTTTTTTGTTTTTTTTTTTTTTTTTGCGTTATTTTGTCGTAATTTTAAAAAGAATAGATAAAATATCTATATAGATTAGTGGCTGTTTACGATATCACTGTCTACAGACTATTAATTTGAACACTATTTCAAAAAAATTTTAACAGAATTTTCTATCATAAAAATTTGAATTTTCTTTTTAAATTTATGATCCTCACGGATCATTAGTCTTATATTCAACGCCTCACGTGAAGTGGAAATTGTAACTTTCTTATAGATTGATCATGTAACACACTAATTTAACTTTATTTGTAACTAAAGGAATATATGTCTCTTTACGTGTTAGTGTTATATATAAATATAAAAAAAATTTAATAAACAATAAATACAACATTAATAATGTGAGTGTTACATGTCATTATCTTAATATTATATATACACACACATATATATATATATATATATATATGGATTCAGTTGTTTCTTAATTATAATAGCATCCAGTAAAAGATTACTCCAATATAATCCAAATTTCCCAATATCCCATGTTCTTCTTTATGTCTTGAGGTGCATTTATTGATTAAGCCGATGATGTTCATTATAATTTGTTTCTAACTTCACTAAACATTTTATATATATAATCCTTGAAATCACGTTATGTAAAATAATGCATATATATTATAATTGTTAAATATTTATTTAATAAACATAAATGTCAAAATTTTAAATGATATAATATTTTTTTACACTGGTTTAAAAAAAAAAAATTTTTTGACACATATATTAGGCTATCACAGCAAAATTAAAAGTAAATACAAGTTTAAAAATATATTTTTATCGGGATAAATTTGATTAAGAATGTAACTCTGTATTAAAAAAAGATTTTTATAGAAATAAAAAACAAGAGAATGAAAAATGATAAATTTAGAAGTAGTTATTAAAGAAAAAAAAAGACAAATATAGAAAAAGTAATTAAAAAATAAAAAGAAGAGAGACGTCATCATTAAGAAACAAAATAATTTAACTAAATTTTTTTATAATATTTATAGCGAACTTCACTTTTTTAATATAGTTATCGATATATATTACAGAAATGATATTCAATATATATATATATATATATATTTTCCTGAAATGATAACCTATATTTAATTAAAACGTCATATATATCATAATAGTATTTAAATAATTTTTTATTATTCTATTAAAAAATTCATACTTTTTTGTTGTTTGTTGATACATAGGACATTGGAATTGCAAAAATATTTTTTTCAAGCCTCATTTTTTTGAAATCCCATTAGATTCATGCATGACTCGATGAAAACTACATACTTTTTTTGTTGTTTGTTGATACATAGGACATTTGGGTTACAAATTTTTTTTTCTCAATCCTCATTTTTTGAAATCCCATTAGATTCATACATGACTCGATATATTAAAAAGGACGTACACATCTATCAAATAACAATTAAACATAGATGATAAGTACAATTTGTTACTAGGTATAACCTTTTAACTTAGTCTCCGTTTGGTTGGAAGAAAAGAAAATATGAGAAAAAGAAAAATTATTATGGCAAGAAAATTGTAAGGTAATAAACTTTTTAACTTAGTCTCCGTTTGGTTGGAAGAAAAGAAAATATGAGAAAAAGAAAAATTATTATGGCAAGAAAATTGTAAGGTAATAAAAGATTTTGATTTTTCCTTTAGTTGTTTAGTATGAGAAAGTGGAAAGAAAATCATTTTACTTTTTCTTGTTTGGTGTTGTAAGTAAAACTAAAGGAATGGAAAAATTGCTATTATGACAATTACTATTATACCCTTACATAATCAACCATATTTTTGTTTAAAAAAAGTTAAAATAAAAACATGATTTTACTAAAAATGTACTCCATTAAAGACAAATCAAATTTAATAAAAAATTTCTTGCTGCCTATTAGCATATATGTGTAAAACGAATTTCATAAAACAATAAAAAATTGATTATATTAATTACAAAATTAAGAAAATCAAACAAGCATCTGCAAAGCTAAAAAAAAAAAAGTTGAACAAAAATTAAACTCAAGAAAAATTAGAGAAAGCAAATTATCCTATTCATGTACCAACATATTAGGCTCCTGGAAACAAACAAAAGTGAACCATTGCAAATATCAAAGAAGACCAAATCCCATGGATGATAGAGCCTCCAAAGAGAGAAATATATATATATATATATATATATATCTACATATATATATGTATTTGCGAATGGCATCTGGCCAAGCATAATCAAACAAAGGGAGAAGCCGTCATGGATGCTAACATACGAGCAAGAATATTTATCCGACATATATATATATATATATATATATATATATAACCACAACAAAAACACATTCAAAATACAACAAAAAATTTTACTTATATATGGCGTATGCATACATCAACCACTTGTCAAAGTTTCAAACACAACAAAAATAGTAGCTTCGTAGCGTATATCCACCGCTATACATATAACATAAATGGTCTTATTTTTTTGCTAGAATTTTGATAGATAACAAGGATAATTGTATAGTTTCATTTTATTACGTTGTTCTCAAAGTTTTTCCTTACAAAATCCTTTCACATTTGGGAAGATATATTTTGTGGGCCCCACCTTCAAATTATTCCTTTCACTTTTCCATTTCATCCAAATTTCCTTCTTACTAAACACTCTCAATTATCATTTTTTATCGTAAAATTCCTCCTGTATTTTCTTTATGTCCTTTTTTCCACCTTACCAAACATAGCATAGAGATATGAGATTTGAACTCTATATCTGTTGATGAGGTCAAATATGTGAATATTATTAGATGTCACTAGGTACATTTAGAAACTTGCTTATTGCTACGACATAAGTGCAAAAAAAAAAATAAAAAAACAAACAAACAAACAAAAAAACAAAACAAAACAAAAAAAAGGCAATTATTCTTGTTGTTGCAAAAACAAAAAAAAAAAAAATGTTTGATTAGAATTTTTATTGTGTGAACCTTTTTATTTTATTTTTCTTTTTTTAAGGGTTGTTGGGGGTCTTTTTTCTTGTTTTTAATAATTTCCGATTTTGATAATTTTTCAATACCCTTGTTTCTATTTTATTAACATGTAATATGTTGTTTCAAAAATATATATTGTCTCACAACGAGTCTTCGTCAATCTGCGGGTGAGTGATGGTTGAGGGAGTTGCTTTTCTTCTTGCTGTATAAAAGTCTAATGCCCGAGCAATATATATATATATATATATATATATATGGATGAGTATGCTGTCCGACGGTCAGACATCCGGCAGAGGGGGAGGGAGGGAGGGAGGGAGAGAGAGTACAACATGTACAGTTGTATCATAATTCACCTTCTCTCCAATTAAGATATTTTATTTTCACATCCAATGACTTCAAATGAGCTGCTGTTCTTGTCCGATAAAGGAGATGTCGGAGAAGAGAGTAATTATATATATATATATATATATAAACACATATATATTTATAGAAGTTTTATTTAAAAGAGGAAAAAAAAAAAAAAAAAAAGGACTTTACTATCTTCTATTATGCGTGTAGACTTGGTTCTCTTACTATCAGTTTATGTAGGCCCCACCTTAAAGTTTTCTTTGTAAAGATTAAGCTGTGCCATGTAAGCGTAGTTATGCCGAGCTATAATTATTCCGGAGAGAGTTAACATCCATGTCGATGGTTTAAAACAGATACTGCCGGGTAGATTACCTTTTTTTTTTCTTCTTGTTCTTGTTCTTTTTTGTTTTTTTGTTTTTGTTTCCAGCATATAGATCATATGATTTCCGGATTTTTAGGTCCAAGACAGCTATAATTCATCTTTTTTTCACTTTTGTTTCAAAACGCACCCATGATTAAACACTCTACAATCTCTTTTTATGCACCAATGAGTTGTGTACTTATGTGAATAAAATCTGAATCCAATCTTTTGATAACAGAAATAAGTCTTTCTGCCTCGTTAATAGATCCCAAGATTTCCCACATGATAAAATAGACAAATGATGAAAGAAATGAGAAAATATATGATATCAATTATAAGCTTTTTTTTTTTTTCTTAATAAAAAAATATTAAAGACAACGTAACATATGGTACAATAAGGATAGCAAGATTATATTATACTTAATTAATTCTAATGTTAGTTGAGTTAATTTTCATGAGTTAACTCGATAAGGACTCGATGTGTAAGAACGAGTTCATAAAATCTAATGAAAAGCTTTATGTAATATTATGTTTTAATTTGATGATTTGATGAATGATATGATCATGATGTGATGTATTTTATGTTATAATGTATGAAATTAAGTATATAAGGAATATTATAAGTTTCCTTAATCTTTCCTTTTTCAACAAAAGACCAATTTTACGTCATATTAATTTTCAACTCAATCATGAACCTCTCAACGCCCGAAATTATTTCTCTAATTCAAAAACTTATAGAGCATTCTGTAAGCTTTCCAACTAGTGCAAATCCAATTTCGGAGTAAGAAATTATGGCCAGTATACCATCCGGATAACTACTAATCACCAATCAGTTTACCATGTGTGAATATAGGTGCAAAAATTTAAGAAGTTGACGTAACTTCTTCCTTTTCCTCCCACATATTTTCACATCCTAATGACACCATCCACCACCTATTAAGAGACAATTAAATAAAAAATTATATCCCAATTAATCCCAAATTAAACTCTTAATTTTAAAAGTAATATAAGTCAAATTATTTTCAACTCTTGCTCTCTCCCTCTATCTAATGCTATTCTCCCCCTCTCTGATCCATTCTCTCACGTTCAAGAATACCACAAGAAAACCCCATTGAGTAGCCACCAAACCTAATATCTTAATCCCTTGATATTTCTCAATTCTTGGAGTTGAAATAAAAGATTTGTCGAGATATGATTTCTTCCTTCTTTCATATGTGTTTTGGGATTTTATTAGGGAGGAATTGAGTAATTTCTTTATGGTTGTTTTGTGTTTGGTTGAAGGATGATGAGAGGGGATGGCATGAACGTGTATTTGAGGGAGGTTGTATGATTGATTGATGATGTTTTATTATTTAAGAATATATTAGGTTTTCATCGGTAGAATGGTTTCATTGATTAGAGAATTTTAGGGTTAAGTTTTTCATCTCTTATTCATGATTTTGTTGGAGGGATCATTTAATGATTTAATGTGTTAGAAATATGCCTTGGGACTATATTTTGTGTGTAACTGAGTCATGTACATTTTGATGATATGATTTCATATTTTTGATGAATTTTGTTTTCTTTTTTTGGTAAAATTTTCAGATTTGGACGAACAGACTCCGTTTTTAGCACAATTTGTACCATTGGAAGGCTTTGAATGTCTACTTTTATTTGAAATTGCTTTCATATTCTTTGGAGATTTATATGAATTTTTAGGATTTTACAAAGGGCAGATGTCCGATTGTCAGTTTTTATAAAGTTTTGCGATAAGAATTTAAACTGATTTTGAGAGTCCAAACGTACTCTGTTTTTAACAAATTAGGTATTGTTAGAAAGCTATAGATGTCTATTTTCTTTTGGCACTAGTTTTAGGCATTTGGAGTCATGTATGAATTCTTATCATTTTTTAAAGAGATAGAGGTCTACCTGTCAATTTTTGTAAAGTTTTGTAATTTTGTGCAATTATTAGATTTTTGTATTTTGCTGTTATTAGATGATGAAATAGGCCTTTAGGCGCTGTTTTAGGCTTCGTTTAGGGACACATTTGGAGACGGTGTTTTAGAGAATGTAGATGGTTTGAGTTTTGAAAATGTGCGTTTAGTGAAAATAAATTATTTGAAGTAAAAAAATGTAAAAACTTAAAACATGTTTGGAAAAAAATTATATGATATTGACTCTGTTTAGCAATATGCATCTGTTTCATTCCTCTCAAAATTTTATGGAATTTGAAAAAAAAAATCATCTCATTTCGACTTAAAATGATAAAGTTATGACATTTTAAAGTTTGAGTTTTTTTATAAAACATTTTAAAAAGTGAATAGTAAAATTGGAGGAAAAGAACAAAATAACTTTTGGAAACATAGTTTTCAGAGGCGTCCCCATATAGAGCCTTAATGTATGGATATGTTTGATGAATTATTATGGTCTTTTGATAATTTTACTACATCTATTATTTATGGCATGAATGGTTCTAAAGGTCAGCACCCAAGACCTCTATCGTGCATCACCGACGGAAAAATTTAGAAATGTTAAGTAAGGTATTTATTTAAGTCCACTCTTACCTGCAACATGAATTATAGAATTGAGAAATATATATATTTTTGATGTTGATGACAATGTTATGGTGTTTTTAATGCTTCTATTATGATGATGTTTTGATGAAACGTATTTAAATGTAAAAATAAGTATTTTTATGTTTTAAAATGGTTTTGTACACCCTTGATGATGATGTTGACCGGTGCGTGGATTATTCATCACAGTTGGTTTGGGATTTGCTCCCCACTTTTTCTGTGGCTAGCGCACTATGACGGAATAACGCCGAGCCTAATATATGACGGCTTAAAGTTAAATTTTTTTTAAAGATGTTTATGTTTATGATGACGTTTATGATGATGATGAGATTTAAGTGTCTTATTAAGCTCTTGCTTTTATAATTTAATTTATGTTGCAGATAAAGAAAAAGGGTAAGATGTAGCAATGGAGAAGCTTGGAGCAGAAGCGGGATGATGTGTGATGGGAAAACAAGGGAAACGATCATGTATGAACATGTTTTATTTTAAATAAAATTTTAAGACTTTGATTTGTGATTGTTTTGATTAAAAGATAATTATAGATTTTGAAACTTATAATAATTATGGAAGTTATTTTGATAAGGAAAAAAATTGCCTAGAATTTTCTGATGTTTTTGAAATAAATTTTCAGATAAGTCAAGAATATAATTTCAAATTAATTTATTTTCTGCATAATTTATAAAAGATGAATGTTAAAAAGAGAAGTCACTTGTAACAATATATGAATGGTTGTTACATAGTATCTCATGGAGAACAATCTACATGGTAAGGTTGGAAAAATTTTGAGAATCCATTTGGTGATTGAGAAGAAGAAATATTGGGAATTTATGTGGGGTTCCCCCCCGCACCCCGCCCCCCACCCCATTTATGTGTGGATGAAAAGAATGTTTATTTTGTAAATATAGAGGAAATTTTTTTAGAGTTCAACTAAGACTAATGTAAAAAAGGTTAAAAGAAATTAAAATATAATTGTTCAAGGCAAAGCAAATATTGTTTGCCCTTTTTTTTTGAAAGGGGAATTATCATTTATATTAAAATTGGATACAAACTCTAATATTAAAGATGAAACAACCATGTGATACAAGATATATAACCCTCAATTAAGATCGATTCAATCAGTAAAATCTGATAAAACTCAGTGAGGAAGACATAAACCAAGATCCGATGATGGGAAAATTTATCGAATTGCTTGGCAATCCTATAATCAAGCATGTATAAAGTTCTAAAAAAAAAACAGTTACTATCGTGATAGAATATTCTGATCAATCAAGAAATAGTCACTCGCAGCATAGAGATTGCAATAAACTCTGCATAGTTCTAATACTAATGAAACCCATAGACATATATCACTAGAAAACAACTTAAGTAAAACACATACACAAAAACAAACCGAGGGTGGGAGAACTACCTTATTGATTACAAAACTAAAACTTAAGCACAAAAATAAAGCATGAATATAAAATAACATCACCCTGTAAAATTCTCGCCCCACGTGGAACCACCACTTCACCTTATGCCACAACTCAAAGGAAATCAATCGACTCGATTGGAGGTAAGAGATCACTGCATCAACCATTGGATCACCAAGGCCTCGTTGGGTCCTAAATCGCCGAAAGCTTACTGGTTAGATTTGGTCAAGAAACTGCTAATTAAGACACTCCGACTCCATCCCCACCGAGATGATCAAACTGCCGATCACTTTTGCCAGCCACGGTAGCAATGGTGATGGAAGTTCTACACAAAAGAAAACCCTAGTTTATGAAAAATTTGAGAGACAAAGGAAAACCATACTGTTTGCCCATTTCCAAGAACATTATAAGGTTTTTCTTGTGATTCTTTCTCCCAATCTTATTTTATTATTTCTATATTGGGTTTTGCCTCTAAAATATTAAAGTAAATTATGGGTTCTCGAGTGCCTTTATGAATCCAAAAGATATATTTTTCTTTTGAGCCTATGGACAACCTTTTTTTCAAGGTAAAACTTGTCAAATATCAAGAAGTATAGTTAATGATAAAATCTCAATGAGGATACATAAATGAATGACTACCACAAGTATTAGCGTAAATCTAAGGCCCGTTTTGTGTCAAATTTGGAAAAGAATATTTCAAATATTTTTTTTGGTCATTTTTCTTCAATTTTATTCACTTTTATAAATATTTTTAAAAAGTCTCAAGTTTTAAAAAATTCATAACTTTATCATTTTAAGTATAAATAAGATTTTTTTTCCCAAATTGCGTAGAATTTCGAGATAAACGAAACAAAATCTATATTACTAATTCTTTTCCGAACACATTTTAAGTTTTTACATTGTTTCACTTCAAATAATTCATTTTTACTAAACACACATTTTCAAAACTCAAATAATCTCCAACATCCTAAACACCGTCTCCAAATGTGACCCCAAACAAGTAAAAATCACAATTAATTCTAATGGTTACACCCATCTCCTCACCATTGACCTATCTTAAAACCACTCAATAGACAACCAATGGTGGAGACCCATGGTACGACATGAGGTCGAAATGCAAACAAAATGTTGCTGTTATATAATAAGTCATTCCTTTATTTACTACAGTAAATACATTTCAAATTGAAGTAGTTAATACAAAAGAAATATATATATATATTTATTTACTGTGACATATAGTCGAAATATAGTTTCGTTTGGAATTTTTTGTTTTGTGTATTACATGGATTTGCAGGTTAATTTGCTTAATAAAATTGCCTTTATGAAAAATTGCTTTAATAAGACTTGCTTTCATTGATTTAAAACGTGGCTTACTATAAACCATTATACACAACAAAATTGAGCTTTTTTCTTCTTCTTCTTCTTCTTCTTCTTCTTCTTCTTCTTTTTTAGTAAATAAAAAAAAATGAAAGTGAGCTTTCTCTCTTGCTGGATAAAATAAAAAGTGGCTTACCTTTGGTATAATAATAATAATAATAATAATAATAATAATAATAATAATGAAAAAGAAAGAGTGGCTTACCAGTTACCAATATTACAAAAGTGTGGCTTACTATTTTGCCTTTCTTTCTTGCTTTGTTGTTCTATGATTTTTCCACATCAAAAAACAACTTTCCCGACTACATTTTAAAATTCTATATCATTTTTAATATCACAATTTATTTTCCACTCACATTTTAATTAAATACACATTTTAATTCTAATTTATAATATTCCAACTTCAATCATAGTTCCAAACAGACTTTAACACAATCGTTTCTCAAACAAAAAGCCGAAATGATCGTAAACATGAGGGAGAGTAGCTCAACCAAGCATGGGGGCAAGTTTTTTTATTTTTTTAGTCCAACGACATTTTTTAGTTACAACGACAACTAAGTTAGAGAAAAATTACATGCCGTTTCAAAGTTGACGACAGGGAATCGGATCCTACATTTTCACAACTTTTGTCTAGTTGAAATAGACTCTCTTTCTCTCTCTAACAGGATTGTCGTGACTGTCTCTCCCTCGCTCCTTGAGCTTCAAAAATCAGGGACGAAATGTTGAGGGCTTCACATCTTCCGCCATTGGCAACTCCAGCTCTCTCCGTTCTGAGATTCTCTGTTCTCATTTCTTCTCAAGTTCACTTCTTTTCGCCTTCAAACCTTAACAAAGCCTCTGCATTTTCACCATTTCTGTCCTTTCTCCCCCAAACCCTTAAACCCTCTGTACCTCCTCTTCCCTCTCCTTTCGGCTTCAAGCGCTAAACTCCCATGGCGGATTTTCCTTCTCCCAAAGCCTCAGGTACGCTGGGAAACTTCCTTTCTTTCATTTTGCGGGAATTCAATTTCATGAATTTCAAGCCTAAATGAACAAATCATTTCGAGAAACCAACTGTTTTTTTCGTTGAATTTAAGGATTTTTTTTTGGAGAGAGAAACTCTGTTCGGATGAGACTGAGGGATGTGTGCAAAAAATGGCCATTTTTAGAGCATGTTTTAATAATTCTCCCTAATTTTGTTGAATTAAAAAAAAAAAGGGTCCCTTTTTTTAACATTCGAAAATTAATAATTTACGTGATTGAATATTGATACATTAGGCGTAACTGGTAAAATCAATAATTAAATAAGTAATGATGTACCAAATATCAATCAAGGATTTATCAAAGTTGATTTAAATGTAGGTCATCCACCTCAATTTCTCAGAGAGTTGAGGCTAATTGAACTTGCTGGTGGTTTCATAGTCAGGATAAAAATTCGACCCCGATTAAAGTATTACTGATTGAGTGGATTTTATTGTAAGACCAGTAATCAATAAGTTATTTTGCGTTATTATTGCTCGTTTTCTTTTCAATGACTGGCTCAGATGTTTCTAGGGTAATTCATAATAAATAATGAGATAAATTTATCTAATCTTAGAGCTAGACATTTTGAGATTTGATGATGTTAGGTAATGATTTATTTGTTTTTGGTTTCTTTTCAAATTTGATGGCTTATTAAGTTGATGAGGTTGTGATTTTTGACTTTACATTGTCTGTTCTTCTCCTCGCCTCACAACGAATGGGGCCGTCCCATGTAATTTGAGTGGTAAATGATGCTGTTGTGTCTTAAATGTCGAATGTCTTTGTTTGATAAATCGGCTTCTATTGTTACGGCTATAAAGTTCACGTGTTAGTAGCTGTCCTCTTAAATTTTGTTACTGGTTTTTGTCACTTAGAATCACAGTTGTCTTCTTCATGAGTTTGTCTAATATTAAATTTTCTCAGCTTCGTTTAGTGCTGAAAGTGGCTCTGGTAGTGGAAGGGAAATACTGGTGCAGCATCTACTTGTAAAAGAAGATGACGTTAAGCTTCTTTTGGAACTTCAACAGAGAATTTCTGGAGGTTAGTTTCCATAGATTTCAAAATCTAAGCAGATCAGTCATCAAATGCAGTCCGATAAAATAGAACGGATATAAAGATTCTTGGATCTGATTTAAATTTTGTGTTGATTGTAAGGTTAGAATATTGTTGTTGTGCATAATTTGTTACATTCAGGCGAGGACCTTAGTGATCTTCCTGTCGAATACTCAATTTGTCCATCCAAAGATGAAGGCCGGATGCTTGGGTGGGTGAGGAAAGGGCAAATGGTATGCTGATAAGTATCATGTTTGTTAAAGGGGGCGTCAACAAACGCCCATTTTTTTGCTTTTCCCACCCCTCTACTTAAACCACCCATTACAAAGATTTTAAATTCTAATTATTACTTGTTACACCCCGTTTTTATTCCAAAAAAAAAAAATTAGGGTCCGTTTGGTGAATGAGTTTAAGTTGGAAATTTTAAGTTTCAATAGTAAATTAAAGTTGACTTTTCAGAAAAGAGAAACTTTTTGAGGAAAAAACAAAATCTTTTTTAAAAAAAGACAAAAACTAAGATGAAATTTTTGAGTTTAAACTTATTTGCCAAACGAAGCATTAGAATCAAATTTATATATTCATCCTTTTTTCACCCACCAAAACAAACCCACTAAACCAATTTTAGTTTTTTTTCCCCTATATTTTCTCACTCACCTATCAAATCCCACGTTGTTTCTTTCTTTCTTTCCTTTTTTTTTTTTTTTTCATCAAATAACCCACGTACTGTCCATCATCTTTGTTTTTTATTTTTTGTATTCCTTTGGAAAAATTACGGCAAGGTCGTACTTAAAAAAGAAAAAAAAAAAAAAAAAAACTACAGCAACATAAATAACGACAAAGATATATTGGAACAAAACTACATACATGAAGCAACTATAGCATTTATCAAAAAAAAAACGACGACAACGACAACGACAATGGCTATATGGTCAACAACATGAAAAAGCGACATACACCCAACAAAACTATATATATATTGTAGTTTTCTACTTGAGAAAGATCAAAACATAATAAATAAATTCAAAAAATAAGAAAAGTTAATGAAAAAATAGTAAACGAGCCAAAAACTAAGGAAAATAGCCTTTTTTTTTTTTTTTTTTAAATAAGGGTGGGTGCAATGAGTAGTTTTTATAAACATTGTTGTACTTGGGTCATTTCCAACCTATTTACTCTATTTTAGAGTAGTATCTGTCACTTCAAATACTATTTTATCTCTAACCCATTTATTCTATATCATATTCTAAAAGGAATATTCTATTTATATTCTTTTTTATAATCATTCAGATATTATTTTATATTTATTCCTTATAATTTTTGTATTTTACAAATTATGCTCCCATACAATCTTTTTAACATATTAATCCGTTGATTGTTTTTATTTTTTAGAATAATCTTTAAAAATAGAATAATCTCTGTGTTATCTATTTTTACGCCTTTACATTATGTATTTTGTGTTATTTTTGATTTATCACATGTAATTGTTTAATGTATTTTTATGTATGCTTATTTATGGTTTGTTTATGAATTAGAATATCTTCTCAACTTTTTAATTTATGTAAAACTTGTATGTTGATTTACTATCTTACAAAATTTATTCAAAATAATAATAAAAAAAAGGTATAAAAAAATAAATATAGCTTAAGATTTAAACATAAAAATACTTTACATATAGAAAAATGGGTAATTTTGAAAGAAAAATTAAATTAAGGGTAACTTTATAATTTTTATTTTTACCTAAATATTAATTTAAAATTTAATTTAAAAAAAAAGTAGTTTAGAGTATGAATAGTGATACTTCAAATATGAAGTATACTATTCATACTCTATATTTGAAGTTCCATTTAGAGTATGGGTTGGAGATGCTCCCATACTCTAAAATGGTGTAAAACTCTAAAATAGAGTATGGTTGGAGATGGTCTTATAAGTGATTTTATCAATGGACAATCTAGTAATAAAATAATTTATAAAAAAATAGGTGAGAAAAATAAAATGAGGATGTCAATAGACCTCCCCTTTGTTAAATTTCCTAAACATTAGGGACATATCCTATTCCTCGTGTAAGTCGTAAATCACTTTCTTGTGTGTATCAACAATCACTTTCTTCCATGTTTCTGGTTCTTTAAAATTTTCACATATTTTGCAAGTTTTGAAGACTGAGAAGTAGCCATTTCTATATGATAGTGATCCTGATTAAATTTAAGTGGGTTGATATTTTCTATTTTGAAATACTTCTACTTAAACTAATGATTCAGGGTTGCATACAAGGAGTGCATGTAACAGTGATATAGTGACATTAAACTTTTCTAACGAGTAAATAAGCTAATTTGTGAGGTTAGAGTCTTCAATTTAAGCTAGATTATTTGTCTCTAGTCCGCTGCAGCGAGAGGAAAAAAAAAAAAAAAACAGGCGCGCTACAGCAGGCTTATTAGGCGCTGCAGCGTAAGAAGGCAATTGCGTGCGACTAGGATGAGAGGTAGTGAACTGTTTGTTGTGAAGCGGTACGACGACGTCCATATTTGTGTAATCGAAATCGTTCAAGGGCATCATCGTCAAGCCAAGAGTTGGATGATTGGGGAGTGTGTCAAGGTAAAATACTTGGACCCGACTAATACCATTGTATGACTCTGCATCATTGCCCCGCAAGCTGGTTAGTGCTGCTTCTTTCCCTCGCTATGTCCTCAGACCCGAGATGTGATTTTCTGCAGGCTGCAGCATCAAGAAGCCGCTGCAGCGGGAATCAGTCTCAAAAAAAAAAAAAGGCGTGCTGCAGCGCGTGTTCGCTGGGCATAGTGTAAACTGCAAGTTTTTTCCCCAAATCTCATTCTCTCTCTTCTCCAAATCGAAAATCCCCATCCCAAAAATCTCATTTTCACCCAAATCTCATTCTCTCTCTTCTCCAAACCGAAAATTGCCCCCAAAATTTCTCAATCTCAATCTCACCCTCTAATCTCTATTTTCCCAAATATCTTCATCCCCATTTTTCATTATTCTTCATCTTCTTCATCCCTTTCTCTCTCTTCCTCAACCTCCATACCCATTTTCATTTTCTACATCAAAGGAGACTTCACTCTTCAAGGAGTACAAAATTGGGAGTGTCTCACTCTTCATCAACATCAAGGTAACCAATTTGTGCCTCCCTTTGATGACTTTTGGCAGTATTGGTATTGTGGAAGATGTGGGTTATTTGGGAGCTTGATTGGTTGGTTTGTTTGATGTGAAAAGTGGAAGATTTTGATTGTTTTGGGTATTATATTGTGGGTTATTAGTTTGATTTTGTGGAGGTGATTAGCATTTGAGGTTTGGTTATTGTTGGTTTGATTGTTTGCGGAGGTGTTTGAGGTTTGGACATTGTTTGGTTGTTTGGTTGTATTGTGGGTAAATTGTGCTTTCTGATAGTGTAAATTATTTGGTAATAGGCGTTTGTGTAAAAAAAAGTTTTAAAAAAATGCCGGTAAAATTCGTTGCCAAAAGACAAAGGGGTGAGAGTTCCAAAACAAAAGATGTCGGGCCTAATTTGAATGTCTTTGTTTCAGTGGCCGCGAAGGAGCAATACAATAATTTCAATAAAAATAGAGCTTGCATCCGAGAAAGGGGTTTTTCTCTCTCAAATAACCCAACGCTCTTATTCATGAAACCATCCAAACCCGTGGATGGGCGACGTATTGTCCCCCCCCCCCCACCCACAAAGGATGGATCTATGACACTCATGCGGGAATTCTATGCAAACGCCAAGGAGCATCGAAACCATAAAATGAAGGTTTGTGGCATAGTAGTAAGGTTCGATGAAGAGACCTTGTGGCGTTGAAGGGGACGAACTTGCCATTTATACCAAAAGGGCCGACATGCAGCAAGTCATGGACATCATTTGTTTCAAATGAACTCAATGGAATATTGCCAATGGTGTTCATGCATCTTTTGATTCCAAATATCTGGAGAAGAACATGAAGGTGTGGTTCAACTTCATCAATGCAAGATTGTACCTGACGACGCATGTATCTGAAAGTTCAAGAGAGAGAGCTCTAGCTCATTTTGCCATTGCTACGGGAATGAGAATGAATATCGGGGCAATTAACAAGGCCGCTATTCTCCACACCGCCAACATCAACAATGTTGCATTGCCATTTCCATCATTGCTCACTACATTGTTCGAGAAGGCAAGAATCAACATGACGGACAATTCTGTTTGCAGACCCATTTGGGCCCTTGATCCCAATGGCATTATTCGCATTTGGAATAACCAGTCGGAAGAGGGAGAGAACGAAGCAGGACTTTCAAGAGCGTTGGCTAGGCGAAAAAGTAAAGCCTTAATCTTGGACCTTCATGAGATGTATCAGCATCATAACGAGCGCCTCGATGATATTTAAGCTCAACTTGCTTATGATCATCAATGGCATCTAGAGCATGTAGAATATCAAGCCTCCTGTTTCAACACCATGAAAAAAATGTTCCAACATTTCGGCTTCAGTCCAAGACAAGATATGATTGGATTCCCTCAGATGCCACCTTTCCCCGACCACCTCCACCAGCCTTATCAGTAACCCTCATAGCCACAAGTGGATAACCAAACCAACATCCAAGAAGACAACGTGTAGGAGGTGAGACATCTCGTCTTGCCTCCTAGGTAAGTGTTCTCAATCCTTAAACATTGCGGACAATGTTTTACTTTAAGTTTGGGGGTGAGACACTTAGTTGGTCTTTTTGTTCTTATTGTTGTTTTGGTACCCGGTTTCCCATGATTTCTATGGTTTGTGTTTTTGTTTGTAATCTTCTTTGTGGTTTGTGTGTTTATTGTTTCTTTTCTTTTCTTTTTTTTTTTCTTTTTTTTTGTGTTGGAAAAAAAAAAAATTGGTGAGTTTTTGTTGGCAAGAGATGAACATGAATCGATGATAGTGACAACTACAAATTGTTTTCTTGAGGTCGTTTGTAACGTCTTTCAATTGTGATTTCTGTGTGCTTGACATTCACGCTAGCTAGAGACACTTTTGACTCTTAATCACTTGAGCACCAAAAATCTTAGCCACTCATTCTTTTTTTATAACTAGAGAACATTTATGCATTAAGCTAGATTCATGGTCTACCAAGAGCTCTAGAACCCAATTTGGTGAAACTCAAGGCGAAATCCTAGGTTAGGTAATATGGAGAAATGATTTAGGCAAAGTTTTTTTGGACCGTTTGAGCCGTTCTAGCCAACCTTTTGGAAATTATCCCTTGTTGTTTCCTTTTTAGCCTTTAAGCCAATTTGTTATTCACCCACACTAATATAACCTAACCAATCAAAGAATTCACCAAACACTTGACCCATCACTTTAGGCACGAAATGCATTCCTCATCGTATTCGAGCATATTTTGGTTCAACATGAGCTTGGGATTGGGGTTTTGATCATTCTTTGCTGGTTATATTTTATCTATTTTCGTTGTTACTTGAATTCAAAAAAAAAAAAAAAAAAACCCCAAGTATGTAAATAAATAAGTTTGGGGGTGTAATAAATAATTAAAAAAAACAGAGAGAAAGAAAAGAAAAGAAAAAGAGAAAAAGACATATAAAGTCGTTGAGTTGTTTGCTTTTATATCGCTTTTATGGAATGAAAGGGTGATTGATTGATTTGATGCAAAATTGGGGATTTTGGTGTTTTCCATTGAATGAGGTGCAAGGCGTGCTTAGGGTGATTTGAGCTTAAAAATTTCCTTTTTCACCTACCCTTTACCTTAACCTTACGTTACAAGCCGTACAAAGTCCTATTAATCTTCAGTGTTACGCTATCCTACATTAGTGGAGAGCAACATTAAATTGGGCCTATGGTAGTTCTTAAGTTCATCATTTAGCGATAAGTCCATGGACTTCCTTAATGCATAAATCAATCTGGTGTTTGATTGGTTGGGTGGTTTTGGTATTCACACACACACACACACGAGAGTCTTGAGTGGATTTGTGTTAGTATTAAGTGTTGAAATTCTAGATAATCACAATGGTTGATTTTCCTTTCGAGCTTTAAGACTTTTGTAGATTTTGAGGTAAAATTCATGGTTGTCAATTTTGTTGCTTAAACTCACACTGTGTTTTTATTGTTCTCTTAGCTTTTTCTATGTTTTGTTTTTGCTCGAGGGCTAGCAAAATTCTAAGTTTGGGGGTATTTGATATAGTGATTTTATCGATCTTTATTCTTAGGCATTTTGTTGATTTTTGAGCACTTGTTGTTATAAGTCCGCAATGTTATAAATTTGAATGAATACGTGCAAAACGGAATATGGAACTAAATCATGCCATCTCTCATTTTTTTTTATTTTATAAAAGAAAAACAAAATTAACTGAGTGAGAGTCTTAATTCATGAATATTAAATTACATCTAACACCATACAATGATGGGTTTTTTTCCATGAGAATGATTGCAAACAATAGAGGAAAAGTTAGAAAAAGTTATGGAATGACCGATTGGTCATTCCTTAAATAAGAATAATACCGGAAGAACTACTATTGTAATTCTACATGGTCGTTCGGAACTTACGGTGATCGTTTCATTTGCATCATTTTCAACCTTCGTCCAACAACTTAGTAGTAATGGGAGGCAGCAATGGGAGGCTCTCTATTTTTTTCTTGCTCCTCCGATTCTCCTCCTCTGTTGGTGGTCATCGTATTTGATTTTTTTTTTAATAGTCCTAATCTAATTATTTTTTATTTTTATTTTTTTAAGATGAAAGTTAAATAGATTATAAGGGAAAAAAAAAGAAGCAAAAAGCCAATTTGTCCCGACACAAATAGAGAATAATTATATTTTATTTTTATTTTTTCTGTAATAATATATAGAAAGGAAAAAATAAAAAATATTGGGCCTAAAAGAAGAAGATAAATAAAAAAAAAAATAAAAAGAAAAAACACAAAAAATAAAAATAAATTGACAAAAAAAATAATAATAACCATCAAGCTTTGGCGTTGACTGATTAACTATTGATGAAAAAAATAAAAATAAAGTTGTCCAATACTGTTGAGATTGTCCAATACTGTTGAGATTTTGGCCCACGTCGAGTGGGTCCTCCCATTGTGGCCCACGTTGTTTAATTCGCGCATGGATTGTGGCCCACGTCCCACCATGGGCAAGCAAATTTATTTAATTCTATTTATTTATTTCTTTCGCCTATTTAATTCCTACGTCCAGCCTCTCCCCTCGCCTATGCTGCAAAAGCTGAAAAAAAATCTTTGCCATGTGTTAAATTTAGCCATGTGTTGAATTTTTGTAGTTATTTAGCAATAAAATCCTCGATTCCTCTCACGTGCAGCAATCGTTGGGAACTATTATTATTATTTTAGTGGAATCAACTTCCGCAATGTCAAATTTAAAGTCGTACGACGTCTTGAGTGCACTAGATATACTTGCGGATTGGTCGTTCCTTAAATAAGAATAATACTGTAATCGTTTCATTTGAATCATCTTCAACCTTCGTCGTCTTAGTAATGGGAGCCACGCTCTCTATTTTCTTCTTTCTCCTCCTTAGTTCCTTCGCCTATTTAATTCCTACGTCCAGCCTCTCCCTCGCCTATAGCTGCAAGAGCTGATGAAAGCTAATAGAGGGAAAAAAAAAAAAAAGCAAAAAGCCAATTTGTCCCGACAATAATTTTTTCTGAGAAGAAGAAAAATTAAAAAAAAAAAGAAAAAGAAAAAAACACAAAAAATAAAAAATAAATTGACTAAAAAAAAAATAATAATAATAAGCTTGATGGAGGGGTAGGTTGACTGATTAACTATTCATATCATTGACTATGAAAAAAAATAAAAATAAAAAATATATATTTTATTGTTGTCAAAACAAATTCTATTTATTTAGCGCACCCATTGTGGCCCTGCCATGTGTTGAATTTTTAGTTAATAAACCTCGAGGATATTTATCCTCTCACTTTGGTGCAGCAATGAACTATTATTATCATCCGCAATGTCAATTAGTTGTCATTCCTCTGTTGGTGGTCATTTTGATTTTTTTTAAACCTAATTAAAATAAATCTATTTTTTTAAAAAAAATAATAAAGCAGCGGAATTAAATAGGCGAATCTCAACAGTAACCTTCGAAGATTCTTTCATCTCGACGTCAACAGGTGGAAAATCCGCTAAAATCCATAATATTTGTAATATCTGTCCCTCCATAATTTCCCTCGGACAAGTTTAACATTACCGGGTCATCTACTGTTTGACTAGGACATGGGATATATATATAGATATATTCTCCTCGCTTTGAAGTTAAAGCAGCAGCTTCTTCTTCTTTAGAGGATTTCATGTGAGTTAAAAATTTTTTGCTTTTACTTTCTATTGTTTTGATTGAAAAGCCACATTATCATCCCTCCATACAAACACATATATACACACACATATGCATGTTTTTCAGTGTGTGTATATATGTAATACGGCTTGAACTCCAAGGATTTTTTCGCATATAAGAATTTGAACAAACCTATGTTTGTCTTTGAGTTTTTCCGAATCTGATCCGTTAGTTTTCCATTTTTGGTTTTTGGCGCTTTTTCTTTTTTTTTTTTTTTTTTTTTTTTTTTTAATGTTCGTTACATAATCCCAGCTTTTCTCCTATACATCCGTTTTTCGACTTCAGGTTATTGTTCTCAGGAAGAATTGTAAATAAAATCTCCTCAAAGAAACAAAGAAAATTAAAAAAAAAAAAAAAAAAAAAAAACCATTGTCACAATCCTAATTCTTGTAGTTAATTGGATCTCTTCTGAGTTCTGACAATACAATCCTTAATTTATCTTCTCACTTAGCAGCCGGAATCTATATTATTTTTTAGTGGAAATCAACAACTTCGGCAATGTCGAGATCCAACAGTAACATATTTGAAGCCTTCGTTGACGTAGCCCTCTCTTTTCGTGCCAAGGAATATCCGGACATGACGAGGGACCTGAAATCCGAACTCCCTCGTCTAAATTGTACCAAGAAAAGGACACCGAAGGCCCGGAAAACTTCCTCCACTTGGACTACCGATTTAGGTAGTGTACTACGTCTACTCGGACAAGGAACAGCAAGTGCACCAGACATGTCCATCAGAGAGCTGGAGGATCTAATCCGGGACATGGGTGGTTACTCCTTGAAGCTTATTATTGAGAAGGAACTGTACCACTCGGATGTGGATGATCGCCAGAAACGGCTTTCAATGCCGGGGAATCAGATTCTCTCTGACGATTTTCTCAGCCCAAAAGAGAAGATGATTCTGAACGGATCAACCAAAAAACGCGGCAGCAAGGCCGAAAACGGCGTCGATGTGGGGTTCATCGGTCCTTGTCGTGAAGAAACGACCATGGTGCTGAAGAAGTGGAGCTACGCGACCAGCAGTTCTTACGTGCTCATCAACAACTGGTACGAGATTGCCATGAAAAATGGGCTCAACGAGGGCGACGTACGCTGTCCAGGTCTGGTTCTTTAGGGTCGAGGACCATCCTTGGTTTGCCTTGGTGAGGCCATGATTCGGCCCAAGCCCGCTTTTTCACGGCCCAATAAGAAGCCACAAATATAATAATTAAAATATGTAATGGCAATTTGGTACTCCCCTCCCCTCCTCCATGCCTCCCCTTCCCATCATAAACCATTTCCTTTTTTTTTTTTTTTTTTTTCTTTTTTCTGTTATTTATCTTTGGATTGGCATTTGGCAGGTTCTTTAAAAATAAAAAAATGACAAAAAGCAAAAGTGTGTTTGTGGCTACTCTTTATCTGGGTTGTTGCTTGAGTTGACCGAGCCTTTTTTACCCTCAGCCGGGAGGATTGAATTTCTGAACTGACCATATCATATGTGTGTTTGTATTGTAGTTTGTTGTCATAATTCTTCATTCTGATGACTAACACGGGTCAATTGGTTGGCCATCCCTTTCATCGTTACATTCCTTGCCCTCTTCAGCCTTCCAAGAAAAAGCTAAAATTCTGATCACATATTTAGAAATATTATGCTGTTTTAGAACTCACACAACTAGATCAGCAAAAAGGGGTGAGTTGAAGGAGGCTCTCAAACGGTTCCGCCTGTGGCTTCGTCTGCTTTGAGTTGTTTTTCTTTTTTCTCTCCATGTTTTGCTTCTGCACATCTGCGTTGACTTATACGCGACCTCGTCGTCACGATCTGAGTTAAGTTTGCTTTTTCCTCCTCCTTCCTGTTTTTGTCACTCG
Source organism: Ficus carica (assembly GCA_009761775.1). Classification (NCBI taxonomy): domain Eukaryota; kingdom Viridiplantae; phylum Streptophyta; class Magnoliopsida; order Rosales; family Moraceae; genus Ficus; species Ficus carica. The sequence goes on along the minus strand of CM019741.1, from coordinate 7,518,012 downwards.
TTAATTATCTGCACGGATTAGTTTTCTAGAGTTTGCCTGGAAACGACTCAAATTATCAAATGACATATTTACTAAATATGTTCTATTAATTTATTTTTGTTCATAATTTTATGCTGATGCACTATTAATATAATTAATCATGCATTTCATGACTTTTGATTTGTTCATTTTCTGTCCAGTCGGCCCACTTGGAAAGATAGTTGATCTGTGTTTGCAGACCCGTCAATTTGATTAGTTGATTTCTCATGTATATATTTTTATATATTTTTTGAGAAATTCAAAAGGTGCCTTTAAATTTGATTAAAATATGACAAATGCCCCTCCAATTATAAACTAAGAAAAACCGTCCCTATGTTTTTTAATCATCTAATAAATATTCATCGCATTGAATTTTGTACGAACATGATGATTCATTATTAAAAATAAAAATAAAAAAAGTAGTGCCCTTATTTAGAGCCATTTCTATTATTTTAACAAAATTTTAGGAGATACCCTTTTAGTTTTTCATTTTTTTCCCCCACCTCTCTCTATCGATCCAACTTGATATTTTGATATATGATGCTCATAATCAGGTCAAGATGATGAAGATTGACTTAACTAGGGATGTTTGTTTCACCTAATCCGAATTGTTTGACCCCATTGTCTTTCAAATTGTTAGGTCACCCGCACGCGAGGGCCATCATTAAGCATCTATATATATATAACATTCTTTGCCGGTTTTAGGCAGTGGCTAAGGTCATGGTACTTAATGGAGTTTGCAAACTTCATATTGGTACTGGTATATTGTTCTGTTTGTTATGTTCACATGAAAGCTGAATGGTAGGTCTAAAAAATGTTTACCAGTATTGCCTCTGTGGAAATTACTTTCTAAAGCTATATATTCATGACAATACAAAAATGCATGCAAATGTAGATATTTTAGTGAACAGGTTTTTCATGAGACCAATAGTACATCATTATTAGTACGGCATGTTATCAATTTTTGTTAATTTATTTATTTTAGAAACGGGCTTTTGTTCATTGTATATGGACATAATGGATAAAGGTAAAAACATTCGTCTTTTTTTTTTTTTTTTTTTTGCCTTTATAATAGATGACCTTTCATTGATTGAAAATCAATTAGAAACGGAGCACGGACGAGGCGTCCACTAAAAAATTGACAGAAAAGTAGAAAAAGTTATAAAAAAAAAAGAGAGAAATACGAAAATTCGATAACCCGTAATTCAATACCACCATCCGATTCGAAATTATTATAGAGACAGGAAAGTCAATCACCCTGCGCATACGCCTACTAAAAGAGAAGAGTAGCAATCCTTTTAATTTTTCAAACAAGTTCCTAAAAAATTCAAGCATTTGTTTCCAACCAAATCATTCAAAACAGAGAAATCACAACCCAATCAGACGTGACTTTAGCCATCAAATTGATATGAAATTGATAGGTTTCTCTACTTTTACTCTCTCTCTCTCTCTGTCTCTCTCCCTACCTGTCTGGTCATATCTTAGTTAACTTGGTAATCAAGTGTGATGATTCTTGTTGCTGCTAATTTGGACTGCATGTCTATGATCTCACGTGTTTCTTTATTAGATTGCTTATGATTGTATGTACTCCTAGTTTCTGATTGAATGATTTTAATGTACTTTTAACTGAAAAGACAGATAGGCTCAAGAGGTACGGAGTTAATTTGAACACTCTGTACACTTTCTAAAGATCATTAAACTGTTGCATTTCCTTCTCACTGAGGAAGAAACTTTGCATTCTTTAGCTCCTTGTGCATGCGTGTGTTTGCCGATGTCGATTGATGGCTCTTGATTTGGAACGAAAACTATTGCTTAACTGGCATGCGGAATGCCAAGTTATCGGGTAGTAATGTCAACAAGAATGATAAGTATATAAGGTTTTTTTTTTTTTTTTTTTTTTTTTTTTTTTTTTTTTTTTTTTTTTGGCATGGATTAAAAATTTGCTTCAAAAATGTTCACCTAGAATATGTGTGTCCAAACTGATCCTAGCTAGGATCTTTTGGACTTTTTACTCCCAAAACCATAAATTTGTTACAAGGTCCGCCAACTTCGGGTTTTTTTTTTTTTTCTTTTCTTTTCTTTTTTTTTTTCCCCCTTAAATATATATTTTAATTTTAACACTAGCAGCAGGCAATGCTTTGTCCTCTTCAGTGCGTTCGTCTACTACCTCCCCACTGCCCCCCTAAATCATAACATATGAGCCACTTTATTATGGGAAAATTATTAGGAGATATGTGTATGTGTGTGAGGATTTTTTTTTTCTCTGCAGTGTTTTCCAAAGAATAAATGAAATATAGTAGTTCCTAGCCTAAATTCCTGCTATAGCCCGTTATTCTTATGTTTCTGTACATTTATTGATTGATGTTTTCTGAGAAGCTCTATGTAATTTATTTCTTAGTTCATAAAGATATTATATAGCCGAGTATATGATATGAAATATGTATTCCCTTGAAGAAAAAAAAAGGTTTTTTTTTTTTTTTTTAGTGTTTCTTTGTACAGTATCTTTAGTTTGAATATGTACTATTGCAATTCCTTACACTATATACGTTTGATAAGAGAGAAAGGAAAGAAAATACAAGGGAGAGAAAAAATTATTAGAGAGAGAAAAGATTATAGGGACGAAAGAAGTTATAATTTGTGAATTTCTCTCCACCCTCCAAAGTGCAAATTTAATTGAAATAATTAGCAAACACACTCATACAATATCTATTTGAGCGCAACTACCCAAATCAATACACGTCTGGTTTTATATATGTGATTTCGTTTAGCAAAACTTTTTTTTTTTTTTTTTGGTTTGTTTTGTTTTGTTTCGTTTTTGTTTTTGTTTCTGTTTTTTAACAATGAGAAAGAATAACTAAAGTATCAGAGGTAACTAGAACATAGTTAAGTTGACCCTTTCTATCAATTTCATCTCTATCCTTTCTAATCTATTAAAAGCAAATAAAAAGTACATAAGCTTAAATATAAAAACCGCTCACCTTGCTGGAACTGACGTTATAAGATTAATTAAACCTAAACTACCTTTTATAATCAGTTTTAAGTTCCTGAAAATTTTTTTAGGTGTTGAAATTTTTAAATTTAAAGGTATTGAAATATCTTGTGTAAAAGAAAATGTCAAAATTTAGGAGAAATTTTTATAAATAACGGAGAATATAGATAAAAGTATTGATAGTAAGGTTGTAGTGTATTTTTTTTTTTTATACATAATTTCAGAAAATATTGGAAAAATATCAAAAAATATAAAAAAATTTATGAATATCAGCATTCAATGTATGATCTTATATAATTAGAGCACGAAAATGCGGTGGTTCATATATAATTATGAGCCATTTTATGGGAAAAGTGGTAGAAGATATATCTGTTTTTTGGGTGAGGGAATGTTGTGCTTATCTTGGTTTCAAGTGTAGGTTGTACTTCTAAATATAATATGTGATAATGTTTTTATAAGTTTTTTTTTAATACATTATGTTATTGCTTATTGTCAGGGTTTTTTGAATTTCATTTATTAAATTAATATGCTATGAATTATTTAGTTTTTAGAGTCATTAATATGTAATAGATTGAAACTGATTAGATATTTGAAGGGTATTGTGTTTTAAGTCGTTTTGGATGGTTGAAACTGACATTAATTTGGTCATTAGATACTTGGTTTTAGGGTTCTGAGACATAATGTTATTGCGTACTGAATGGACTTTTGAAATTTTGTTACCGGGTCATTATGTGAAAAATTCAAAAATAACCATCTGCCTCACATTTCAATTGAGTTTTAAAAAGGAACTGCATGAAATAAGGGATTTAGTTTAATACTTTAAAAAAATGGAGCATTAATTCAAAAAGTTGAAAAAAAAAAGAAGCAATTAATAACGTGAAAATGTGTGTGTGTGTGTGTTTTTTTTTTTTTTTTCATAAAAAAATATAACAAAACACAACTGGAAACGTAAATTATGGAATGTTAATTGTGGTATGAAAAATATGGCAAATGTGGTATGAAAAATAAACACTGAATTTTGAAATTCGTTCAAATTTGCAGATGTGAAGGTCTATTAATATCCCTCCATTTGCTCTTCTCACACCTATTTTTAATAAATTTTGTTTTTACTATATTACCCATAAATAAAATTACTTTAAATGTTGTTTTCAAAAAGAAAAAAATGTCCAAGATGTACTTTTTACACACATTATCCTAAAAATTGAAAGAAAAAATTAAACCCTCTAAAAGAGAGAACATATAAACACCTGACCTTAACTAATGAGGATGAGAGAGAGAATATATTATGGCTTCTAATGGAAAACCAAACTTTTCATTTTCAAATTCATTTGTATTTCTTTTTGTTAAAAATACTATCACGACAGCAAAGTAATAAATATGTCGGTTTGGATTTTATAGCACGTTTAGGCATCCCTCTTTTCTTAACTTGGATTTTATGCAATGTTTGATAGGGTGAAAAAGATGAAGGAAAGAAGTGTGGGGACGGAGAAGTGGAGGGAAAATATTATAATAGCTTGTTTGGTAGGAAGAAAGAGAATAATGAAAGAAAAATTGGTTGGAAAAAAAGTATTGTGAAACCAACAAATTCAATCTCTCCCAAAGTGGGAGGAAGAGTACAAAAGTTCATCAAATAATTTCCAAAATTACTTTTTGTTTTTACCTTTAGGTTATGTTGGTAAGAGGGATGAAGAGGAGGAAGGATGGAGAGAGTTAGAGGGATGGAAAGATTGAAGGATGGAGAGGATTGAAGTAATCCATTATGTGGTTTGGTAAGAACGAGAGAAAGTCAAAGGATAGTTGATACTTATCTATGCAATTACTATATTGTCCATTTTATAAAATATTTTTAAAATTTTTTGGGAAGGTAAAACTGTCATTTCAATATAAAATCAAGGGGAGGGATTGCATCCTTCATGGAAGGATGCAAAATGGTGAGCTAGTATGGAGAGGGCATCCCTCCAACTCTACTCTCCTTCCTCTCTTCCCTCCAACCAAACAAGGGAATGAGTGTCTCCCTCCACCCCTCCCCCTCCCTCCATCTCTCTCCATCCAACCAAACACACTCTTGAAACAAAATAATACATATAGACAAATAAAATAGTAATTACACAACAATTTTATTTTCTTTTTTTTTATGATACCAAACAACACAGAGAAAACAAAATATTTCCTTCTGCTCTTATTTTCTCTTACAACTATTTTTCTTTTCCCTCTGGTTTTCTTTCCTTCCTAAAAAAAAAAAAAACATAGGCTCAATTACCCAAGAAAAGAACTTCAATATAAGGATAGTAATAGGGCGAGACGTGGATGAGTATGCTTCCCCAATAAAATAAACTAATATAATCAAAGCAGTATGTCTATATGTAATTACACATATATACACATACATATATATACATATATATATATATATATCATGTATTTAAGTACATTCTTGGATTGTTATTAAGTTGTTAGTCTTTCGGTATACATAAACCCTAACTTTAGTGTATCTCCAATATATGTCAAATGTATATGTCAAAACTAAATTAATTAGCATTTGGGTCTCGAAAATCACTCAACAATACAATCATATTTTTTAATACTAAATTTTCCAAATTCTAAACTTCGTGGTAAATTTTCCACCAAGTACAGCAAATATAAAATTTGCCAGTTATTACTATTAGTTGGTGTCTTAATTTTTTTTTTTTTTCATTCCTTCAATTACAATATTGCCATTTCCAAATCATTTTAATAAACTTTGCTTTTGCAGATTCTGGAACTTAATGATAATGTCAAAAGGCTAGAAATGGCATTATGTATTAAAACACAACATCCCAAATTTGTTATTTTCACTTCTTCTTCCTCCTTATTATTATTTTTTTATAATAAATGTAGTATTGACATTGGCATTAGTATATCCACTGAAGAGGATCTTACTTTGTTACATTTAAGACTCGTCTACAACAACATCTTGTATTTTTTAACAATGCTGTAAACTTGAGTTTATAGTACTCCACTACTCTGTTTAGAACATTGGTTTGGGTTGTAATTTTTATGTTATAGTTGGTTGATTTTTTAATAACTAATTAAGATTTTTTTTTTGATTTTTTTAAAAATAAAATAAAAATTGAGTTGAGATTTTTAAGTTGGAATCAGAATTCCAAACGAAATAAGACTGTCTCTCTGTCTCTTCTTGGGCTTTCCTTGGTTCTTTGTGTTAACTCTTTGATCTGTTTATCCACTTACTAGCTATAAATGTTGTTTGGAATGTCCACCCATTGTCTCAATATAAAGAGAATTCAAGGAGCCAGGTAATGGACTTCATTATTTTTGGGCCACGCTCAAGGCGAGGTCTTCCCTCATAGGCCTCAATGGCCTCACCCTTGGGCCGGGTATGCGTCATTGTTGTAACTCTAGTTTAAATTCTTAAAACAGTATTCTGATATAATGATGACAAGATTAATCTTTATTAAATATATTTAATTTTTACATGATAATAACAATGCGGTTTTTAATAATTTTTGAAGGGAATAATTACTATGAGATAAATTAATAGTTTGAGTACTAGTTTTCCAATGTTTTAAAATTTAAAGCCTTAAATGAGATTGAATGAATTATGGACCAAAAATAGAATTAACCCTTTACATTATATCAGAGCAGGTGATATTGTGTTTAAATCCCTGTAGTTGAAATTTCCAAGTGTCTCTGTCTGATTCATGTTGGACATCTATATTTGTCTAGACTCATAGATAAAAGGAAAATATAACAATAATAATAATAATAATAATTAGCTTACTTTCTCATAACTCAAATTTTTTGGAGGATTGGTGGTTAACAATATCGTAGTGCAAGGCCCTCACTATTACAAACCAAATCCAAGATGCCCTAATTGGGGCACAAAAAGTTGAAAGTTCCTAGTAATAAAGCTAAAGGAAAAAATATACATCAGAGAATTTAATAAGTAAGTCTTTGATGCAACTTAAGCATTCAAAATCACCTAAAAAAATACTGCGACAAATCTTCCTATTGTCTGGGAATATCCTTACACACAAATAAAAAGTTAATCCCACATATATTCAATTCCAGTTGGTACAACTTGAAAGAGAAGATAAAGTCTTGAGAAAAAAATATAAGTTATTGTCGGGTTTTGTACGACTATGTTTCTTTGCAGAAGATCATTCCTTGCTGACTGCTGTTAATTTGCTGGGCAAAAAATCTAATGGTTTCTTTTCGCAAAGACAAGAATAACTCACCGTACCATCGCCCAATCAAGAATTTAGCAAATTTCAACTTTTTGATCCGCATAAAATTATGTCCATAATTTTCATGCCATTAACTTTTCAAGAGAGGGGTCTATAGGAAGGCTTGGTTTAGTGATGTTGTGCTTTTCATACAAGTACCCTTTTTTTTTTTTTTTTTATACTCAAAATCAAAATAGAAGAAAAAATAGAATCTAAAAGTTTCAAAATTTGTGATTACATGCATAGTCTAACGGTAATTTCATACATGATTTTACTGTAAGTTAAAGAGTTTGAATATTTCATTCTTAAATTCAAAAAATAAAAAATAAAAATAAAAAAAATCTAACCTCTCCAAATATTGCATTGGGGTATGTGTAAATTGCTTTTGTACACTTTCACAAAGCACTATAGTTATATTATTATTATTATTATTTTGTTTTGAGAAAGTGCTTTTAGAAGTTTGATTAAAAGCAATCTCAAAATATGTCGAACTCTGTTTGTTAGTCTCTACCATAGCTAAACGAAACAGTGTTTTTTATACAATCAAATTCAAAGACAGGTAACACAGAGAAGAAGAATTTTCTGATAGAGTATGAAAAAAATACAATATGAATCATCAAATTACTATAACTTATATGAGATTATAAAAAAGTATAATTATAATTTAACCACTAATTAAGATTTAATGCTTAAAAATTGTATCTTTGTAGTGAAATATTTTTATCTTTTACCATAAAGTGAGAACTTTTCATAATATGATATCTTATTAATAATGCATGTTAATGATCATTAGATTTAATGAAGATTACATCAATATGTATATATATATATATATATATATATAACAAGCAGTGTTTGATTAAGATCTGATGGTACAAAGCTTTATTGATACGATATATTTTTCATGCCCTACTATAAACTTATCCCATAAAGTTGTTCTCCGTTTTATTTTTAATTTTTAAAACATCAATTCACAATATTAATGTAACGGGGCTTGTCATTTTATTGAAGCAGTTGGTGGCTCTTGTAGGCTTATTAATTCCTGGTCAAGCAAATGTGCTGTCCATGCACATGTTATTACAGACAATTGTACATGTCTAATATATATAAGTATTAATTGATTTATATGTAACATTATGCAATTTTTATATGTATCATGTTATATTTTGAAACATTTATTACAAGTGACAAGTATAAAAGAAAAATATTATAAATATATTAATGAATTAATATTATTAGATATTAGTCTTGATAGTACATTAATTTATTGGAAAGTATGACAGCCGGACATGAAACTTTACATATCAATGTATATGCATGATCCTCGTTATCCTTGTCCAATCTTCTTATGAGTTGGGTGCATTTACAAATTAAGACGAGGATGTTCGTTATATTTCTTTTCTTATATATAACAAGGATTTTTTTAGATTAACATGTAAAACAAAACTACTATAGGCGCCATATAGTTGACGATTTTCCAAGTAAATTAAATTAACATGTATACTATTAACATGTATATATACTCAATGGTTTTTGTTTTTTAAATATATATATAAATATATATTTGTAAGGTCGAACTTTCAACCATCTACATTTGTCTTTCTCATGATTTCTGGGCATATCCGCTCTTTTCAAAAAACAAATGGACAAAGGAAGTCAAAAAACCCTTTATTGGAATTAGAAGCAGTCCCAATGCCCTGTTGGCTCTTCTCTTGTAAACGAATCTCTTGTTATTTGTTATAGGAAGGAGGACTATCTCAATACCTAAACAATATCTCTCTCTCAAAGGTGGCCCTTGCGTTTATTAGCTTTAATATGGTATCAATAGCAATAGCTGTTTTTCCAGTTGTTGGTCCAAGATTATAAGTTCTTGTTGACCACAGCCTATTGGAACCAGGCTATCTATTGCTTTTAACTATGTTTACATAGGCTTGTGCACAGATTTATGTTCAATAATCCCAAGGACTTTCACTTTGCATCTCTTCACTCGTGATCACTTAGAGCCCCTTGTCCATCAATAGGTACTCCTAACACGTCGACCACATACCCTAGCATAGCCTTTGCCGCAGGAACATCCACAATAGATCTAGTGCACTTGACAAGATCTCCTTAATAACAGTATCACTACCAAAGACAACAATCCGTACATTCTCATTCTAAAGATTCAAGGTTATTTCTTCCACATCGTTGGCAAATTCAACATGATTCTTTAGCTTGAATATCATTCAATCCATAAACACGTACAATCCCATCTCCAATTTTCACAATAGTTTTCTGTTTTCTATCTGGTGTCGATTAGATTCCATAACCTTCTTGAAATGCAATAATAATAATAGAACGATCGAGACAATTTCGATTAAATTATTTTAGTGACTTTTGAAATCTAAAACTATTGTATTTTTGGGATCTTTTATACAAATTTCTTACCTCCCACTCGCTGATCTAGTTCCAATATGATGCCTACCCAACTACAGGTAGAAATGTATTCAATCGATTCTAGCTTTTGGTTTTGTTGCTCTGAATGTTTCGTCACCCCTTTTTCCTCTCACGTCTTTTTTTTTTTTTTTTTTTTTTTTTTTTTTAAATTATTCTCCCTTTTTTAGCAGCTCTCAAAATAATTAAAAGCATTATATGTTGAATTAGAAAAACTACTACGTGGATAATCTTAACTTTTAAATAGAAATTTATATGACATATGAATCCTTATATTTTTTATAATAATTATACCATGTAAATATTTAAAAGATACTAATGAAAATTATGGCATATTTTTAAAAAAAGGAGTAGATTATAGCATATTCCAATTTCATGTTTTAATTTATTCCAATTTTTACCCATTTCTCTTTTCACATGCACATTTTTTTTTTTCCTCATGGCAGTGACAAGAGTCAAAGCTAGATGGCGGCGCAGAGAACCGAATCATGACGGTGTGGAGAGCACACTTTCTCTCTCTTACGTCTCTCTCAATCTACCATGAACAAAATTTAGTCATTGGAGAAGATGAAGCCCAGCAGCTGCCGAAGAATGCTTGTGAATTCCCAATGCACGAAGCTCTCATGCTCCCGAGCTTCACTCCATTCTAATCAGCCATCGTCGCGAAGCTCGATCCAACAAATGTCAGCACGATTTAGTTGGGATCACGATCGCGATCACCATTCGTGAGGTTGGATGTTGCGAATCTCGTAGTCGTGAGCCTTCATCCAAGGCGAACCACTGTGAATCCCACTCGACGAGAGCTTGCTGTCCTGGTGATCTCTGTGTGCCTGCGGCTGGGGAATTATTTGGGTGTTATTGATTGTTGTTTTGGGGCTTTTTCTTGGAATTATATGAAGTTTTGGGTTGATTTCACAAATATTTTTTGTGTTTTGTTTTTTGAGAAAATAATTTAAGAATTTACACAATGATTTGAATAAAAAATAATTTTTCAAGTGGAATAAAAAATTTTACATCAAAAATATTAATATTTATGAGATAATCTGAATATTTACAAGTAAAGATTAGAGTTGTCTTCTAAATCCTTCAAAGTGATAATATTGAATTTACATGATAATCTTAAATCTAAAAATGAGATAGATATCACTTTTTACTAGTAAATGATAATCTTAGTAAATATTTATTTTGTAAATATGCTATATTATCATTTCTCTCAATTTTAAACTATGGGCTATAACCGGATTTACAAGTAAATATCTAATTCACTAATATTGGTCTTACAGATAAATATGTAGATTTACTAATAAAAATATGTTGTTGTTATTTTTGTATTTTATCATGTATTTACTAGTAAATCTGGTGCAAGTTAACTATGAAATTTTTTACAAATGTTAGGTAAAAATAGTAAATCCAAGTATATACTAGTAAATTCAGGGTATTTACATATATTATGCAAAAAAGTTTTATAAAATAAAATTGTGTAAATACAGTAAATCCAAGTATATACAAGTAAATCCAGTTGTTTGTAGATGTTACGTAAAAAAGTTTTATAAAATAAAAGTGTGTAAATACAATAAATTGAAGTATTAACAAATTATAATTAGTAATGAATTATCTATATTTACACACAAAAAAAAAAAAAAAAAAAACCAATCAACCTCAAGAATAAAAAAATTAACTACATATATTAACCAAACATTATCCGCAGTTGTTATAATATATATATATTTACAAAAATATATAATTCAATCTCAAAAATAAAAAAATAATTACATGTATTTACCAAAAGTATTCAATTTCAAACAACAAAATAGCATATTTACTATAAATATATATTTACACAAAAACTAACAAATATAAATTTAATAAATACATGTATTTACCGAGAATTGTTTGTATTTAACACACATTATCTATATTTACAACATTATAGTTCAATCCCAATAACAAAAAATAGTAAATACATGTATTTACCAAGTATTACTAAAAAAACGTATTCGATTTCAAACAAAAAATAGCATATTTACCATAAACATATATATATATATTTACACAAAAACTAACAAAATATAAATTTAATAAATACATGTATTTACCAAGAATTATATGTATTTACCACACATTACCTATATTTACTTCATCATTTAGTGATAAGTTCATGAACTTCCTTAATGCATAAATCAATTTGGTGTTTGATCGGTTGGGTGGTTTTGGTCTTCACACACACCCACGAGAGTTTTGAGTGGATTTGTGCCAGTATTAAGTGTTGAAATTTTAGATAATCACAATGGTTGATTTTCCTTTCGAGCTTAAGACATTTGTAGATTTTGAGGTTAAATTCATAGTCGTTAATTTTGTTACTTAAACTCACACTGTGTTTTTATTATTCTCTTAGCTTTTTCTTTGTTTTGTTTTTGCTCGAGGACTAGCAAAGTTCTAAGTTTGGGGGTATTTGATATAATGATTTTATCGATTTTTATTCTTAGGCATTTTGTTGGTTTTTTAGCACTTGTTGTTATAAGTCCGCAATGTTATAAATTTAAATGAATACGTGAAAACGGAATATGGAACGACCATCTTTTCCTTCTAAATCAAGCCTTCTCTAATTTTTTTTAATAAATTTTATAAAAGAAAACAAAATTAACCAAACAAGTCTTTATTCATTAATGATTTAGTTAAAAAAAAAAAAAAAAAAAAAAAAAAAAAGAAATGCTATAACACTGAATTACATCTAACACCATATACAATGATGGGTTTTTTTCCATGAGAATGATCACAAACAATAGAGGAACAATTAGAAAAAGTTATGGAATGACCGATTGGTCGTTCCTTCTTATTTTAAAAATAAGAATAATACTGGAACAACTAGGAACAACTATTGTAATTCTACATGATCGTTCAGAACTTATGTTGGTAATTTCATTTGAATCACCTTCAACCTTCATCCAGCAAATCCATTTATTTTTTCCACAAAATTTGATTTTTAGGCTAAATATACATATACACTTCCAAATAAGCCTCTAAACTACTACCTCATAAACAATATTTAAAGTGATTATAAATCTTCAAAACGTTTTTCAAAATATTTAAAGTGATTATAAATCTATCTTCAAACTTTTTTCAAAATCTGATTTTTCCCTTGTTCATAAAATGAAGTGGAAAGGATTTTCAGAGTAGTAATGAAGTGTAAAGGATTTTTAGAGTAGTAATTGGAGGCTCTCTTATTTCTTCTTTCTCCTTCTCCTTGGTTGTCGTTCTCCTCCTCTGTTGGTGGCCATCGTATTTGATTTTTTTTTTTTTACCTAATTAAAATAGTCTTAGTTTTTAGTCTAATTATTTTTTTTATTTTTATTTTAAAGATTTGCTAATTAAAAATTTTTGGACAAATAAAAGAAAGTGAATAGATTATTTAGACGTTCCAATAGATTATTTTGCTAATTCACGTCCATTTTCCAATTAATCAATCCTTCCGACAAAGGACATGCATGTGACAGCAAAAAAAAAAAAAAAAAAAAAAAAAAAAAAAAAAAAAAAAAAAGAAGCTTAACCTTGAAACAACACCCAATACCCAAATTTCATCAATCAGAGGTCTACAGATACAATTGAGGCTTTTCCGATCCTAAAAGCAGCTTCTTCTTTAGAGAGAATCTTAAAAAAAAAAATTTTTTTTGATTGAAAAGCCACTGCATCCCTCCATACATACACATATACACACACACACACATGCATGTATACATATTCACATGTTTTTCAGTATGTGTATATATGTAATACGAGTTTTCAGATCAATCTTGAACTCATAGGAGTTTTTTCGAATATAAGAATTTGAACAAACCTATGTTTGTCTTTGAGTTTTTCTTCTCCGTTCTTAATTTTTCTGAATCTGACGGAGGACACCGAAGGCCCGGAAAACTGCCTACTACTTGGAGTACCGATTTAGGTAGTGTACCACGTCTATTTGGACAAAGAAGAGCAAGTGCACCAGACATGTCCAGCAGAGAGCTGGTTTAAGCTTATTATTGAGAAGAAACTGCACAAAACCGATGTGGATGAGGGCCAGTATCGGATTTCAATGCCATTGAAGCAGATTCTCTCCGACGATTTTCTCAACCGAAAGTGAGCAGATGATTCTGAACAGATCAACCAAAAAACGCGGCCTCAGAATGGCGTCGTTGTCCTTGTCGTGAAGAAACGACAATGGTGATGAAGAAGAGTGTCCAGGTCGGTTCTTCAGATGTCCTGGGTTCGCCTTGGTGATGCCTCGATACGGCCCAAGACTGCTAATCTCAATAATATAGCCCAAAGAAGCCATATTGAAATAAAAACAAGTATTCGATTCCCTAAACTACCCCCTCCCCCCGTATAGTGATAAACTATTCCCTTTTTTTTTTTTTTTACTGTTATTTATCTTTGGATAAAAGAAACACAGGATTTTGTTTGTGGCTAATATTTATCTGAGTTGTTGCTTTAGTTGACTGTGCTTTCTTGACTCTCAGCCGGGAGGATTCACTTTCTGAATCTGACTATCATATGTGTTTTTTCTCAAAACTAATTCACATGGGTCTACTATCTGTTCTATTCCTTGCCCTCTTTCATTTTTCGGTCATATATTTAGAAATATTCTGCTGTTTTAGAACTCACACAACTAGATCAGCAAAAAGGCCTGAGTTGAACTCAAACGGTTCCGCCTGTGGCTTCGTCTGCTTTGAGTTTTTCTTTTTTCTCTCCATGTTTTGCTTCTGCACATCTGCGTTGACTTATACGCGACCTCGTCGTCACGATCTGAGTTAGGTTTGCTTCTTCTTCTCCCTCTTCGTGTTTTTATCTCTTGTTAATTATCTGCATCGATTAGTTTTGGAGAGTCTGGCTGGAAATGATATACACAAATTATCAATTGAGATATTGACCAAACAAAGTTCTATTAACTGATTCTGTCATGATTTGATGCTGATGCACTATTAATATAATTAATCATGCATTTCATGACTTTTGATTTGTTTATTTTCTGTCCATGCGTTTAGAGACAAGGGGTCAATTGATAAATTGAATTCTCACAGTTTTTTTTTTTTTTTTTTTTTTTGGGGGGAAATTCAAAGTTATCCTTAAATTTGATCAAAATATGACAAATGCCCCTCCAAATATAAACTAAGAAGAAACCATCCCAATGTTTTTTTTTTAATCATCTAATATATATTCCTCGTATTGAATTCTGCTCAAACATGATTCGTTATTTAGAAAAAAAGATTATAAAAAAAAAGTAGCGCCCTTACCTAGAGCTATATATGTTATTTTCATAAAATTTTAGGAGATACCATTTTAGTTTTAATTTTAGTTCCCCCCCCCCCCCCCCCCCCCCCCCCCCCCCCCCCCCCCCCTCTTCTATCGACCAAACTTGATCTTTTGTTATGATACTCATAATCAGGTCAAGATGATGAAGATTGACTGAATTAGGGATGTTTGTTTTACCTTAATTATCTGAGACATTTGTTTAACGTCATTTAATGGATCTTTTAAATTGTTAGGTCCCCCGCACGCCATGGTCATGGTTAAGGCCCTCAGCATTCGGATGGTGGAATAGTGGAACTGTTGGAAATGACCATTTTAGGCAAATTCCAAAATTTTGACTAGTTTTATATTGGCTAGAATTGGCCATTTGGATTTTTAACTTCAGTGATTGTTTTTAATATCTATTCAAACACACATTCAGTTACTTTTGTTCAAAATGATTTTCTTCAGGTTGTGAATATCTAAGTGTCAATTCTAATGACAATTCAAGTTTTTAAAGTTTTCCTTTCAAAATTTTTTTTTTTCCGAAATATTGCCTAAATTGGTCATTTTCACTATTTTCACCATCTAATCTGAATAAAAGTGTTAAAGGAGTTTCCCTTTCCTTTTGATGCAAAGTAAACATGCCCATAATATGCCCATAATGTACTTCAACTGAACGACATATAAGCCCAAGAGGTATATAGAGTTATTTAAACAAGTTGTACTAGAGTTTTTTTGAACATTTATTTGAACAAGTTGTACCCTTTCTAAAGCTCATTATAAACTGTTGCATTTCCTTCTCTCTGAGGAAAAAACTTACATTTTTTTAGGTCTTTGTGCATGCGTGTGTTTGTCTCTGTCGATGGAGATTTGGAACGAAGACTACTGCTTGGCATACTGAATGTCAAGTTATCAGGTAGTAATGTCATCAAGGGTTTCATTTGGCATGGATTAAAATTTTGCTTCAAAATTAAACAACTTATTCCTGGATTACATAGATGTTCACCTAGAATATGTGTGTCCAAACTGATACTAGCTAGGATCTTTTGGACTTTTTACTCTCTTTTTTTCCCCGTCAATACACACACACACATATAATTTTAACATTGGTTGTAGGCAACGCTTTGTCCTTTTCGGTACTTAGGTTCCTCTACTAGTACTACGTACCTCCCCAATGCCTCCTAAATCATAATATATGAATATCCCAAAAAAAAAAAAAAAAACCAAGGTATTCATGTAAATAAATAAGTTTGGGGGTGTAATAAATAATTAAAAAAAGAGAGAGAGAAAGAAAAGAAAAGAAAAGAAAAGGAGAAAAAGACTTAAAAAGTTTTGAGTTGTTTGCTTTTATATCGCTTTTATGGAATGAAAGGATGATTGATCGATTTGATGCAAAATTGGGGATTTTGGGGTTTTCCATTGAATGTTTGTGAAGTCTATGAGGTGCAAGACGTGCTTAGGATGATTTCAGTTTAAAAATTTCCTTTTTCACCTATCCTTTACCTTAGCCTTACGTTACAAGCCGTACAAAGTCCTATTGATCTCCAGTGGTACGCTTAACCTATATTAGTGGAGAGCAACACTAAATTGGGCCTATGACAGTTTTTAAGTTTATCATTTAGCGATAAGTTCATGAACTTCTTTAATGCATAAATCAATTTGGTGTTTGATCGGTTGGGTAGTTTGGGTCTTCACACACACACACACACGAGAGTCTTGAGTGGATTTGTGCTAGTATTAAGTGTTGAAATTCTAGATAATCACAATGGTTGATTTTCCTTTCGAGCTTAAGACATTTATAGATTTTTGAGGTAAAATTTATGGTCGTCAATTTTGTTACTTAAACTCACACTGTGTAATACGCGCAAAACGGAAGAACAACCACAAAAAATGGAAGAAACGACCATTTAGTTGTTCTTTCTAAATCATGCCTTCTCTCATTTTTATTTTTTATATAAAAAAAATAAAATTAACCGAATGAGAATCTGCCGATCAAACAGCAAACCTGCTCCACTTTTTTCAAGTGCAAAAATGGATATTTATTTTTATTTTTTTTAAGTAAAATTTTTTGGACAAATAAAAAAAAATGATTGTTGGGAGGTGGCGTGTGGGGCCAGGTGGTATGGATGGGAGGGTGGTGAGAGGGTGGTATGAGCTATAATGGGATATTCCGGGGCCAGATATACAAGGGAGGGTGGTGGTATAGATGGGAGAGGGTGGTATGGGAGCTATAGATGGGATATTCCGGGGAGGGTGGTGGTATAGATGGGAGAGGGTGGGATGCGAGCAATAGATGGGATATTCCGGGGCCAGATGGGAGCTATAGATGGGATAGAAACAGCAAACAGTGGATATTTTATTTTTTTTTATTTTAATTAAAATTTTTGGACAAAAAAAAAAAAAAAGTGAACAGATTATTTTGCTAATTCACATGGGGTGGCACTTTTCCTAGCGAGTGATTGGGACTTGGGGATTTGGGGATTTGCGGATTTTTGCATGGCCATGCAAGTTACTGACTGGATTTGCACTTTCTGTCTTATTTCTGGGGGCCCAAGTAGGTGGGTTATGGGAAATTATTTTGCTAATTGATCCTGTGAACTATTTTTTTTTAATTAAACCGGGGCCAAATAAGATATGGGAATATCCTCAGTACTAAGTTGCAAACAATGGATATTTTAGTTTGTAAGGTGGGTTATGGGAAATTATTTTGCTAATTGATCAAAAAAGGGGATCAAAGAAACTACTGGGCAAGTGAACTTTCAAAAAGGGGGGAGTGTTATAAGAGAAGAAGCAAAAGGGATCAACAGCAAACAATGGATAAGGGGATTTGCAGTGAGGAGCGAAAGGGATCAGCTATAGATGGGAGCTAGAGCTATAGATGGGAATATCCTCGGCACTATAAAAAATTTAGTTGCAAACAATGGATATTTTAGTTGATTTGTAAGGTGCGTTATGGGAAATTATTTTGCTAATTGATCGAAAAAGGGGTGAACTATTTTTTTTTTTTAATTAAAATCTTTGGACAAATAAAAAATATAAGGAATATAACTAACTACAGCACAATGGTTTACTTACTCGCCCGGTCTTTTTTAGTTGATGTGGGGCCCACAATTTTTATTTTTTAAAAGATGAAAGTTAAAAATTAATGATGAGAAGAAAGAAAAACCCCTCCCTGAGATGATGAAGGAATGATGAGAGGAAAGAAAAACCCCTCCTTGATTTGTCTAGAAGATGAACAAGTTTTTTAATGATGATGGTTATTGAATTTTTCTTTTTAGAATAGAAAGGGGTTTAGTTGTGGGGCCCGCAAGGGTTATTTTTTTATTTTTTTTTAAAAGTTATTTTGCTAATATTTAAAGATAATGAAAGGAAGGGGATTATAAAGTGTGAGATGAAAAAGAAAACCAAACCAAACCAAACCAAACCTTAGAGTGTTTTTAGAGTGTTCTTAGAGTGTTCTGCCGATCAAACCACAAACAATGGAGAAGTACTTGACTAAGAACGATGTAGGGAGAAAGTTTTCGGTCCCGGCGGGGTGGCTAAGAATACTACCGGAGTTTAGGGAAGGCCACGAGGTGGTGGTTAGGGCTATAGATGGGAAAGGCTTCTACTGGGCGTTCTACTGTGCCATTAGGGAGAGAGGACGCTACAAGAAGCCTGTTTTTCAGTCTCGAGAATGGTTCAAATTTGTCAACCAGAAAGGGCTCAAAGTTGGAGACAAGATCGTTCTTTGTGAGGAAGAAGATCTTTTCAGGGGAACAAAGTACAGAATTAGAGCTCAAAAGTGCACTGGAGAAGGTCTCTGGGTTGATGTCTAGCTTCAAACTTGACAAATCATTACTAAAAAAGCCGAGTATATGATATGAAATCTGTATTTTGAGTGTGGTGGTTATGTGTGGTTCATATATATGATATATCTGTTTTTAGAGTGAGGGAACGTGTGTGCTTATCTTACAAAAGTGTGGTGGTTCATATATAATTATGAGCCATTTTATGGGAAAAGTGGTAAAAGCTATATCTGTTTTTTGAGTGAGGGTTTGTGTGTGTGCTTATCTTGGTTTCAAGTGTAGGGTTGTACTTCTAAATATAATATGTGATTGTGTTTTTATAAGTTTTTTTTTAATCTTTTATCCATTATGTTATTGCTTTATTCCATTGATATGCTATGGATTGTTTAGTTTTTAGGTTATTGAGTCATTAATATGTAATAGATTGAAACTGATTAGATGTTTGAAGGGTATTGTGTTTTAAGTCATTTTGAATGGTTGAAACTTATATTAATTTGGTCATTAGATATTTGGTTTTAGGGTTCTGAGACATAATCTTATTGCTTATTGTATGGATTTTTGAAATTTTGTTACCGGGTCATTATGTGAAAAATTCAAAAATAACCATCTGCCTCACATTTTCAATTGAGTTTTAAAAAGGAACTGCATGAAATAAGGGATTTAGTTTAATAACTTAAAAAAATCGAAGCATTAATTCAAAAAGGTTGGAAAAAAAAAAAAAAAGAAAGAGCAATTAATAACGTGAATATGTTTTTTTTTTTTTTTTTTTTTCATAAAAAAAATTGTAACACAACACAACTGGAAAGGGTGATTGTGGTGTAAAAAATAAAACATTGAATTTCAAAATTTGTTCAAATTTGCAGATGTGGAGGTCTATTGACACCCCTCAATTTACTCTTCTCACACTCATTTTTAATAACTTTTGTTATTACTATATTACCTATGTATAAAATTACTTTAAAGGTTTTTCAAGAAAAAAAAAATTTTTTGAGTTGGGATTTTTAAATTGGAATCAGAATTCCAAAACGAAGCAAACTATCTCTCTGTCTCTTCTAGGGCTTTCCTGGTTCGTTGTCTTAACTCTTTGATCTGTTAATGCACTTACCAGTTATCAATATAGTGTGGCAATGTCCACCAATTTTTTCTCAATATAAAGAGAATTCAAGTAGGTAATGGACTTCATTATTCTAATTATTTTTGAGCGAGCGTCTCCTCAATGGATGGCCTCCCCCGTGAGCCGGGTCTGCGTCATTGTAGAGTTAGATAAAGTCTTGAGAGAAAATATAGGTTATTGTCCTGTTTTGTATCACTATGTTTCTTTGCAGAAGATCATTCCTTGCTGACTGCTGTTAATTTGCTGGGCAAAAAATCTAATGGTTTCTTTTTACAAAGACAATAATAACTCACCATACCATAACCCAATCATGAATTTACCAAATTTCAACTTTTTGATCCGCATTAAATTATGTCCGTAATTTTCATGCCATTAAATTTTCAAGAGAGGAGTCTCTAGGAAGGCTTGGTTTAGTGATGTTGTGCTTTTCATACGAGTACCTTTTTCTACTCAAAATCAATAGAAGAAAAAGTAGAATCTGAAAGTTACAAAATCTATGATTCCATATATAGTGTAGCGGTAATTTCATATATGACTACACCGTAAAGTAAAGAGTTCGAATATTTCATTCCCAAATTACAAAAAAAAATACAAAATACAAAATCTAACCTCTCCAAATATTGCATTGGAGTATGTGTAAATTGCTTTTCTACACTTTTAAAAAGCACTATAGTTATATTATTTTTTGAGAAAGTGCTTTTAGAAGTTTAATTTTCTGTTTGTTAGTCTTCAACATAGCTAAACGAAACAGTGTTTTTGATATAATCAAATTCAAGGACAGGTAACACAAAGAAGAAGAATTTTCTGATAGAGTATGGAAAAATACAATATGAATCATGAAATTACTATAACTTATATGAGATTATAAAAAGTATAATTATAATTTAGCCACTAATTAAGATATAATGCTTAAAAATTGTATCTTTGTAGTGAGATATTTTTATATTTTACCATAAAATAAGAGCTTTTTATGATATGATACCTTATTGATAATATACGTTCATGATCATTAGATTTAATGAAGATTACATCAAATATATATATATATATATATAACAAGCAGTTTTTGATTAAGATCTGATGGTACAAAGCTTTATCGGTACAATATACTTTTCATGCCCTACTATAAACTTATCCCATAAAGTTGTTCTCCGTTTTGTTTTTTAGTTTTAAAACATCAATTCACATTAATGTAACGGGGCTTGTCATTTTATTAAAGCTGTCGTTGGCTCTTGTAGGCACATTAAGTCCTGGTCAAGCAAATTTGCTGTCCATGCATGTCATTACAAACAATTGTACAGCTCTAACAGATATAATTATTAATTAATTTATATGTAATTGCGTTATGCGATTTTTATATGTATTATGTTATATTTAAAACCTCTTAGTTTTAAATTTGTTTTAAATCAAAATTCAAATAAATGGTTTAAATGGGATAAATTCAAAATTCGAAGTGTAAAGTATGATTTTCTTAAAAATTAAAAAGCGAAAGGAGAATGAACTTAAAATTTATAGAATATTGATGAGAATAATTCAAAAAAGCTCCCGACAAAGATTCTACAGAGCAGCATGATCAGAATTTCTTTCTTTTTGATTTTATTTATCACAAGCAACGTCAGAGACCTTGAGATAAGAGTGAAGAAATAAAAGGAAACCAATCCTCCTATTTCGAAAAACACTACCAAAATTCGATATAATGTCTGAATCCTTTTTTTTTATTTTAATTTTTATAAAAAAGAAAACAAGGTTACTTTTTTTTTTTTTTTTTTTCTCTGAAAACAACAAAGTTACTTCATGGTTCATGAATTATATACACTCCTAGGGCATGTTTATTTGCATTACAAGAAAAGGAAAAATGAATTCCTTTTTTCGATTAATCATGTATTTATTTACAAAATAAGAAACGAGAATTTAGTTTGTCTATGCAATATAGAAAAATGAAAAGGGGAATGTCAATTCTTATAACTCTTTGATATTAATTAGTTATCAAAGAGAATAATTATTAAATTTATTTGTATACTTTAAATAAGTTTCTATGTGTTAATGAATTTTTGATTATGTAAAAGGATATTTTTGTAATTATATTAATAAAGTTAATATTATTATGTTTAGTAAACTCTATAAAGGGAATGGGACTATTTTCTTTTACTCTATTAGATAGACAAGTAATTAAACAGTAAAAATAGAATCAATATCATCCTTCCTATTACTCTATTTTACTTTCAAATCTCATTATATTCATTTACGATTTAGTAAACACTAGAACATTTATGTGAACCCCAATGCCTCTTGTATTGAATGGGGTTCGTGTCCTTATTCAACTTTTGTTATTTCAATTTTTACTCAATTTCATTAAAAAAATGTCAGTCATAACCTCCTTTTGAAAGAAAAGTCTTTAACCTTACCCTACTTAATACTAAACTACATACATAACCATGTCCGTACTTAAATTCAACTATATAACCCCAAATTTCAATGTAATGAAAACGCAAAAAAAAAAAAAAAAAAAAAAAAAAAAAAAAAAAAAAAAAAAACAAACAAAACAAACAAAAAAACAAAACAAAACAAAGCAGTGGTTTCACTGGAGCCATTAGATGAAAAAGAAATTAAAACTTGAGATTTTTAAAAGAAAAAGGTCGGATATTGTTCTTATATGATCAAATGAAAGAGTCCAAGCCCCAGCAGAAGCGCGCATTCTTTGGAGCCCTAGAATCTATAGTCACATGAACTTTGTTACTTCTTAATATTCAGAATGCCTAAGAATATATATGTAACAGAATGCCTAAGAATATATATGTAACAGAATGATGCAGCAATTAATACGTAAAGTCTGTTCCATTTGGGTTATAATATATAACAGGCTTCGAACTTGCTAATATATTTGTTTATATATTTATATTTATGTAACTTCAGAAGTATACAACAATTAGCTAGAACGGTAATTCATGTGTATTATTACTGGATGTTCACCTAAAGTATGTGTCAAAAATAGTGGTAGGATGCCCGGGATTTTTTACTGCAAAAGGATATAATTATTAGTTATATTACGAACTCAGATCTGTTTTTTTCTTTTTCTTCTCTGTCTCTCTCTCTCTCTTTTGGCAGTACTAGTTACATGGGCTTACTGAAAATAATTAGTGCATTATTCATGATCTTCGGGATTGCACTAAAATTTTTTGCCTACGATTAATGATTTATATGAATTCAATTAACAAGCCTTAAATTGGATAAGCATAGTTAAGTCAAGTGAAATCAAAACCCTCTAACCTTACACACCATTGAGTTCCCTTCAATCTATATGTTCGATTGCTTTTATTTGCTTAACCTTAGTTTAATTTAATTGCTTAATTTAGTTGCTTATTTCTTTTCCTTTTAATTTTGATAGCTTAGATAAAATTGAGAAATTTTAATTGCGGTACTTAGGTGGTTTCTTAATTTCAATCTCTATGGGATGATATTCGATATTTTGTCACCTTATTACTTGTGGCGATTCATTCACTTGCGAGCACACACGAAAATAGATATGTAACAAATTTTTTTTTAAAGAAAAACAAAATTAAGAAAATTTAAATCACTTCAAATTAAATAACTATCATATAACATGGACTTACTTCAAATAACAAACAATGATATATTAAATCATGAAATTAACATTACTTTATTGTGACTAGTATAATCTCCTTATATTGATGACTAAGTTACATGATCATACATTATTACATAAGGTTAAGTTCAAAAGTTAGTCCTTTTCATAATATTATTGTTGTTATAAGTCCGCACTATCATGAATACGTGCAAAACGGAAGAACAACCACAAAAAATGGAAGAACAACCATAAAATTGTTATGGAGCGACCATGACAATTTTATGGAACAATCATCTAGTTGTTTCTTCTAAATCATGCCTTCTCTCATTTTTTTTTAATGAAAGGAAAACAAAATTAACTAAATGAGAGTCTTTATTATTAAAAAAAAAAACCTGAACAATCACAAAAGTAGAAGAAAAGCTATAACATTGAATTACATCTAACACCATAATATGATGAGTTTTTTTTTCCATGAGATTATTACCTGACATGATTAATGGCATAAAATATGAAATACTTAACATGACACACATCAATTAAATCGGTACTAGCTCTTTTTGCTATATATATATATATATATATATATATATATAAATAAAAGATCTTAGTTGATTGGAGAAAAAAACCTGTACTTTTTCCTAAAGTGCCTATGAATCTGCACTTGTTCCTAAGTGCCTAGCAGTTCACGTCCTTTCCAAAATAACGAACGACACGACACACATCAATATATCTTAGTTGATTGGAGAAAAAATACCTAAAACCTAAGTGCCTAGCAGGTATATAAAGATCTAGATCTTAGTAGATTGGAGAAAGAAAAAAAAAAACCTAAGTGCATAGAAGGTACTTCACCAAAAAAAAAAAAAAATTGGAGCAGTTTGTGAATTACTTGACTGAGAACGATATAAGGAGAAAGTTTTCAGTCCCGGCGGAGTGGCTAAGAATACTACCGGAGTTTGGGGAAGGCCACGAGGTGGTGGTTAGGGCTTTAGATGGGAAAGACTTCTACTGGGAGTTCTACTGCGCCATTAGGAGGAGAGGACGCTACAGGAGGCCTGTTTTTCAGTCTCGAGAATGGCTCAAATTCGTCAACAAGAAAGGGCTCACAGTTGGAGACAAGAACGTTCTTTGCGAGGAAGAAGATCATTTCAGGGGAACAAAGTACAGAATTAGAGCTCAAAAGAGCAATGGAGAAGGTCTCTGGGTTGATGTCTAGCTTCAAACTGACAAATCGGCACTAAAATATTATATAGCCGAGTATATGATATAAAATCTGTATTCCCTTAATCTTCAGTTTGAATATGTACTGTTGCAATTCCTTACACTATGTTTGATGAGAGAGAAAGAAAATAAGAGGGGAAAATGATAGAGAGAGAAAATTTGAGGGAGAGAGAAGTTATTAGGAGATATGTGCAAGTTTGTTTTGTTTTTGTTTTTTGTTTTTTGTTTTTTGTTTTTTTGTTTTTTTCTGCAGTGTTTTCCAAAAAAGTAAATGAAATATAGATGTTCCTATTCCTGCTCTAGCCCGTTCTTCTTGTACATTTATTGATTAAGGTTTACCCGGAGGGGGCTGAACCCAGTCGCGGGAAGGGGGGCCAAAGACGGCCGGGGGGGAGGCCGGAGAGACCGGAGGATTAAGATAAAAACTACCTTTGATACAAACTGACGTCATAAGATTAATTAAACCTAAACAACCTTTGATAATCAGTTTTAATTTAGATGACAAGATTAATCTTGATTAAATATATTTGATTTTTACATGATAATAAACAATGCGGTTTTTAATAGTTTTGAAGGGAATAACTATTATGAGATAATAGTTAGTTTTCGGATTACCAAATCTAACAAAATACAAAATACATTGGGGTATGTGTATGTACACTTTAACAAAGCACTATAGCTACATTATTTTTTGAGAATTAGAAGTTTAATTTAAAGTGCTTTTTAATTCTCTGTTTATTGTTAGTCTCAACCATAGCTAAACGAAGCAGTGTTTTTGATATAATCAAAGTCAAAGACAAGTAACACAAAGAAGAAGAATTTTCTGACAGAGTATGAATCATCAAATTACTATAACTTGTATGAGATTATAATTTAACCATTAATTATAATTTAGCGAGATATTAAATGTGTAGTCCATGCATGTCATTACAAACAATTGTACAGTCATAAGATTAATTAAACCTAAACTACCTTTGATAATAAGTTTTAATTAAGATGACAAAGATTAATCTTGATTAAATATATTTGATTTTCATGATAGTAAACAATGCAGTTTTTGAAGGGAATAACTATTATGATATAATAGTTAGTTACATTGGGGTTGCGTAAATTGGCTTTTGTACACTTTTACAGAGCACTATAGTTATATTTTTTTTCGAGAAAGTGCTTTTAGAAGTTTCATTCTCTGTTTGTTAGTTTTTAACATAGCTAAACGAAACAGTGTTTTTGATATAATCAAATTCAAGGACAGGTAACACAAAGAAGAAGAATTTTCTGATAGAGTATCGAAAAATACAATATGAATCATCAAATTACTATAACTTATATGAGATTATAAAAAGTATAATTATAATTTAACCACTAATTAAGATATAATGCTTAAAAATTGTATCTTTGTATTGAGATATTTTTATATTTTACCATAAAATGAGAGTTTTTTATGATATGATATCTTATTGGTAATACACGTTAATAATCATTAGATTTAGTAATATATATATATAACAAGCAGTTTTTGATTAAGATCTGATAGTACAAAGCTTTATTGGTAATATATATTTTTTGCCCCACTATCAACTTATCCCATAAAATTGTTCTCCGTTTTATTTTTTATTTTTAAAACATCAATTCACATTAATGTAACGGGGCTTGTCATTTTATTGAAGCTGCTGTTGGCTCTTGTATAGGCACATTAATTCCTGGTCAAGCAAATGTGCTGTCCATGCATGTCATTACAAACAATTGGACAAAATCCTGTTCAAGCGTGGTGAAATTATTTTTTTTTTTTTTTGGGGAACATATTCCATTCTATTCAAGATTACTTTTATTGGATTTGGCTGGAAAATTTTCTTTATTGTTTCGCAAGCTTTGCAGTGCTGATATGGCTAGTTGTTGAGTTATGCAATCCATTTTACCATAAAAGCAAAAAGAATACTAAAAAGAGAAGAAAGAAAGGGGGGGGGAAAAAAAAAAAAAAAAAAAAAAAAAACCCCACTGTTTTGGGTCAAAAAAAGACGGCTAACTTTGTGTTCTTTTTGGGGGTGAGGTAAAGTTATGCGTGTCTGTGTTCTTAGCTTAATTAGCTACAAAATAGGTTTTGCATAGGATTATGGAGATTTTTTTTTTTTTTTTGGTCGTAATTTTAAAAAGAATAGATGAAATATCGATATGGGTTTAGTGGCTGTTTACGATATCACTGTCTGCAGATCCTATTAATTTGAACACCACTTCAAAAAAATTTTAACATAATTTTCTCTCATAAAAATTTAAATTTACTTTTTAAATTTATGATCCTCATGGATCATTAGTCTTATATTCAACGCCTCATGTGAAATGGAAATTGTAACTTTCTTATAGGTTGATCATGTAACACACTAATTTAACTTTATTTGTAACTAAAGGAATATGTCACTTTACGTGTTAGTGTTAAATATAAAGATATAAATTTTTTTATAAACAATAAATACAACATTATTTGAGTGTTACATGTCATTATCCTAATATTATATATAAGATTACTCCAATATAATCCATTTTTCCCGACGTCCCATGTTCTTCTTTATGTGTTGAGGTGCATTTATTGATTTAGCCGATGATGTTCATTATAATTTGTTTCTAACTTACCAAACATTTTATACATATATAATCGTTGAAATCACGTCATATGAAACATATATATATATATATATATAATATTAAAATTGTTATATATTTATTTTACAAACATAAATGTCAAAGTTTTAAATTATATAATATTTTTTTTATACTGGTTTAATAAAATATTTTTTGACACATATGTTAGGCTATCACAGCAAAATTAAAAGTAAATACATGTTTAAAAATATATTTTTATCTGGATAAATTTCATTAAGAAAGTAAATCTATATAAAAAAGATTTTTAAAGAAATAAAAAAAACAAGAGAATAAAAAAAGATAAATTTAGAAAAAGTTATTAAAGAAAAAAAAGACAAATCAAGAAAAAGTATTAAAAAGAGAGAGAGAGATAGAGCGAGAGACATCATCATAAAAAAAAAAAATTCACTAAATTTTTTAATAATATTTATAGTGAACTTCACTCTTTTAATATATATTACAACAATGATATTCGATATATATATTTTGCTGAAATGATAACATATATTTAATTAAAACGTCATTTGTATCATAATAGTAGTTAAGTAATTTTTTATTATTCTATTAAAAACTACATACTTTTTTGTTGTTTGTTGATACATAGGACATTTGGGTTACAAAAATATTTTTTTCAAACCTCATTTTTTTGAAATCCCATTAGATTCATGCATGACTCGATGTATTAAAAACGACTTGCACATCTATTAAATAACAATTAAAGATTGATGATAGGTACAATTTGTCACTAGGTACAATCTTTTTAACTTAGCCTCCATTTGGTAGGAAGAAAAGAAAATATGAAGAAAAGGAAAATTATGATGGAAAGAAAATTGTAAGGTTTAGTTGTTTAGTATGAGAAAGTGAAAAAATATATATATATATATATATATATGTATATCATTTTTCTTTTTCTTGTTTGGTATTATAAGTAAAACCAAAAGAATGGAAAAATTGCTATTATTACAATTACTAGTATACCCTTACATCACAACCACAACAAAAACACATTCAAAATACAACATAAAATTTTACTTCAACCACTTGTCAAAGTTTCAAACGCAACAAAAATAGGAGCTGCTTAGCGTACATTCACTGCTACACATATTACATTAATGGTCTTATTTTTTGGGCTAGAATTTTGATAGTAACAAGGGTAATTGTGTAATTTTACTTAACTATGTTGTTCTCAAAGTTCTCCCTCATAAAATCCTTTCACATTTGGGAAGATATATTTTGTGGACCCCACCTTCAAATTATTTCTTTCATTTTTCCATTCCATCTAAATTTCCTTCTTACCAAACACTCCTAATTATCCTTTTCCATCTTAAATTCTCTCTTACATTTTATTTTCATCCTCTTTTCCACCATACCAAATATAATATAAAAATAAAAAATTTAAACTTTATATTTTTTAATAAGGTCAGATATGTAATATTACTATCAATTGACCGGACATCCGATACAGGGGAAGGAGAGAAGGAGAGATGATACAACATGAAAAGTTGTATAATAATTCACTTTCTCTCCAATCAGGATCTTTTATATTCACATCCAACGACTCCAAAGGAGCTGCTATTTTTGTTCATAAAGGAGGTGTCGAATAAGAGATTAATTATATATATATATATATACACACACACACACACATATATTTATAGAAGTTAGATTATTTAAGATTGAGAGAGAGAGAGAGAAAGGACTTTGTCACCTTCTATTAAGCGTGTGGTCTTGGTTCTCTTACTATCAATTTATGTGGGCCCCACCTTAATTTTGTTGTTTTCTTTCTAAAGATTGAGCGGTGCTACGTAAGCGGCGTTATGCGGAGCTATGATTATTCTGGAGCCAGTTAGCATCCACATGTTGATGGTTTAAGACAAATACTGCCGGGTAGATAACCCTTTTTTTTTTTTAAATAATTATTCTGGAGCAATATTTATAATTTTGTTGTTTTCTTTGTAAAGATTGGTTCTTTTTTTTTTTTTTTTTTTTCCCCAGCATATATATCATATGATTTCCAGATTTTTAGGACCACTTAAAAGACAACTTCAAAAATATTTCTCAATTACAAGCCAGACAATGTCAAACCAAAATGAGTCAGTGCAACAAATACCTTTAGAACAAACAGAAAAAGAAAAAAAGCAACAACCACCTATCTTTCATTAATTTCTTTCAAAAGACACCCTTAATTTATCTTTTTTCACTTTTTCTTTCAAAACTCACTCATGATTTAATACTCCACAATCTCCTTTTATGCACCAATGAGTTGTGTACTTTTGTGAATAAAATCTGAATCCAATCTTTTGAGAACAAAAATAAGTCTTTCCGTCTCGTTAATAGATCCCAAGGTTTCCTAATAAAAAAAAATATTAGAAAAGATATTAGAAAAGAGATGATATCATGCATGTATAAGCTTTTTTTTTTTTCTTAATAAAAAAAAATATTAAAAACAACGTAACATATGGTACAATATTTAGGTAGTTGAAGATTTCTAGTAAACTAGTGAATAGCAGTTAATGTTTTTTATTTGTGTTTTTTTCCCCTTTTGTTTCTCACAACCATTGAACCTCTATGCCTTGTTCTTTTGTATATTGTTATAATATGAATATCGGTTTTCGTTAATGGGTTCATGTTAAAAACAAAATAAAAGTAAATTAATAAAAACCTAATCCAAAATCAAAGTAAAATAATTATTAAAATAAAATCCAACAGCACAATTGTTAAAGTCAAATTTCGTATCTCATTTCTCACTGTACACATGTAAATTCGAATCGCCCGACTACTAAAAAAAATGAGTCAGAATGACTCCCTGACAGGTAAAATCGACTCATCAAATCGCTAGTCTCATGGAGACCTTGCAACCTTCTTCGGTGAGGATTTTATCAGTATGCAATGCCCCAACTTTTAACTAATATTATTATTATAAATAACACGTTAATAATCAATAAGGGTAGCATGATTATATTATGCTTAATTAATTCTAATGTTAGTTGAGTTATATTTTACAGGTTAACTCGATAAAGACTCGATGTGCAAGAACGAGTTCATACCATTAATGAAAAGTTGTAATATTATATTTTAATTTGATGATTTGCTAAATGATGATATGATCATGATGTGATGTATTTGATGTTATAACGTATGGAATTAAGTATATAAGGAATATTATAAGTTTCCTTAATTTTTCCTTTTTCAACAAAAGACCTATTTTACGTCACGTTAATTTCCAACTCAATTACGAACCTCTCAACATCCGAAATTATTTCTCTAATTCAGAAACTTATAGAGCATTCCGTAAGCTTTCCAACTTGGGCAAATCCATTATCGGAGTAAAAAATTATGTCCAATATACAATCCGGATAACTACTAGTCACCAACCAGTTTACTATGTGTGAGTATAGGTGCAAAAATTTTAGAAATTGACGTAACTTTTTCTTTTTCCTCCCACACATTTTCACACCCCAATAACACCATCCACCACCTATTAAGAGACAATTAAATAAAAATTATATCCCAATTAACCTAAAATAAAACTCTTAATTTTAAAAGTATTACAAGTCAACATCCTTATTTTCAACTCTTGCTCTCTCCCTCTATCTAACGCTATTCTCCCTCTCTCTCTTTCCCTTCAATTCTCTCATGTTCAAGAATACCACAAGAAAACTCCATTGAGTAGCCACCAAATCTAATCTCTTAATTCCTTGATATTTCTCAATTCTTGGAGCTGAAATAAAAGATTTGTCGAGGAATGATTTTTTCCTTCTTTCATATGTGTTTTGGGATTTCATTATGGAGGAATTGAGTAATTTCTTTATGGTTTTTTGTGTTGGTTGAAGGATGATGAGAGGGGAGGGCATGAACATGTATTTGAGTGAGGTTGTATGATTGATTGATGATGCTTAATTATTTAAAAATATGTTAGGTTTTTATTGGTAGAATGGTTTCGTTGATTAGAGAATTATTGGGTTAAGTTTTTCATCTCTTATGCATGATTTTGTTGGAGTCGTGATTTAATGATTTTTTGTGTTAGAAACATGCCTTAGGGCTATATTTTGTGTGTAACTGAGTCATGTACGTTTTGATGATGATTTTACATTTTTGATTAATTTTGTTTTTTGGTAAAATTTTTGGATTTGGACAAACGGACTCCGTTTTTAACACAACTGGTATCATTGGAAGGCTTTGGATGTCTACTTTTATTTGAATTTGGCTTCATATTCTTTGAAGATTTATGTGAATTTTTAGGATTTTGCAAAGAGGCAGAGGTCCGGCTACAAGTTTTTATAAAGTTTTGCAATAAGAATTCAAAACTTTTTTTGAGAGTCCAAACATATTCTATTCTTAACAAATTAGGTATTGTTAGAAAGATGCAGATGTCTATTTTCTTTTGACAATAGTTTTAGGCCATTTGGAATCTTGTACGAATTCTTATGATTTTTCAAAGAGATAGAGGTCTAACTGTCAATTTTTATAAAGTTTTGTAATTTTGTGTAATTATTAGATTTTTGAATTTTGACATTATTGGATGATGAAATAGGCTTTTTAGGCACTATTTTAGGCTCCGTTTGGAGACACATTTGGAGACGGTATTTTAGATATTAGAGATGGTTTGAGTTTTGAAAATGTGCGTTTGGTGAAAATAAACTGTTTGAAGTGAAAAAATATAAAAACTTAAAATATGTTTAAAAAAAATAGTAATATAAATCTTGTTTCATTCTTCTCAAAATCCTATACAATTTGAAAAAAAAAATCATCTCATTTCGACTTAAAATGATAAAGTTATGGACTTTTAAAATTTGAGTTTTTTTTTTAAATGTTTGAAAAGTGAATAGTAAAATTAGAGGAAAATGACAAAAATAACTTTTAGAAACACAGTTTCGAAAGGCGTCCCCAAACGGAGCCTTAATGTGTGGATATGTTTGATGAATTATTATAGCCTTTTGATAATTTTATTACATCTATTATTTATGGCATGAATGATTCTAAAGGTGAGCATCCGAGATCTTTATCAGGTGTCACCGTCGGGAAAATTTAGAGAGATTAAGTAAGGTGTTTATTTAAGTACACTCTCACTTGCAACATGAATTAAAGAATTGAGAAGTTTTTATTTTTGATGTTGATGAAAATGTTATGATGTTTTTAATATTTCTATTATGATGATGTTTTGATTAAAAATATTTATATGTAAAAATATGTATTTTTATGTTTTAAAATGGTGTTGTACACCATTGATGATGATGGTGACCAGTGAGCGGGCTATTCATCATAGTTAGTTTGAGATTTGCTGCCCCACTTTTTTCGTGACTAGTGCGCTATGATGGAACAATGCTGAGCCTAATATATGATGGTTTAAAGTTAAATTTTTTTTAAAGATGTTTATATTTATGATGACTTTTATGATGATGATGAAAAAAAAATGTTTATTTGCATTTGGATTTAAGTGTCTTTCTAAGCCCTTGCTGATATTTGTTAATTCATGTTGCAGATAAAGATCAATGGTAAGATGTAGCAATGGAGAAGTTTGGAGTAGAAACGGGATGATGTGTAATGGAAAAACAGGGGAAATGATCATGGATGAACATGTTTGTCTTAAATAAAATTTTGAGACTTTGATTTATAATTATTTTGATGAAAAGATGATTATGGATTTTCTTAAATTTATTTCGTGATATAGATTTTAAAACTTATAATAATTATGGAAGTTATTTTGATAAGAAAAAAAATTTCCTAGATTTTTCTAAAGTTTTCTAAATAAATTTTCCGACAAGTCAAGAATATTATGTCAAATTAATTTAATTTTTGCATGTTTAATAAAAGATGAATGTGGGGAAAATTTTGAGAATTCATTTGGTGATTGAGAAGAAGAAAAATGGGGAAGTGTATGTGGGGGTTTTTTTTCCCCTATTTATGTGTGGCGTAAAAGAATGTTTATTTTGTAAATATAGAGTAAATTTTATAAAAGTTTGACTAGGACTCATGTAAAAAAGGTTAAAAAAATTAAAATATAATTGATTAAGGAAAAGCAAATGTTGTTAACCCCCCTCCCCCCTCTTTTAAGGGGAAATTATCATTCAAATTAAAATTGAATACAAACATCAATATCAAAGATGAAACAACTTTGTAATATAAGAGACATAACCCTCAACTAACATCGATTCTATTAGTAAAATCTGCTGAAGCTCAGTGAGGAGGACATAGACCAAAACCCGATGACGGGAAAATTTTTTGAATTGTTAGGCAATCCTATAATCGAGAATGTATAAAGGTCTTTTTAAAAAACATCTACAATCGATAGAATATTCCAATCGATCGAGAGACAGCCATTCGTAGTACATAGATTGCAACAAACTCTGTATAGCCTTAATACTAACGGAACCCGTGATATATACTGCTAGAAAACAACTGAAGTGGAACACACACAAAAACAAATTGGAAGTGGGAGAACTACCTCCTTCATTATAAAACTAAAACTTAAACACAAAAACAAAACATGAATATAAAATAACATTACCCACAAAATTCTTGCCCCACGTGGAACAACCACTTCGCCACACGCCATAACTCAAAGGAAATCAATCGATTCGATTGAACGTAAGAAATCGCCGCATCAACTATCAGATCACCAAGGCCTCGCCGGGTCCCAAATCGCCGGAAGCTTTCCAGTTAGATCTGGTCGAGAAATTTCCAATTAGGACCCTCCGACTCCATCTCGATCAATATTATCAAACTACCGATCACTTTTGCCAGCCATGGCAGTAGTGACGGCGGTAAAAGTTCTTACACAAAAGAAAACCATAGTTTATGAAAAATTAGAAAGAACAAGGGGAAGAGAGAAAAAGGGAAACCATATTGTTTACCCATTTCCAAGAACAGTAAAAGGTTTTTCTTGTTATTCTTTCTCACAATCTTATTTTATTCTTTCTATAAAGGGTTTTGCCTCTAAAATATTGAAGTAAATTATGGGTTCTCGAGTGTCTTTATGAATTCAAAATATATATATATATATATTATATATATATTTTTTTTCCCTAGCCGATGGACACCTTTTTTCCAAGGTAAAACTTGTCAAATATCAAGAAGTATGAATGATGATAAAATCTCAATGAGGATCCATAAATATATTACCGTAAATCTAAGGCCTGTTTGGAGTCATATATGGAAAAGTATTTTCCAAACATGTTTTTGTCCTTTTTCTCTAATTTTTTTATTCACTTTTCTAAATATTTTCAAAAAACTCAAGTTTTAAAATTTCATAACTTTATCATTTTAAGTTAAAATGAGATTTTTTCCCCAAATTGTATAGAATTTTGAGAGAAACAAAATAAAATTTATATTTCTAATTTTTTTTCCGAACATATTTCAAATTTTTACATTTTTTCACTTCAAATAAGTCATTTTCACCAAACATAAATTTCTAAAACCTAAACAATATCCAACATCCAAAACACTATCTTCAAACGTAACCCTAAACGAGTAAAAATCACAATTAATTCTAACAATTACACCCATCTCCTCACCATTGACCTATCTTAAGACCACTCAATAAACAACCAATGGTGGGGATCCATTGGTACGACACGAGGTCGAAATGCAAACAAAATGTTGTTGTTATATAATTAGTAATTCTGATATTACTACAGTAAATACATTTCAAATTGAAGTAGTTAATACAAATTTTTTTTTTTTTTTTTTTACTGTGACATATAGTCGAAATATAGTTTCGTTTGGAATTTTTTGTTTTGTTTATTACATGGATTTGCAGGTTAATTTGCTAAATAAAATTGCCTTTTTGATAAATTGCTTTTTTAAGACTTGCTTTCATTGATTTAAAACGTGGCTTACTAAATATCACTGTACACAACAAAAGTGAGCTTTCTTCTTCTTCTTCTTCTTTTAGTAAATAAAAATAAATGTAAGTGAGCTTTCTCCCTAGCTGGATAAAATAAAAATTGGCTTACCTTTGGTATAATAATAATACTAATAATAATAATAATAATATTAATGAAAAAGAAAAAGTGGCTTACCAGTTACCAGAATTAAAAAAAAATGTAGCTTACTATTTTGTCTTTCTCTCTTGCTTTATTGTTCTGTAATTTTTCCACCTCAAAAAACATCTTTCCCGAATACATTTGAAAATTCTATATCATTTTCTATATCACAATTTATTTTCGACTAATATTTTAACCAAACATACATTTTAATTCCAATTTATAATATTCCAACTTCAATCAAGGTTACAAACAGGCTTTACACAATCGTTTTTTAAACAAAAAGCCGAAATGATCGTAAACACGAGGGAGAGTAGCTCAACCAAGTATGGGGGCAAGTTTTTTATTTTTTTAGTCAAACGACATTTTTTAGTCACAATGACAGCTAAGTTAGAGATAAACGACATGCCGTTTCAAAGTAGACGACAGGAAATCGGATCCTACTTTTACACAAACTTTTGTCTAATTGTAATAAACTCTCTTTCTCTCTCTAACAGGGCTATCTCTCTCTCTGACTCTTTCTCCCTCGCTCTTTGAGATTCAAACCTTCCGTGTAATTTGGGTAACTCCAGCTCTCTCCGTTCTGAGATTCTCCGTTCTCATTTCTTCTCAAGTTCACTTCTTTTCGCCTTCAAACCTTCGCAAAGTCTCTTCATTTTCACCATTTCTGTCCTTTCTCCCCCATCTGTACCTCCTCTTCCCTCTCCTTTCGGCTTCAAGCGCTTAACTCCCATGGCGGATTTTCCTTCTCCCAAAGCCTCAAGTACGCTGGGAAACTTCCTTTCTTTCATTTTGCGGGAATTCAATTTCATTAATTTCAGGCCTAAACGAACAAATCATTCCGAGAAACCAACTTTTTTTTTCGTTGAATTTAAGGATTTTTTTTTTTTTTTTTTTTGGAGGGAGGAACTCTGTTCGGATGAGACTGAGGGATGTGTGCAAAAAATGGCCATTTTTAGAGCATGTTTTTAATAAATCTCCCTAATTTTGTTGAATTAAAAAAAAAAAAAAATAGGTCCCCTTTTTCAAACATTCAAAAATTAATTATTTACATGATAGAAAATTGATAAATTAGGCGTAACTGGTAAAATCAATAATTAAATAAGTAATGATGTATCAAATATCAATCAAGCATTTATCAAAGTTGATTTAAATGTAGGGCATTTACTTAAAAAGTAGGCTTTAAAAAGTGTCATCCACCTCAAATTTCTCTGAGAGTTGAGGCTAATTGAACTTGCTGGTGGTTTCATAGTTAGGATAAAAATTCGACCCCGATTAAAGTATTACTGATTGAGTGGATTTTATTGTAAGACCACTAATCGATAAGTTATTTTGCGTTATTATTGCTCGTTTTCTTTCCAATGACTGGTTCGGATGTTTCTAGGGTAATTCATAATAAATAATTAGATAAATTTATCTGATCTTAGTGCTAGACATTTTGAGATTTGATGATGTTCGGTAATGATTTATTTTTTTTTTTGGTATCTTTTCAAATTTGATGGCTTATTAAGTTGATGAGGTTTTGTGATTTTTGACTTTACATTGTCTGTTCTTCTCCTCGTCTCACAACGAACAGGGCCGTCGCATGTAATTTGGGTGGTAAATGACGCTGTTGTGTCTTAAAGGTGGAATGCCTTTGTTTGATTAATCGGCTTCTAATGTTACGGCTATAAAGTTCACGTGTTAGTAGCTGTCCTCTTAAATTTTGTTACTGGTTTTTGTCACTTAGAATCACGGTTGTCTTCTTCATGAGTTTGTCTAATATTAAATTTTCTCAGCTTCGTTTAGTGCTGAAAGTGGCTCTGGTAGTGGAAGGGAAATACTGGTGCAGCATCTACTTGTAAAAGAAGATGACGTTAAGCTTCTTTTGGAACTTCAACAGAGAATTTCTGGAGGTTAGTTTCCATAGATTTTGAAATCTAAGCAGATCAGTCATCAAATGCAGTCCGATAAAATAGAACGGATATAAAGATTCTTGGACCTGACTTAAATTTTGTTTTGATTGTAAGGTTAGAATAATGTTGTTGTGCATAGTTTGTTACATTCAGGCGAGGATCTTAGTGATCTTGCTGTCGAATACTCAATTTGTCCATCCAAAGATGAAGGCGGGATGCTTGGGTGGGAGAGGAAAGGGCAAATGGTATGCTGATAAGTATCATGTTTGTTAAAGTGGGGGTCAATAGATGCCCATTTTTTTGCTTTTCCCACCCCTCTATTTAAACCACCCATTATAAAGATTTTAAATTCTAATTATTACTTGTTACACCCCTTTTTTATTCCAAAAAAACACTTAGAATCAAATTTTAATATTCATCCTTTTTTCACCCACCAAAACAAACCCACTAAACCAATGTTAGTTTTTTTTTCTCCTATATTTTCTCACACACCAATCAAATCCCACGTTGATTCTTTCTTTCTTTCCTTTTTTTTTTTTTTTTCATCAAATATCCCACGTATTGTCCATCATCCTTGTTTTTTGTTTTTAGTATTCCTTTGGCAAAATTACGGCAAGGTCATAAACTTAAAAAAGAAAAAAGAAAAAAAAAAACTACAGCAACATAAATAACGACAAAGATATATTGGAACAAAACTACATACATAAAGCAACAATAGCAATTATATATATTAAAAAAATACAAAACAAAAAAAAAAAAAAACAACAACAACAACAACAATGGCTATATGATCAACAACATGAATATATTATCCTAAAAATTGAAAGAAAAAATTAAACCCTCTAAAAGAGAGAACATATAAACACCTGACCTTAACTAATGAGGATGAGAGAGAGAATATATTATGGCTTCTAATGGAAAACCAAACTTTTCATTTTCAAATTCATTTGTATTTCTTTTTGTTAAAAATACTATCACAACAGCAAAGTAATCACTACTACAAAAAGTACATTACACGACGGAGATTACACGACGGTTCCTTGAAACCGTCGTGTAAAGTCCGACTTTACACGACGGTTCTTTGGAACCGTTGTGTAAAGTGCTCCGCGAGGGACTTTACACTACGGTTCCTTGAAACCGTCGTGTAAAGTCGGACTTTACACTACGGTTCCAAAGAACCGTCGTGTAAAGTGCCTCGCGGAGAAACTTTACACTACGGTTCCAATGAACCGTCGTGTAAAGTCGAACTTTACACTACGGTTCCAAGGAACCGTCGTGTAAAGTACCTCGCGGAGTAACTTTACACTACGGTTCCAATGAACCGTCGTGTAAAGTCCGACTTTACACTACGGTTCTAAGGAACCGTCGTGTAAAGTGCCTCGCGGAGCCACTTTACACTACGGTTCCAATGAACCGTCGTGTAAAGTCCGACTTTACACTACGGTTCCAAAGAACCGTCGTGTAAAGTGCCTCGCGGCGAAACTTTACACTACGGTTCAAATGAACCGTCGTGTAAAGTTCTTCGAGGAGCCACTTTACACTACGGTTCCTTGGAACCGTCGTGTAAAGTCCGATTTTACACGACGGGTTTTAAGAACCCGTGGTGTATTCCTAACTTTTTTACCCTTCAATTCCTCTCATTTTATCTCATTACAGATCTATCGCGCAGCCGCGAAAAACATCACAGACACTTGCGAACACACGTCTCCTCCACTGCGAAACCAACACTCTCGTATATTAAATATTTGTAAGTATTGTGATTATTACTTACTCTTCTTTTTATTTATTTGATTTTTATGGACGATTTATTGTAGATGTCAAAAATAGTATATATTCTCTTTTTTTTCTTTTTCGGTTTGATTAGTTGTTGACTATACATTGTGTTTTTAAATGCAAAAACTTGATTATTGAATAATTTGTATGATAAATTTAATATCGATTTAGGTCGGGTTCTTGGAAATGGATCGAAAATGGATGTGGGCTAATAGATTGACAAAAAATATCGAGATGGGATTGAAGAATTTTTGTCATTTGCGGAAACTCACATGAAGAATGATAAGATTCGATGTCCTTGTGTGGATTGTGGAAATCATAGATCTCATCCAGTTGATGAAGTTAGAAGACACTTGCTTGCGCGTGGGATTATTTGTTCGTACCAAACGTGGTATTTACACGGTGAAATGTTTTTTAATCCATCATCGAGCAACAAAGCGAAATATGATGTTGTTGAGGAAGTTGTAGGAGATAATTTGTTTGATATGGTTAATGATTTGGAAGAACAGTTTGTGCATCGTCCGGAGTTATTTGAAGCAATGATGAATGATGTCGAGATGTCCTTGTATGACGGGTGTAGTAAATATACGAAATTGTCCGCATTGGTCAAATTATGGAACATGAAGGCATCGGGAGGGTGGACAAATTCTAGTTTCACGGCTCTTTTAAAATTTCTAAGAGAGGTTCTACCAGTTGATAATAAAATACCTGCTAGTATGTACGAAGCTAAGAAGACGTTGAGCACTTTGGGAATGAAATATGAAAAAATTCATGCATGTCCAAATGATTGCGCCCTTTACCGAAATGCGTACGAGAATTTGGATGAATGTCCGGTTTGTAAGGAGTCAAGATGGAAGAAGGGCAAGAAGCCAACGAATGGCAGCAAAGGTGTGCCGGCAAAGGTGTTATGGTACATTCCTCCGGCACCGCGTCTACGAGGTTTATTCCGTAATGCCGAGCATGCCAAGAATTTGACTTGGCACCATGATAAACGTGTTGAAGATGGTATGCTTAGACATCCAGCCGATGCACCACAATGGAAGACCTTTGATACCGATCATCCTGAATTTTGTGCGGAACCACGGAATCTACGTCTTGGTTTGTCAGCGGACGGAATTAACCCGCATGGTAATATGAGTAGTAGGCATAGTACTTGGCCCGTCATACTTGTCAACTACAATCTCCCTCCGAAGTTGAGCATGAAGCGAAAGTTCTTGATGTTGACCTTATTGATATCTGGTCCTCAACAACCAGGGAATGACATTGATGTGTACTTAGCATCACTAATCGATGATCTAAAGAGCTTATGGGAAAAGGGGATCGAAGTTAGAGATGCTTACCGTCAAGAGACATTCACACTCCGTGCAATGTTGATGTGGACAATCAATGACTTTCCTGCTTATGGAAATCTATCTGGTTATTCAGTCAAGAGTTCTATCGGTTGTCCCGTTTGTATGAAAGAAATATCCTCCATCCGATTGAAGAAAGGTAAGAAAATCGTTTACCTTGGTCATAGGAGATTTTTACCACAAAATCATCGATACCGCAAACAGAAAAAGGCTTTCGATGGCAAAACGGAAGAAAGAAACCCTCCCCGGATTTTGACCGGCGAAGACGTTTATGAGATGGTTAAGGATTTGAAAGTGGTGCTTGGGAAAAGAAAACGGCGTAACAATGATCCCGTGGTTGACGGCCCTTGGAAAAAACGGTCAATCTTCTACGAACTTCCATATTGGAGGGCACTTTTTGTTCGTCATTGCTTGGATGTGATGCATATTGAGAAAAATGTGTGTGAATCAATAGTGGGCACATTGCTAGACATTCCTAATAAGAGCAAAGATGGTGAGAAGGCACGGTTGGATCTTAAGGAATTGAAGATTAGACTTAACTTGATCCCTACGAAGAAAGGGAATGCAACTTACTTACCTCCGGCGAAGTACACACTATCAAGACAAGAAAAAAGAAAGCTTTGTGAGTGGCTGGCTTCTGTAAAAGTGCCCAACGAGTATTCTTCCAACTTGAAAAGGTTGGTGTCTATGAAGGATCTGAGGCTGATTGGCATGAAATCACATGATTGTCATATCTTGATGCAACAGTTATTACCGCTGGCGTTGCGAGGAGTTTTAACGAAGGATGTGAGATTCGCAATTACCAAGTTATGCTCATTTTTCAACTCGATATGCTCTAAGGTAATAGATCCATTGACACTAGATTCGCTACAATTAGAGTTGGTTAAGACTTTGTGCTTGCTTGAAAAGTACTTTCCACCCTCATTTTTTGACATAATGATTCATCTAACGGTGCACTTAGTCCGGGAATTGAAGCTATGTGGACCGGTGTACTTGAGATGGATGTATCCTTTTGAAAGGTACATGAAGGTTTTGAAGGGTTATGTCAAGAACCGAAATCGGGCAGAAGGATGTATAGTAGAAAGCTACATTGCGGAGGAATCGGTCGAATTTTGCTCCGAGTATTTGTCCACCGCGGAGGCGATTGGGTTGCCGAAGACTACAAACATTGACTGGAAAAGACTATCCGTCGGCGTTCCATCGCAGGTAAATCGATGTGAATGGGAGAAAGCTTGTCTCTATACTTTACATAATAGGGTTGAAGTTGAGCCCTTTATCGAGATTCACCTACAGGAAATAAGAGATAAATATCCTAGAAGAGGACGAAATGAAAAGTTGATACACGATGACCACAATCGGACGTTTCGTCTGTGGCTACGAAGTCATGTCTTTCAGAAGGACAGCTGTTCGCAAGAGTTAATGAACCTCGCTAGAGGTCCGTCGACGATTGTTACACGGTATACATCGTACTTCGTCAATGGTTATACATTCTCCACTCGCGAAAGAGATGAGAAGCATCCCGTTCAAAATAGTGGTGTTAGTATCCGTGCTAAGTCAATGCATATTTCATCTGCAAAGGACAAGAATCCAGTTTATGGAACTATGAACTACTTCGGTTTCATTGAAGATATTTGGGAACTCGATTACTGTGGTTTACATGTAGCACTCTTTAAGTGCAAATGGGCAGACAATAATTATGTAAGGATTGACAGTGATGGCATCACAGTTGTGGACTTTAGACGATTGGGATACAAAAATGATCCATTCATTATGGCATCACAAGCAATCCAAGTATTTTATACAACGGATCCCAGCAATGCAGAGTTGTCCTTAGTTGTGCCCATGAAGCCAAAATTGTACCGTGATGGGCAAGAAGATGAGGAAGATTGCTCCGACATTCCATCTTTCACACAGGGAATGCCACCGGTTGAGGAGATTGACGAATTCGATGATGATGTTTCACACTTGATTCGACCAGATATTGAATGGACACGTGTTGAGGCAGCAAAGAGAAAAAAGAAAAAAACTTGAACATTATGCCATTTACTGTGTATAAGTACATTAATTAATTTCTATTATAATTCATCATGATCTATACTATATTTAATTTGTTATGTTGATTGCTATATATATATATTGAATATTAAATTTGAATCAGGACACGTGTTTGCGTAATTTTTTGTATACAACACAGTGGTATGTGGCCGTCGGAATGTGGTGACAAATTTTTAAAAT
This sequence comes from Ficus carica, assembly GCA_009761775.1. Lineage (NCBI taxonomy): Eukaryota > Viridiplantae > Streptophyta > Magnoliopsida > Rosales > Moraceae > Ficus > Ficus carica. The sequence goes on along the minus strand of CM019741.1, from coordinate 7,475,504 downwards.
TTTTGAAAGATTACACGACGGAGCATATTAAAACCGTCGTGTAAACAGGGGGATTACACGACGGATCCTCGGACCCGTCGTGTAACCCACCGTCCCTCGGTTGCTTACACGACGGGCCCTTGGGCCCGTCGTTTAAACCACCGTCCCTCGGTGGCTTACACGACGGGCCCAAGGGCCCGTCGTGTAAACTACTCCCGAGGGGTACACGACATGTCCAAGGGCCCGTCGTGTAAGTTACTAGCTTACACGACGGGCCCTCAAGGGCCCGTCGTGTAAGCTTGAAAAATTTTGAAAATTTTTAACTTTGGGTTTTTGAAATCCGCGCGTAAACTCAATACTTAAATACAACTTCCTTACATTTTCTCTCCACATACCTTCTCATTTCTCTTCACATTCTCTAAATTTCTCAAGTGCCCACTTCCTCCTCCAAGCCGCCACCAACTCCGTCATTGCCGCCGCCGCCGCCAACTCCGCCGTTGCCGCCGCCGATTCTTTGGTGTTGGAGTGTCTATTCATCTTCCAAGAAAATTAAGGTAACTACATATACAACTTAAAATAAATTTGGGATTTTGTCTTGTTGTTTGTCACTAAATTTCAATTTTTAGCATGGGTTGTAGATTAATGGTTTGTGAATGGTTTTTACACTTTACATACACATGAATTTTTCCCGCCCACAATATGCTCGATGAAATGTCAACTTGAGTTTTTGGAGGAATAATATAGAAGCAATCACATATATTTATGTATAAAAGCATAAACATGAATTTCTAGAGTGTTATTTTTGTCCTAGGGCAGCGTTATTTCGAGTTTTTTTTTTTTTGTCATTTTTTGGTCCCAATTTGTGTGGGGCGCCAGGCGCCCTTGTGTGGCGCGAGGCGTCCCCCGTCTGGGGCGCGAGGCGCCCCCCGTCTGGCGCCAGGAGCCCGTCTGGCCCGCATTTAAAAAAAAACAATTAAAACTTTTGTTATATTTTCCACTATATTTTATTTGTGCCAACATAATAACAGTTAAATTTTAAAAAAAAGGAAGAAAAAAGTTCGAATACCCATTAACGTAAATTTTTTTTTTCCAATAAATGTAGGTGAACCACAACAATGGAACATTCCAAAAAGGGACGAGCACGAAGGAGAAACCCGATGGATCCCACTGTCGAGGGCAAGCGAAGGGCAACAATAATGAAACGTGTCCATATGGCAAGGAAAAGAGGTGAACGAATTCAAGTCACGTTTGACGAGAAAGGACAACCGGAAGGGAAGCACGGTGACGAATTGATGAGCTGGATTGGCGTGCTCGCTAGAAAGCACGTTCCAATATGGATTCAAGATTGGAGATCTCGTGATTTAGACGGATTGAAAGAAATTATTTGGAAGGAAACTGTTACTTCTTTCACCGTGGAAGAAAGCTTTCGGAACACTTGTTTAAAATCATATGGTGAGGCTGCAAGGAATTTTCGGTACGATCTGTACAAGACATTTGTCGAGGAATTTATAAATGAAGAAAGTGTGTGGACACGGCCGAAAAAAGTTATTGACAACTACCCCAATATTGAAGAAGAGGATTGGATGAAATTCGTTCAGTATAGAACGTCCTCGCAATTCCAACAACTATCTGATCGTGGAAGCGAAATAAGGACAAACAACGAATACTCATCAAGAGGAGGCCGAGACGGATATAGGAAGCTCGACCAGGAAATGGTATGTCAATAAATTTTTTTTGTACTAAATCGTATCCCAGTTATACTAACGATGTTAATTACAGTTTAAGAAGAATGGGAAATGGGAGAGAAGAGATGGTTTGTGGCTTGAGCAACAGATGGGACCTGATGGAGAGTTGAAAAACCCAGCATGTAAAAATGCTAGCGAGTTGATAGTAAGTTTACTAACTAACAATGATTTCTTCATCACAACTATACGTACTTACAACCCTTTTGGTTAAATGATTTCTGTTAATAATCTTGTAGGTGGAGTACAACACACAGGAGAGCCAAGGCACTTTCGAGTCAGTTGACACTAATGATGTATTGTCGCAGGCATTATCTAGACCTGAACACAAAGGCCGTGTCCGTGGCCAATCAAAGTTCATAAAGCCGTCTCAGTACTTTAACCTAAGTCGCAGTTCGAACAAAGACAATGAAGTACAATCAATGAGACGTGAAATAGAGGAATTAAAGGCGTTGGTGCGTGGTCTATGTGCGAACAGAGATATGGAGCCGTCGGTTGATCCCAAGAATGTGCCAACCGTAGACCAACACAACAACTTTAAGGCTAGTTGCTCTGCACAAGAAAAACAAGCTGGAGTTGCTGAGCCGCCAACCATGCCGGTCGACAGTCAGGAGTGTAAGCTCTATATCTTCGATGAAGTTCAGGGTGGACAGTTGCTTGTTGCGTTTGGAAGAGTATGGTGGGAGAGCCTCCCCACCGATACGGTGCATGGGATTCCACTGGGGGAAGGGAACGTGCGAGTGTCAATCAACGTGCCCAAATTAAAAAAATCAGCATTACCTATACCGACGTACGACGCAACCATTGTGGAGGATGCTGTTAATGGGTTTGTTGCTTGGCCTAAAAGTTTAGTTGAGCTCGACATGAGTATGAACAAGGCGAGTCGAGGGCCTAGTCACGTTCCCGACCCAACAGCTAGCAACAAAAAACGACAAAAAAAGGCTAGAAATAAAACGATCGACTCTCGAACTGAGGTACAACAAGGTGCGCAAGAACAAAAACTGGTGTTCGACTTTAATAACATGAACAGGGTGATGAGGCTTTTGGCTTATTATGCACATAGTTCCATGCGTCAAGGTAATCAGATTGAGGTCCCAATACCATACACGATTATGGGTTTTGATATGCCTGTCTTTCTGAGCTTTGAAGATATATATGAGTTCATTAATTTACAAGAAATCAGTGCAAATTGTATATTAGTCTACATGAGGTACGACATTCTTTATCTTAAATTTTCTTTTTATCTGGAAAATCTTATATATTTCATGTAGAGTAACATTTTTGATACGGTTATGCAGATATTTGGAGGAACTTTGTAGAATTAACGGGCAAGCAGAGAAGTTTGTGTTTGTGTCTCCAAGCTTGATCTCACCGGTGAGAACAGATACTGAAGATGCTGGAAGGAGAGAGCGAGCCGACAATCTTCTAAGCTTTTTGCGTGACGCACCCAAAGAACGGCTTTATCTTGGCCACATAACAGAGGGAGACATTGGGTTTTGGGTGTCATTGACCCATGGGAGGACCTCGTCCTTTATTTTGATCCTCTTCGGGAGAAGAAGCGCGACGATTTTACTGAGCTAATGAACATGTAAGTTAATTTGAATATGTTATTTTTTTTAATCTTAATTATATGCATCTTAATTAGTTTGAATTTTACCAATTTGCTAGGGCCCTCGCGGATTGGAAGATTACTACCGGAGAAGGGATTAGAAGGAGACGAGACTGTAAAACCAAATTCTCGAACCGTCCCTGTCCTCTCCAAGAGGGAAGTGTTGAATGTGGTTATTTTATTTTAGGTTTTATGAGGGATATAGTGTTGAATGGAATTGACGCACTTGAAAGTAAACAATTTTATACTTCTGAGGATTTGGATCTGATTAGGGGAGAATGGTCTGCACATGTTATGGAATTCGTTAATTATGATGTATAAACTTGTAATGTAATTCGAGTGTATTTTTAGTTTGATTAATGAAGTTAATATCTTGAATCGTGTATTGGATAACATACAGATTAGGCCACCTGTGTGAAAAAAAAAAAACCCCAAATTTTTTTATAATAATAAGTAGATTACACGACGGTTCCGCTGGAACCGTCGTGTAATCCACAAGGGTATTACACGACGGTTCCGACCGGAACCGTCGTGTAATCCAGAGGGGATTACACGACGGTTCCGGGTGGAACCGTCGTGTAATCCACAGTGGATTACACGACGGTTCCGGATTACACGACGGTTCCGGCCGGAACCGTCGTGTAATCCAAGGCATCACCCTTAGATTACACGACGGTTCCGGGACGGAACCGTCGTGTAATGTTTGTTTTTCTTCCATTTTACCGGGATTACATGACGGTTTTGAAACCGTCGTGTAAAGCTTAGATACGACGACGGTATTAAAAACCGTCGTGTTATCTTCCACGACGCTGGATTACACGACGGTTAAGGAACCGTCGTGAAAACTTTACACGACGGGCAAAACCCGTCTTGTAATCCCTCTTTTCTAGTAGTGAATAAATATGACGGTTTGGATTTTATAGCACGTTTAGGCATCCCTCTTTTCTTAACTTGGATTTTATGCAATGTTTGATAGGGTGAAAAAGAGGAAGGAAAGAAGTGTGGGGACGGAGAAGTGGAGGGAAAATATTATAATTTGTTTGGTAGGAAGAAAGAGAATAATGAAAGAAAAATTGGTTGGAAAAAAAGTATTGTGAGACCAACAAATTCAATCTCTCCCAAAGTGGGAGGAAGACAAAAGTCCATCAAATAATTTCCAAAATTACTTTTTTGTTTTTACCTTTAGGTTATGTTGGTATGAGGGATGAAGAGGAGGAAGGATGGAGAGAGTTAGAGGGATGGAAAGATTGAAGGATGGAGAGGATTGAAGTAATCCATTATGTGGTTTGGTAAGAACGAGAGAAAGTCAAAAGGATAGTTGATAATTATCTATGCAATTACTATATTGTCCATTTTATAAAATATTTTTAAAATTTTTTGGGAAGGTAAAACTGTCTTTTCAATATAAAATCAAGGGGAGGGATTGCATCCTTCATGGAAGGATGCAAAATGGTGAGCTAGGATGGAGAGGGCATCCCTCCAACTCTACTCTCCTTCCTCTCTTCCCTCCAACCAAACAAGCGAATGAGTGTCTCCCTCCACCCCTCCCCCTCCCTCCATCTCTTTCCCTTCAACCAAACACACTCTTGAAACAAAATAATACATATAGACAAATAAAATAGTAATTACACAACAATTTTATTTTCTCTTTTTTTATGATACCAAACAACACAAAGAGAAAACAAAATATTTCCTTCTGCTCTTATTTTCTCTGACTACTATTTTTCTTTTCCCTCTGGTTTTCTTTCCGTCCTAAAAAAAAAACATAGGCTCAATTACCCAAGAAAAGAACTTCAATATAAGGATAGTAATAGAGCGGGACGTGGATGAGTATGCTTCCCTAATAAAGTAAACTAATATAATCAAAGCAGTATGTCTATATGTAATTACACATATATTTACACATACATATATATACATATATATCATGTATTTAAGTACATTCTTCGATTGTTATTAAGTTGTTAGTCTTTCCGTATACATAAACCCTAACTTTAGTGTATCTCCATATATGTCAAATGTATATGTCAAAGCTAAATTAATATTTGGGTCTCGAAAATCACACAACAATACAATCTTATTTTTTAATGCTAAATTTTCCAAATTCTATTTCCACCAAGTACAGCAAATATAAAATTTGCCAGTTATTACTATTAGTTGGTGTCTTAATTTTTTTTTTTTTTTTTCATTCCTTCAATTACAATATTGCCATTTCCAAATCATTTTAATAAACTTTGCTTTTGCAGATTCTGGAACTTAATGATAATGTCAAAAGGCTAGAAATGGCATTATGTATTAAAACACAACATCCCAAATTTGTTATTTTCACTTCTTCTTCCTCCTTATAATTATTATTTTTTAATAAATGTAGTATTGACATTGGCATTAGTATATCTTGTATTTTTTACATTTAAGACTCGTCTACTACAACATCTTGTATTTTTTTAACAATGCTGTAAACTTGAGTTTATAGTACTCCACTACTCTGTTTGGAACATTGGTTTGGGGTTTGAATTTTTATGTTATAGTAGATTGATTTTTTAATAACTAATTAAGAAATTTTTTTGGATTTTTTTAAAAAATAAAATAAAAATTGAGTTGAGATTTTTAAGTTGGATCAGAATTCCAATCGAATTAAGACTATCTCTCTGTCTCTTCTTGGGCTTTCCTTGGTTCTTTGTGTTAACTCTTTGATCTGTTTATCCACTTACTAGCTATAAATGTTGTTTGGAATGTCCACCCATTGTCTCAATATAAAGAGAATTCAAGGAGCCAGGTAATGGACTTCATTATTTTTGGGCCTCGCTCAAGGCGAGGCCTACCCTCATAGGCCTCAATGGCCTCACCCTTGGGCCGGGTATGCGTCATTGTTGTAACTCTAGTCTAAAATCTTAAAACAGTATTCTGATATAATGATGACAAGATTAATCTTTATTAAATATATTTGATTTTTACATGATAATAACAATGCGGTTTTTAATAGTTTTTTAAGGGAATAATTACTATGAGATAAATTAATAGTTTGAGTACTAGTTTTCCAATGTTTTAAAATTTAAAGCCTTAAATGAGATTGAATGAATTATGGACCAAAAATAGAATTAACCCTTTACATTATATCAGAGCAGGTGATCTTGTGTTTAAATCCCTGTAGTTGAAATTTCCAATTGTCTCTGTCTGATTCATGTTGGACATCTATATTTGTCTAGACTCATAGATAAAAGGAAAGTATAATAATAATAATAATAATAATAATTAGCTTACTTTCTCATAACTCAAATTTTTTGGAGGATTGGTGGTTTTAACAATATCGTAGTGCAAGGCCCTCACTATTACAAACCAAATCCAAGATGCCCTAATTGGGGCACAAAAAGAATTTAATAAGTAAGTCTTTGATGCAACTTAAGCATTCAAAATCACCTAAAAAAATACTGCGACAAATCTTCCTATTGTCTGGGAATATCCTTACACACAAATAGAAAGTTAATCTCACATATATGCAATTCCAGTTGGTACAACTTGAAAGAGAAGATAAAGTCTTGAGAAAAAAATATAAGTTATTGTCGGGTTTTGTACGACTATGTTTCTTTGCAGAAGATCATTCCTTGCTGACTGCTGTTAATTTGCTGGGCAAAAAATCTAATGGTTTCTTTTTACAAAGACAATAATAACTCACCATACCATAACCCAATCAAGAATTTACCAAATTTCAACTTTTTGATCCGCATATAATTATGTACATAATTTTCATGCCATTAACTTTACAAGAGAGGGGTCTATAGGACGGCTTGGTTTAGTGATGTTGTGCTTTTCATACGAGTACCCTTTTTTTTTTTTTTTACTCAAAATCAAAATAGAAGAAAAAATAGAATCTAAAAGTTACAAAATTTGTGATTGCATGCATAGTTTAATGGTAATTTCACATATGATTTTACTATAAGGTAAATAGTTTGAATCTTTCATTCTTATATTCAAAAAAAAAAAAAAAAAAAATCTAACCTCTCCAAATATTGCATTGGGGTATGTGTAAATTGCTTTTGTACACTTTCTCAAAGCACTATAGTTATATTATTATTATTATTATTATTTTTTAGAAAGTGCTTTTAGAAGTTTAATTTAAAAGCAATCTCAAAATATGTCGAACTGATCTGTTTGTTAGTCTCAACCATAGCTAAACGAAACAGTGTTTTTTATACAATCAAATTCAAAGACAGGTAACACAGAGAAAGAAGAATTTTCTGATAGAGTATGAAAAAATACAATATGAATCATCAAATTACTATAACTTACATGAGATTATAAAAAGTATAATTATAATTTAACCACTAATTAAGATATAATGCTTAAAAATTGTATCTTTGTAGTGAAATATTTTTATCTTTTACCATAAAGTGAGAACTTTTTATAATATGATATCTTATTAATAATGTATGTTAATGATCATTAGATTTAATGAAAATTACGTCAATGTATATGTGTGTGTGTCTATATATATATATATATATATATATATAAAACAAGCAGTGTTTGATTAAGATCTGATGGTACAAAGCTTTATTGATACAATATATTTTTCATGCACTACTATAAACTTATCCCATAAAGTTGTTCTCCGTTTTGTTTTTTAATTTTTATAACATCAATTCACAATATTAATGTAACGGGGCTTGTCATTTTATTGAAGCTGTTGGTGGCTCTTGTAGGCTCATTAATTCCTGGTCAAGCAAATGTGCTGTCCATGCATGTTATTACATACAATTATACAGGTCTAATAGATATAACTATAAATTGATTTATATTGATTTATATGTAACATTATGCAATTTTATATGTATCGTGTTATATTTTGAAACATTTCTTACAAGTGATATGTATAAAATAAAATATTATAAATATATTAATGAATTAATATCATTAGATATTAGTCTTGATATTACATTTATTGGAAAGTACGACGGCCGGACATGAAACTTTACATATCAATGTATGTGCATGATCCTCGTTATCCTTGTCCAATCTTCTTATGTGTTGGGTGCATTTATAAATTAAGACGAGGATGTTCGTTATATTTCTTTTCTTATATATAACAAGGATTTTTTAGATTAACATGTAAAACAAAACTATTATACGCCATATAGTTGACGATTTTCCAAGTAAATTAAATTAAAATGTACACTATTAACATGTATACTCAATGTTTTTTGTTTTGTAAATATATAAATATATATATATATATATATTTGTAAAGTGGAACTTTCAACCATCTACATTTGTCTTTCTCATGATGTCTGGGCATATCCGCTCTTTTCAAAAAAAAAAAAAAAAAAAAAAAGGACAAAGGAAGTCAAAAAACCCTTTTTTGGAATTAGGAGCAGTCCCAATGACCTGTTGGCTCTTCTCTTGTAAACGAATCTCCTGCTATTTGTAATAGGAAGGAGGACTATCTCAATACATAAACAATGTCTCTCTCTCAAAGGTGGCCCTTGCGTTCATTAGCTTTAATATGGTATCAATAGCAATAGCTGTTTTTCCAGTTGTTGGTCCCCGATCATAAGTTCTTGTTGACCACAACCTATAGGAACCAGGCTATCTATTGCTTTTAACTCTGTTTACATAGGCTCGTGCACAGATTTATGTTCAATAATCCTAGGGACTTTCACTTCGCATCTCTTCATTCGTGATTACTTAGAGCCCCTTGTCAATCAATATGTACTCCCAACATGTCGACCACATACCCTAGCATAGCCTTTGCCGCAGGAACATGCACAACAGATCTAATGCACTTGACAAGATCACCTTCTTTAATAGCAATATCACTATCAAAGACAACAATCCCTACATTCTCATTCTCAAGATTCAAGGCTATTTCTTCCACATCGTTGGCAAATTCAACATGATTCCCTAGCTTAAATATCATTGAATCCATAAACACGTGCAATCTCATCTCCAATTTTCACAATAGTTTTTTGTTTTCTATCTGGTGTCGATTAGATCCCATAACCTTCTTGAAGTAGCAATAATAATAATAGAACGATCGAGACAATTTCAATTAAATTATTTTAGTGACTATTGAAGTCTAAAACTATTGTATTTTTGGGAGCTTTTATACAAATTTCTTACCTCCCACTCGCTGATCTAGTTCCAATATGATGCCTACCCAACTACACGTAGAAATGTATTCAATCGATTCTCGCTTTTTGTTTTGTTGTTCTGAATGTTTCGTCACCCCTTTTTCCTCTCACGTCTTTTTTTTTTTTTTTTTTTTTTTAAATTGTTCTCCCTTTTTCAGCAGCTCTCAAAATAATTAAAAGTATTATATGTTGAATTAGAAAAACTACTACGTGACAGCAATTATAATCTTAACTTTTAAATGGAAATTTATATGACAAATGACTCCTTATATTTTTTTATAATAATTATACCATGTAAATATTTAAAAGATACTAATGAAAATTATAGCATATTTTTAAAAAAGGTGTAGATTATAGCAAATTCCAATTTCATGTTTTAATTTATTCCAATTTTACCCATTTTTCTTATCACATGCACATTTTCTTTTTTCCCTCATGGCAGCGACGAGAGTCAGAGCTAGACGGCAGCGCAGAGAGCCAAATCATGACGGCGTGGAGAGCGCACTTTCTCTCTCTTACGTCTCTCTCAATCTACCATGAACAAAATTTAGTCGTTGGGGAAGATGAAGCCCAGCCGCTACCGAAGAATGCTTGTGAATCCCTATGCATAAAGCTGTCGTGCTCCCGAGCTTCACTCCATTCTAATCAGCCATCGTCGCGAAGCTCGATCCAACAAATGTCAGCACGATTTAGTTGGGATCACGATCGCGATCACCATTCGTGAGGTTGGATGTTGCGAATCTCGTAGTCGTGAGCCTTCATCCAAGGTGAACCACTGTGAATCCCACTCGACGAGAGCTTGCTGTCCTGTTGATCTCTATGTGCCTGCGGCTGAGGAATTATTTTGGGGCGTTATTGATTGTTGTTTTGGGGCTTTTTCTTGGAATTTATGAAGTTTTGGGTTGATTTCACAAATATTTTTTGTGTTTTGTTTTTGAGAAAATAAATTAAGAATTTACACAATGAATTGAATAAAAAATAATTTTTCAAGTGGAATAAAAAATTTACCTCGAAAATATTGATATTTACGAGATACTCTAAATATTTACGAGTAAAGATTAGAGTTGTCTTCTAAAGCCTTCAAAATAATATTGAATTACATGATAATTTAAATCTAAAAGAGATAGATATCACTTTTTACTAGTAAATGATAATCTTAGTAAATAATTTATTTTGTAAATATGCTATATTATCATTTCTCTCAAGTTTAAACTATGGGTTATAATTGGATTTACAAGTAAATGTCTAATTCACTAATATTGGTCTTACAGATAAATATGTAGATTTACTAATAAAAATATGTTGTTGTTATTTTTGTATTTTATCATGTATTTACTAGTAAATCTGGTGCAAGTTAACTATGGAATTTTTTACAAATGTTAGGTAAATATAGTAAATCCAAGTATCTACTAGTAAATTCGGGTATTTACATATGTTATGCAAAAAAAATTTTATAAAATATAATTGTGTAAATACAATAAATCCAAGTATATACAAGTAAATCCAGATGTTTATAGATGTTACGTAAAATTTTTTTATAAAATAAAAGTGTGTAGATACAATAAATCTAAGTATTAACAAATTATATTAGTAATAAATTATCTATATTTACACACACACACACACACACACACACACAAAAACAATCAACCTCAAAAAAAAGAAAAGAAAAACTACATATATTTACCAAACATTATCTGCAGTTATTATAAAATATCTATATTTACAAAAATATACAATTCAATCTCAAAAATAAAAAAATAATTACATTTATTTACCAAGTATTACCAAAAACGTATTCAATTTCAAATAATAAAATAGCATATTTACTATAAATATATATTTACACAAAAACTAACAAATACAAATTTATTAAATACATGTATTTACCGAGAATTGTATGTATTTACCACACATTATCTATATTTACAACATTATAGTTCAATCCCAATAACAAAAAATAGTAATTACATGTATTTACCAAGTATTTCTAAAAAAACGTATTCAATTTCAAACAAAAATAGCATATTTACCATAAACATATATATATTTACACAAAAACTAACAAATATAAATTTAATAAATACATGTATTTACCAAGAATTATACGTATTTACCTCACATTACCTATATTTTCAACATTATAGTTCAATCCCAACAACAAAAAATAGTAAATACATGTATTTACCAAGTATTACTAAAAAAATGTATTCATTTCGAACAAAAAAAAAAAACCATATTTACCATAAATATATATTTACACAAAAACTAACAAATATAAATATAGTAAATACATGTATTACCAAGAATTATCTGTATTACCATTACCTATATTTACAAACTAAAATAGTTCAATCCCAACAATAAGAAAATAGGAAATACATATATTCACCAAAATTTATATGTATTTACAGCATATTATCTATATTTACAAAAAATTACAACTCAACCCCAAAATAAGAAAACCTAACCTAATCCCACCCAAATCAATTCCGCTACTGTAGAAATGTCATTGCCAGAGATGAAGCCATTGCCATTAGGAGGTGGCTACTCGCCACTGCTAGTTAGTCGTGATGTTGTTGCGACGCTGCTAGAGAAATCTTAATTCGATCTCTGTTTCGTAAAATCACAATTTGATCTTGACAGAGATCCATCGACACATGCTTTTGGTTGACGGTGACAATGAGGACAATCTTCTAATAGAGATCGTGATGCCACCCTCACCAAAGAAGACGACTCAAATTTCAAGGCTTGCGACGGAGACAAAATTTGGGAAGTGTAGAGGTTAAATCGGGAGAGGAAATTGCGATTTCCTCCGAGCTTGTGATCATCACCATCTCGCAGGAGTTCTTGGCATCTAGTTTGCAACCTCTGGTGAAGTTAATTGGCGTTGACAACGGTGAGGTTTGTTAGGGGATAGGGGTGGCAATACGGATCGCGATACGATGACACGACTCGAAAACGACACAAATTTCGTGGGTTCGGTTGGCAAAAATAGGGGCGGGTCGATTTTGAGTCACCCGAAATTGATACGGAAAAAAAATAGGTCGTGTTTAATAGACAATTTTACATCTTATTCTATTTGTTTTTCAAAAAATTAAGTGTTAGACCATATAAAAGAGAAGTATTAGTGTATGATGCTATTGTTAGTTCACTTACTATAATAGTTTAAAGAAGTTGTTGTTTAATTAATTTATTTATTTACTTTTTTTTTTTTTTTTTTTTTTTTTGAAGGATTGGTAGTTAACAATAACGTAAAGATCAAGGCACCCTCAACATGACAAACGAAAGCCCACTAGGGCACAAAAGTTAAAAGAGTTCATGATAGTAGTTAGTAATAAAGCTAAAGGAAAAAGACACCAAAAGAATTTTAGAAAAGTCTTTTGCTGCAACCTAGGCATTCAAAATTACCCCAACTAGGGGATCGGCCAAGTGCAATCTTCTAGAAATATACTTATATTTATATACAGTTGAAAGTTTATAATCCGAATTATATCCAGTACGTACTTCGAGGTAGTATATATCTTGAAAGAGAAGGCAAAGTCTTGAGAAAAGTATCAAGTTATTGTCGAATTTAGTCCAACTTTTCAAGAATGTATGCTGTTTTTAGAAGGCCATTTGCTTGCTTTTAATTTGCTGGGCAAAAAATCTAACGGTTACTTTTTACAAAGACAAGAATAACTCACAATAACCCGGCATGTAGAATTGGTCAAATTCAACTTTTGATCCGTATTAATTAATTTTCATGTGACTAAATTTTAAAGAGAGGGGCTATAGGAAGGTGAGTCCAGATCTACTGTTTTATTTTTCTATCTCAATGACTATTTTTTTAATAGTATTTTAACAACTCATTAATTTTAAGAATAACAACCATTTGCTAATTATCATATCGTATGTGAAAATACAATATGTTCATAAGTTAAAGTACTTAAAATTTTTTCAGTTAAATTATTGTCAACTTTTGTTAATGCATCTACATTATGTTGTTTATCTAAATCACTTTCCAGTAGTAGAAGTCAAAACTATTCCACACTGACTTCAAAATAAGGATAATGTGATATCATTTACAAATTATATATTAAATTTTATGTGATCGGTAACAAGTTACAACAATCTTTCAATGATCGAATCTTATAGATTCTCGTAATGACGCTAATTTCCTTTCCAAACTCCTTTATCTCCCAATTGTTTATAGATGTGCAAAATAGATCGCTCTCTCTGTTTTGTACTTAACATTTCGTCATCCTTCTTCTTCTCACATATTTTTGTTTTAAGTTATTTTGTTTTCTATATATTTTCTTTTTTCAGCAGCTCTCTGAATAAATACAAGTATTAAAAAAAATTATTCTACGATGGTTCTAAAATATTTTTAATATGTTATGGTAGAAAATATAGATAATATGGAAATTAAAACAAAGGGTTATAATACTTCTTTTTTTACCCTTAATGTATTCTCATTAATGCTTCTTAATTTTAGAGTCATTCACATTCTGTTCCATGAACATTAAAAATTCTCATTTTACCCTTTAAATTTTGAATTAGTCTCACTTAATCTTGTTCGTTAAAATTTTAGTTAAAACAATTGACAAAAGTGAGTTAAGTATAATCTAGTGTTTTCCATTTGTTTTAATAGAATTCCAAACAAATAGATTTAATAGGACTGACTCTCTTATTTTTAAATTTGTTTTCAATTAAAATTCTAATAAAATGGTTTAAATGGAATAAATTTAAAATTCAAATTAAAAGTGTAAAGTATGATTTTTTTTAAAAAAAAAAAAAATTAGAAGCTAAACAAGATGAACTTAATGTAGAAACATTGATGAAACATTCAAAAAAGTTCCCGACAAGATTCTACAGATGATCAGAATTTTTTTTTTTTATTCTATTTATCACTAGCAATGTCAGAGACCTTGGATAAAAGTGAAGAAATAAAAGGCAACCAATCCTCCAATTTCGAAAAACACTACCCGACATAATATCTGAATCTTTTTCTTTTTTTTTTTTTTTAGTTTTAAATTTTATAAAAAAGAAAGAAAAGGGTACTTTTTTTTTTTCCTCTGAAACAACAAAGTTCCTTCTGGGTTTGTTAATTATACAACTCCTAGGGGCATGTTGAATTTGCATTACGAGAAAAGGAAAAATGAATTTGCCTTTCACTGAATCATGTATTTATTTACAAATAAAAACAATAATTTAATGTTCTATGCAATTAGAAAATGAAAGGGGGATGTCAATTTTTTAATCTTTGATATTAATTCTTTCAACGAGAAGACTTTAAATTTATTTAGTATTTTAAATTAGTCTTTATTGTGTTAATGGATTTTTGATTATGTAAATGATATTTTAGTAATTTATATTAATAAAGTTAATATTATTATGTTTAGTCAACTTATAAAGGAATGGACTTATTAATGTTTTTTGAAAAGGGTCATGATGCCATCATTATTAGTCCTGCATGTTTATCAATTTTTTTGTTAATTATTCATTCTAGAAACGGGCTTTTGTTCATTCTATCTGGATAATGTAGAAACATTCGTCGCGCTTTAGTCCATTGTATCTAGACATGTATAATAGATAATGTAGAAACATTCGTCCCCCTTTTTTTTTTTAAATGACCTTCATTGATTACAAGTCAAGTAGAAAGGTCGCAAGGACAAAAGGCTGGTAAGGGAAGGGGCTCCGGTAAGTACAATGTGCAAAGTAGTTTATTTAATAGGGTATTTGGAGCTTAACAATTAAAAAAAAAAAAAAAAAAAAGGACAAGAGATCGTTAAAAAATTGACAGAGAAATAAGAAAAGTAGAAAAAGAAAAAAAAAAACATGGAATTGATCAAAACTCAACTATTGATCCACGTTAAATTATGTCCATAGTTTTTTGTGTTTTGAAGACAAGATTTCAATATTTTAATGAAAAGTATTTTCTTAAATCAATTTGATTTATTCATAATGAAATATCTAAAAAAATTACAAAAATTTACAATATATGAAATATATATATTTTTTAAAATAATACAAAATAGATATTTATACCTATGAATAAATCTTTAAAAAAAATGTAAGATATAAAAATTGTATTCAAATTTTAGAAAATAAATGCATTAAGATAATTCAATTAAATGTTATAAATATTATATATATAACAATTTATTTTTTACTTTTCAATAAATAGATTATAAAAATACTTCATGATGTGTATATTAGAGATAATACAAGAACATCCAAATAACATTGAAAGACAGAAAGAAAGAAAAAAAGTGGGATTTTTTATTAAAATAAATTAAAATAAATAAATAAGTAAAAATATCTCTCTTTCTTTTTTTTGCCTGACATCAGTTTCATTTTTCTGTTTCCGTTCTAATCTCCGCACCACTCTTTCTCTTTCTTTTTTCTTCTTTTTCCCCCCGCTTCTCTCTCTCTCTCTCTCTCTCACTTTTCTGACACCCTCTTTTTCTATTCTCACTCTCACTTCACATTTTGGGAGGACCCCACAGATCCCCCATTCAATTCTCTCTCACACCCCACTCGCTCAGCCCGTTTCGCTCTCCGCTCCTCCCTCCCTTCTCCTTAAAATGATTTTAAATTGTTTACTAAATAATGAAAATGTTATAATAAATTTATAATATTTTACTAAAATTTGATATAAGTATTAGATTTCATTTGGGGTTTCAACTCAAATTATATTTTTTATATCAGTTTTTATCTTTTTTAAAAATTTTTTATTTTTCTGAAAAATTAACACAAATTTTTAACTCAAACTGTAATTTTTTAACTCAAATTTATTTACCAAATGGATCCTTAAAATCTATTAAAAAGAGTTGTATTTAAAAGCTACTTTTGACTTGTACTCTTAGATATTAAAAACTCTTCTACTAAATTATTAAAACACTTCCAAAAAGATATTTTGAAAACAGAAAAACTAAAAGCAACTTATAGAAAAGCTCTACCAATTATGTCTACATTTTCTATATACACATTTTTTTATAATGAGAAAGTGCTTTTAGAAGTTTGATTTAAAACCATTCTGAAACGAAATAGTGTTTCTCATAGAATCAAATTAATTGACAGGTAACACAAAGAAGAGGAATTCTTTAACAGGGTTAGAAAAAAAAAATACTGTATTAACTTAATTCAATTCTTTAAACCTTCAAATTACTATAGAATTATATGGGATAATAAAGAGTACTAGAACGTAACAATTAGTTAAAAATTAATGATTAAAAATCATATATTTTTAGTAAATTACTTTTATGGTACGATATCCTACGGGTAATGCATGCTAATGACCCTTAGATTTCGAAAAAATGATGTCAAAATGAAAAGAAAAAATTCAAGATTGATAGTTTCAGATAAGTTGGTCCATTAACAAAACTTTTCTAACACAATATATTTTTCATATCCAACTATAAAATGTACCCATCAAGTAGTTCTCCGTTTCATTTTTGTTTTTAAAGTAACGGGTACCGTGTTATTGGCTGGAAGAATTTCTTAATTGCATTAGTTTGCTTTTGTGAGTGCAGTCCATTTTATCCTTTTCGTCGTCGTCGTCGTCGTCGCACCAATAATAAAAGGTAGAAAGATATATGGTCTTTTTGGGTGAGGCCTTAGCTTCAGATTTAGGTTTCGCAAGATTCTGGAGCTGCTTTTATTTATTTATTCATTTCATAATCGTAGCAATTATTACAAAAATAAATAAATAAATGTATATAGGATGAGTGTCCTTTTCGACAACCATATTGATTTGGCAAAACATAACCTCTTTTTTTTCCCACCCTCTAGATTACTATATGTCTGGTTGATCTACGTATAATGCTATGTAATTTTAAGGGCATGTTTGGTTCAAAAGTTTGAGTTAAGATTTTTAAGTTGAGTTTGAGTTAAGTTAAGTTGAGTTTAAGTGTTGAGTGTTTGGTAAAAAGTTTGAGTTGAAAAATTGAAGTTGAGTTGAGTGTTTTGGTGAAAAAGTTTAAGTTGAGTTGAAAATTAAAAAAACAAGGGCCTTGTTTGGATGATAAGAAAATTAGGGGAATAAATTTTTTTAATTTTTTTTAACATTCTAACGTATATTTTAGTAAATAAAATTGGAAAAAATGATAATATGTCAAATTATAAAAACCAATCAACTTGAGACAAGCAAAAAATGTCGCAAAATTCCTTTTATTGTAATATTATACCCCAACAAAATGTACATTGTTTGTAATGTAAGAATCATCAAAATAAAGTAACTATTACATTCCGACTCTGGCCCAACGGATAATATTTGTTTTCGTTCACGTGGTTATATACCATGGATATGATTGATATCGTTCCCACATTGCATCCGCAATTCTTTCTCTCATCTGATTCATCGCACTCGTACTTGAGCCATGTTGCTCTTTCCTGTACTGGGCCCAGTATCATCTATCCCGTCGTCCAACACGTAATCCGCATTAACGTCGTCGTTCCCACGTACAGGCACGTAATCAGCTACATACTCTTCTAGAAATGGGTCCCCAATCTGCACCATCCTTATGAAATTATGCAGAACCGCACACGCGACGGGAATCATGACTTGTTTGTCCATCGAATAGCTGTTCATGCCTTTAAGTATTTTAAACCTCGCCTTCCAGACACCAAACGTCCGTTCAATGCAATTTCGCAGCGAATAATGCGTGTAGTTAAATACCTCCCTTCGGTTGCCAAGCCCGACACGACGTCTTCGATACTCTGGTAAATGATACGTCTCCCGTCTAAATGGGCTTAGGAAACCATCCTTATTGGCGTAGCCGAAATCTGCTAAATAAAATTTTCCTGTCATATAAACACACGGCATTAGGAGAAGTCCAATATTTTAACCTAAGTTCGTATATTTAAATTATGCAATAATGGGACAATTACAATTACCAGGTGGGGGCAGTGGGAAACCATGGAATGATATTGCCTCATCCAACATTCTGGCATCATGGCATGATCCCTCATATCCGGCCAACATGTATGTAAATTTCATATCAAACGAACAGGCCGCTAAAATATTCTGCGAGTGAAACCCTTTACGATTAATCCAACCGTCAGCATTCTCGCGCCTTGAGACACATGGGACGTGTGTCCCATCAATAGCACCAATACAACCCTGCATGACCCATTAGAATATTCAGTAAGCGTAACATCATGAACAGTAAGGGGATATTATTAATCGAAAACCGTTCGATATGAAATTAGAGAACATTGTTAACATACATCAAACCATGGCCGATATTTTTTCCGCGTGGTCATTTATCAAATGTTGCACCGCCGTGTAGTCAGGTGGTCGAATGAATTCGTCTTCAACTCACAAATAACCTTCAACACTTTAAAGAACCAACGTAATGTTGTTTCTTTAGAATGCTGAAATAAATACGAAACGTGTCGGTTTATAGCGTCTTGTGAACAAATGGTTAAAAAAATGAATAATTGCTCGTTCACATTCATGTTATTAGTTGGTGTCAACAATTCCCGACTACCCAATAAGCCACTTAGTACTCTGAAGGTTGATGATTTCATACTGATCATTCCTTGAATTACGTCGTCATGGCCATTTAGTATCTCCTCCACACGCATGCTGCCAGTTAGGATTGAATTATGCATTGGATGTGTTACTCGTCGCATGTTACGCCGACTATTTGCCACAGATACCACTGCCTTTACAAGCAAATCGTCATCGTCGCATTGTTCGTTTGTTGCGGCTTGGGCATCCTCCTCATTATCAGGTGCGGATCCGAACCAGTTCATTCCTGTAATTTGTTGTCATTGAAATGCACTATTTTACCTGTTGTAGATCAATTATCCGAATACAATTTTAAATTAGTCACCATGACGCACATGTATTGACTATATTTTCCGATTGTGTCCACCTATTAATATAATTGTTTGACGAATTACAAACCCGTAGTTAACAGGCACACAATTATGCATAATGGAAATTAATGTAATCATGAAACATAAATTGGCTTCGCAAACAATCTGGGCAATTATCAGTCAAATAAGGTTAATACATATAAAAACGTAAACAAGGCACCAATAAACGAAAAGAAAAAAGTTTTAACTCTCAATGTTTTGTCTAACTGAAATGAAACGGGAAAATAATGCTCCTATAACATAAAATCAATTCGGCGGTGGCCTCTGGGTGGACACAACTGAGGCAATAATGCCCCTCCGATCGCCGTCGTCAAGTAGACAGAATGGACGCTGAAGCCGCGGATGAGCATCGAAGTAGTGCCACATTATCGTTCTATGATATTGTGGAATACCCATCTCCTTCATGATATTCATGCAGTCCAAGATGTGATCTTTCTGGTTGGTTTGGTCGCTACTGGTTCCCGATTGGGAGCGACCGCGGAAATGATTCACGATTTCCTGCATCGCCTCGAAAGTCATCTCATTCGTCGCGTCCCTTTGTTTCCGCTTCCCAGCACTCCCCCGTGACCGGGATGGACCACCTTCGTCATTCATAACTCTCGTGTTAGCCTGCCTCTGCACACCAATGCTCGGACTAATTTCCTCCTCTAAACCCGGCTGTGTTTCGGACTGGTCCATGGAGAAATCAAAATCGAACGATGGTGTACTTCCACCTCCCATCGTAAACAGATCCGAAACCTGAGGCACCTGCTGCATGGTTTTTTTTCGAAAATGTTGTAATACAATTCCTTATTGCGAAGTCCCTCGTAGCGGAGATGGGTACACTCCTTGTTATCCTGAAAAAATCAAACGATTAACATTTGCGTGTACTGGTCGCTTTGGTATTCTACATAATATTATAGAAGGCAATTAGGAAGTTGGATTACTTTGATGAAGTTATGCCACGTTTCATTCGGGCAAACAACCGTATCCGTCGCCGGATCATATCCAAGGCCGGTGCGGGTTTGCAACACCCTCCAACCCCAATAAATCTTTCTCATGCGCTCTTTTTTTGTATATAAAGCGGATGCCAAAGCTTGCATACCGCCAAACGAGTGTTGAACTCATTGGCCCATAGCTCCAGAATGCTACCTGTTGGCTGCTTCACGCTAGTTGCCGCCAAGTGATCAGCAAGTTTTTCAAGGAATAATTTTTCCTTGGCGTCGGTCCATACGTACGACTCACCGGATGCTTTGCGAGGCATTTCCTTAACGCAGGAAAAAAAAATATCAAATCATACAAATAAGGCAACATGTATTGGCAATTAAAGTTGGCTCAGAATGAAATGATCAAAAAGTGCATCTGAGGCATGTCAATGACACGATAACATGGCAACTACCATGGCTTGGACCGCCAGTAACTACCTAAATGATATCGGGTTAATGACGCACCAGTCAGATAAAATTACAATCTAACCCGATGGACATTTATCATCATAGCCAAACCCCCGGATGGATCATCTCGACAGCCTATGAATGATCAAAAAGGTGCCAAGATCAACCCAAAATCAAGCCTGAAGTGACCAACATGAAAAAATCGAACCATAGGCATCACAAGGGCATCAAGGAAGAACAAACACACAAATATAGGGCTAACCAAGGCAGCACAATGGCAAAATCAGACCATAGGCAGCACAAGGACATCAAGGCAGCACAATCGCACAAATATAGTGCTCACCAAGGCAGCACAATGGCAAAATCAGACTATATGCAGCACAAGGGCATCAAGGCAGCACAAACACACGTACATAGTGCTCACCAAGGCAGCACAATGGTAAAATAAGACAATAGGCAGCACAAGGGCATCAATATATCCCACACCAAGGCAGCACAATGGCAAAAAACACACAATAGGCAGCACAAGGGCATCAATGTGGCTCAAACACACGTATATAATGCAAATCAAGGTAGTACAATGGTAAAATCAGACCATAGGCAGATCAAGGGCATCAATGTGGCTCAAACACACGGCAATAATGCTCACCAAGGCAGCACAATGGCAAAATCAGACAATAAGCAGCACAAGGGCATCAATGTGGCTCAAACTAACAAATATATCCCACACCAAGGCAGCACAATGGCAAAAACACATAATAGGCAGCACAATGGCATCAATGTGGCTCAAACACACGTACATAATGCAAACCAAGGTAGCACAATGGCAAAATCATAAAATGGAGAATCAACACAGGTCCAACGCAGCACATAATACAATCAAGTGCAAGACAAAAGCTTGACCACTGCAATGGCAAAATCATAAAATGGAGAATCAACACAGGTCCAACGCGGCACATAATACAATCAAGTGCAAGACAAAAGCTTGACCACTGCAATTGCTCTTGAAACCTCAAACACATGGCGAAATCAGACAATATATAGTGCGATTTAGGGGAAGAATATATACTAGGGTTACCGAATTGGAGCCCGAGGATGAGTACCCAGTGGAAGGAGTCGGATTCGGGCACGAGTTGACTGGTCGGCGAAATGATTTCCGAAATTCAAAATACTGGGTTATCCGAACACCGGCTCGCCTTCTTCTCCCAAGCCTCACCCGGCGCCTTATCTGCTTGAAGGGGACTGGGCGAAGGCAAACCCTAATCGATATAAGCGAAGGGAAGAGAGGAAGGAGGACCACTAACCGGAGCTACCCCTGGGTAGCAGATGGCCGATGGGATGGGTGCACAGCGCACAGAGCCCCTGACAGCAGCACATGGGCGCCGGAGTTGAGGAGGAAGAGAATCGGCCAGAGGGGGCAGGCACGGAGGAGACAGAGGAAACAGGGAAGATTCGAGAAACAGTAAACATAACTCGAGTCACTGTATAACGGTTCAACCTAGCACTGAAGCTGAACAAGGGTGCCAAACAACAAGAGTTCAATTCAAACTAGGAAAACAAGGTTGGAACCGGAGCCCCAAACAGGGGCTAAATATATCATGTTAAATTTTCAGATTATTACTAAAAGTGATAAGTAAAATATATATATATATATATATATATCTATACATTAATTAGTCTTAATATTATACATGCCATTCCGTACGATCACCGGACAACTAAACTTAACACACACACGCACACACACACACACATATATATATATAATATGTGTGTGTGTGTTTATACACGATCCTCATTTTCCTAGTCTCAC